>JAFNEN010000362.1:152500-577364 GCA_019343175.1 Oedothorax gibbosus
TGATGATGCATATGATAAAAAAAACGTTCTATTTTGTTGATATTTTTTCAAATGGAATCAAACATAAAAAATTTGTAACATAAAAGTTTATTTCCACCTTAGCGAAAAGTGTAAATTAAGTTAAAGCATAACAGTTAGAAAAAAAAAGTTTATTAGTGGATTAGAAACTAATCAACAGATTTTCATGCATTTTTATCCTTTTGAAGTCATCGTATGTCATAAACTAAACTAGGACGTTGTTTAATTTATTTTATTTTGGACCGGATGATTTTTATATTTGAATTGACTGTTTATAATTAAGTGTGTCGCAGTCCTTTTCAAATGTTGAACCTTGTTTCTCTTTTACAATCAAGCTTTGGAACATTCCTTATTCATGTATATTATTCTCTTATTTAAACTTTACTTTTTATTTGGATTTATTTTATTTCATTTTGAACTGGATGATTTTGAAAGTTATTTATTTGATTTTTTTTATTTGTTTGCAAGATTATTCTGACATGAGTAACTGGTCTTAAATAGTATATACTTTGTACAGAAATTCAGTAATGCTGCACCTTTATTTTATGTACTGTGTATTTTTATGCTTCATAGTTAATCAGAGTGAGAAGATAATAAGGGCTTTGTATCAAAGAACAAATACTGGGGATGCCCTGGGTTTCAAATTTTAATACAGCAAGATGTTGTTATTTTTGTGTTCATGAATAATGAATAGTGCAATATTATGTAATATAGCTAGATAATTAGAGCTGAACGATGCATAGTTAGAGTGAAAACATTTGTATTTAATAAGCTGTACAGCTTACTTATAAATACATCTACATTTACTCTATAAGTAAAGATCACTCTAAAGCACAGTAATTTAAACAAAACATGAATTTCATTAACGACGATTTAACTAAAGAAATTACATTAAAACAAGAACTTTATTTAAGTAATACATCATTATATAGTGGCAATGGTGGCATGGTGGGTAGCGTGTCTGATTCCAACAATGTCGACCCGGGTTCGTATACAAATCGGGTAGCGTATGGGCCAACTTTCACACCTTTGAGACATATAAATGAGTACCAGCTTGCTTTTAATCTTAAATGGGATTCTGTAGTCAAAATTGTCACTCGGCATAGACAATTAATACCGTACAAAATTCTACAAAAATAAAAAATGCTACAAAAATGAAAATTATATCTCTCGTAGAAGGCTTCATAGGTCTGGTCATAAATGTAACATAACATGAATTGTTTTTATAACATTTATAAACTAATTTGTGCCACGTTTATTTAAAACGTGTCATTTAAAGTGAAATGCCCACTTGAGTTAAATGGTATTTGCATGTCCGATCCGTGCAAAGCGATTTATCGTTCAACACTCGCGTAAATGTCCCGGCATTCCACGCGGTGATAAATTCACAGTGATAGTCCGTTTGGAACCCGCTTAATAGTAATTAGTTACAAACACCATTATATATACATTGCAATAGATTTGATTGCGGCGTAATGTGTACCGCGCATAAATAAGATCTTAAAGTAAATTGGAATTTCTTGTAAAATTATAGTATTTGGTGATCTATTAAAATAGATATATAACTTAGTTTGGACAAAGCAGCAGCTAGTTTATTTACTTTGCGCTTTTTATTTAAGATGCTATTGATACTTAACTAAAAACAATTTGATTGGTATTTTTTTATTATTTATAATGAGGGGACAAAGTTATGTCAAAGCTATCCAAAAATTGCTCAGATTTAGGTACCTAAATTGACCTAATAAACTATTTTATAGAAATAAGTAAAATTTAAGGGATTTATTGGGAGTTACATTCACTAAAATGTCCTTTTGTTCAAACATTTTATTGTTTAATTTTTAACAAATTCAATCAATGTTTACGATTTCTGAATGATTATTAAAAACATTAGTTCATAGACCAGTTGCACAATTAAATATTTCAAAAACAGTGGTTCAACTTCATAAAAATTAGTGGCATTTGAACTAATAAAGCAAGATAATATATTAAAAATATATAATTTGAAAATATTCAAAAAAGAGGTATATTGATATTTTAAGATTGCCAGGAAATTATAAACTAAAAACTAAAACCATTTACTCTCATTCAATGAATCAACTATTCTGAATCTTAAATTTAAGAGATCGTTTCACAGTTACAATTTTAAATATATCCTAAAAACTAATATTAATTATAAAATACTCAGTACCAGCACACTTAAATCAGATTTATTTGCTACAATAAAACAAGTAGGTTTGTAACATAATCTGTCACTTAACCCGCTTCCACACAACAGTTGTGTTTAACAGGTAGAAAGGCGACACACACAGCATTAATTTTATATTAAACATTTACATGCTAAATTTGGCTAGTTTATTTTATTTTATTTCGAAAATTCAATAATTATTACTTATCGTTTGCAAAAAGTAATTTATATTTTAAAGAATAAATACGTAATATTCCTCGCTTTTAAATAGAATTAAAAATTTCATATCAACGTACAAAGAGTCTCGTAGGTAGTGAAATATATTTGACGTGTTTCAAACTGATCGATGTCGCAAAAATAAATTTGTTTTAATTTATTATCTAAAAGAATTAAAGTTTCTAGAGCGATTGTTGCGAATGGCAATGGTGATTAAATTCTAATAAAAATGGCTTCCTATGGTTTTAAAATGAGCATTAAATGTTGCAGTTTTTTAAATAATTGAAGTACTTCAAATTTTAAATTTTCAATGAATTCTAATTTCGATGCGCTGAATTTTTTGACATATCACACTTGTCCGTAGAATATGTAGTTCGGTCTATGAAAGTGGGTGACGGACAGACAGACGGACTGAACGATTATAATACCTTCCACTTTTTACGTTATAAACTTAGTGTGGAAGCTAAAAATCAGTTCCTTTACAAAAAAATATCCCAATTCGATTATCACCATCTTGTACTGTCAAAATAGTTTGTCCATGTCACCCGACAATCTGTCTTTCCGTCTTCTTCTTTTTTTTTTAAATCCGTCCGGTCCCGAACGTGCCGTAGAGAAACAAAAGATCGTCCCAATAAATCGTTTTCTTATAGTGTCATGAAGTTGTTCATCTTCCACATTTTTTGGCCAAATGAAAAATAAAAAAAAAGGAAAATCAAACTTTGGAATTGTGGAATGACGAAACGAAAGAGAAAAGTTATTGTGGCCAGATCTTTAAATCCCACGCTGCAGATTATTTAACAAATCACGCACACGCTAAATAAAATATATGTCTTTTGAATTATATTAAAGTAATCTGTAATTATTTAAAGATAATACATTTCTGGGTTTCGTTATAGTACGAGGATTTTAATATGCTCAATTTTTGGGTTTGGGTATGTGAATTTTTCGCGTTATTGAAATTATATTTACAAGTTACCCAAGTTTACGTGGAGTTAAATATGCAGGATTTTTTCAAGTATTACGGCAATATTCCATTGCTAATTACTACTGATTATATGACCTTGTGGTTTCGTTGTGATGTAATGAATAAATTTTTTTGTGTAATAATGAATATCTGAAAAATTTCTTATGGCCTTATTAGAATGAAAAAGTATTTTTTACAGAGGAACACGAATACGTTTTTACAGACTTAATAGTAACTTTTTTAACGAGGATATATTACGGAATTCGCTTGTTGATGTAATAATTTCAAAATGCGCTATTTTTATGTATAGATACCTATTTGTTTATTAAAATAATATTAGCGAGTATAATTGTAAATTATTAGCCTTACTTCGAATAAGAGGGTATTGTATTACAGGTGGAGGATATTAAATGTTCATTAAAAAAAGAATTACAAACAATTCAGTAATTATTTAAATAGTATGTTTATTAAGTTTTGTGTAACAGCAAAGATTTAAAGATTCATAATTGTAAAAGTTTAAGGATTATATTCTTATAAATTTTCATTTTCGTAGTGGTTTGTTTGTGAAGTTTAAGACAGCGTTTGGCGTAGGTGTGACGTCACCATAGCTGTGGCAGGTAAGGTAATCGTTTCCGGCTGCCTATTTCTAGCCTCCTTTAGGAGCTTTAACACAGCCAAGAACTCCTCGTAATTTAGAACCCTGGTCAAGTGACGAGATAGCTGGGGCTGTTCCAGTCTTCTATTTTTAGGTTGTTTGTTTTCAGGCTGTCTATTTTTGGCCTTTTCACGCAGCCTAATTACGTCCCGTAATTTAGAAGCCTGGTTCAACAACGCGGTCGACACCTCAGCGGGCACGCCAAGCAAAACAGTGGCGCTATCATGCCGCTTGTTCAGGACTTTCGACTCCGCAGATTTAAATAGCAGATATGTCACAGTGTACATAGAACAAATACAGACAAACACACGACACAAATATACTTGACCATATCTCGGGATTTGAACTCGGGACCTTCTGACTGACTGGCCTGATCCTTGACCATTCAGCCGCCCAGTCGTCTCTATTGTATTAGAAGACACAAAATGGACCCAAAAACTCTAAGGGAGGTTAAAAGAAGCTTTCACCAGCTTGAAAAAAATGAACCATTAATTTTACAAAATTGCTATAAAACAAGGTTTAGATCAAAACTGCTAAATAGCAAATTAAATGCAATAAACGACTCTACTAAAAATCAAAACGACGATAAACCAAACCCACTTTCTTTTCCTAAAGACATGATTTACTTCTTTTCAAACACAAATACACCCTTCAAACCCAGATCCAACCATTCCCAAACATAGACATCCTCGCGTGATTGCACCTGAGCATTTCCTATCGGCCCAACGAGCCAAAAACATCGTCCAGGCACCACCTCCTATACTAAAAAGCCGGTCAGTGCCTATAATTTATTCCTTCATTGGCACTTGACAAAAGCCGGGGTATGTGTCAGTTTCTCGATACTACCTTCTGAAGTGAGGGTGTGTCTTTTCTATCTCTGGCGACTCACGCAAGAGGTTTTAACGACAACGCACGCTGCACACCCCTCGTGAGCCGTCATAATAAGATAATAATTTATAATTGATCGCTTTTGGATAGTTTCGATGGGAATTTCTATTGTTACTGTGCATTTTTTAAAGGGGAATTAGTTTTGTTAGGCTGCATAAGGAAAATTACTCATTTAAAATAATATTCTTTTAAAGATTTTTTTTTGATATTATTGACCAACGTTTTTAAAAGTTTTATTGCCGCTTTAACTGGTTAGGTGCCAGACAGTTAACGCTGTTAGAGTGGAACCGCAATAAAAAAAAGTTTCGCAACCTTGTTATTTGGAAAAGTTCTGGTCTGCCTAGGCAGGTAAGATCTAGTTTGGATAACCTGTATGTATTCGGGTTTGGTGTGCGTGACTAGAGACACGCTTCTAAACCTTCGGCCAGTAAGACAGACGCAGACAGACTTTTACTGACACACACAGAGAAAATACACCCAAGGCGAAGGCGGGAATCGAATCCACACCCGGTACAGTGCGCCGACTGTTAGCGTAGAGGGCTGCGATCAAACCCATTAGGCCACCCGGGCCCTTTGCTTAAGGAAAATTACTTATTTAAAACAGCTAAAAAATTATACTTTTAAAGAAAATTTTTGAGATTGTTGACCAAATTTTGGTTATATTTTTTTATTGTCGCTTTAACTGGTTAGATGCCAGACTAGTGGGTAGGGTACATATATATTTCGGCTTGTGTGCTTGATCATCAGAGACCCGCTTGTAAGCCTTCGTCAAGTAAGACAGACACAGAAAGAATTTTTACTGTCACAGAGAAAGGAAAGTACACCCAGGGCGAAGGCGGGAATCAAAACCGCACCCGTTACAGCGCGCAGACCTAGCTTAATGGTTTAAACCACTCGGCCATCCGGGCCCAGATGCCAGACAGTTTTCTCTGTTAGAGTGGAACCGCGATATAAAAAAAGTTTCGTAACCTTTTTCTGGCAAAAGTAGAAATAAAATCAAGATTTGATATAGGTAGAAAGTTCAAAATTAAATATAATTTGGTTGGTTTGAAGAACGTTGCACTGCAGCTGTATCTAGAGACCAAAGAATTATGGGAACTTGGTACCGGGCACCCCGGTGATTTTAAGAGGATTTTTTTTCCACCAGCACGAATACGTCTATAGTATAGCTAGGATAAGGACAGAATCAAGAACCTTATCGGTGAGAGGCTCGTCGCTTACACCTCTCGGCCACCGGGGGGCCACCTCCTATGAATAGGCATAAGATAATATTTTATAGTTGATCGCTTTTTGATCAGTTCGATAACAACTTTTATTGTAACTGTACTGAATTTTAAGCGAAATCGTTTTGTAATTTTGAAACAATTAACTAAAAATGCTACTTCAATTTAAATTACCGTTATTTTAGATTGTATATGTCACAACAACAAAGAATAAGAAAAGTATATAAACTTGTAAAGAGTTCATTTATGCGCATTTAAACTGTTACGATTATTTTATGAAATTACTTTTATCAAAAACTATTAAATTGTTTTAGATTATAGAAACGATAATAAAAGATAATATTATGATTATGAAAATGAGAATTTTGAGGTTCTTCCTATCAAGATAGTGTGCATTTTATAACATTGGAATTTCTCCAAAAACTTTATTTTCTATTCCTCTATATATACATAGTAATATATTTATCGGATTTCATGAAGTACTTTATTTATCACCACACAAATGGTGATGACATTGATAATAAAAGCTACTGAATGCAAGTTTATGAGCAAGTTTGATGATATTTATTCCAAAATTATTTCTTTTTCACTGGTCTAAACAGTGTTTTAAGATCAGTACATAAATGCAACAAATATATTAGGGTTATGCGTATCTGACATTTTACTATTTAAATAGTCATATTTTTTATATTTAGAACAAAATTTAAAAACTTCTCGAGTACCATAAAGTATGCCACGATGCTTAAAAATATAAGGATATTATCTCAGCTTTTTTATATACATAATAATAAAGTTTAAACTTTTGTTACAACTGATATTGGGGATGGATACAAGCGTATTTATCCAAAACAATTACATGAAATCAAACACATTTTGTTGAAATATTTGTATAAAGTTGTGAGAATGGATTTTGCTAAACAAATATGTATCTCTAAATGTAAAAGGGGCTCAAGTCCCAAGGGCTAATTTTACTTTTTTATCGTTGCTTGCACTAAATGGTAGTTTCTTTCTCTACATAACTATGTACTTGTTTTCAAATTATGAAAATTGGTGCTTTTAAATAATGACATTTGACTCTGGCAACAAAGTTATGTTGAAATTAACTAGTATCCTTACTTAATGGGCCCGTCCGTGGCCGAGTGGTTAGGGCATCAGCCTAGAGATTCAACCTTCTCAGGAGTGCGGGGGTTCGAATCCCACCTACTGCCAGTCATCCTATAAATCGGATCCGTGCTGGAAATAGTAGAAAAATCCTCATCACGGATGGGCCCGAGTACACAGGGACAGACGTGCTCGTAAAATCTGTGGAGTCCAAAGTCCCGATGGCGTTAGCGTACGATGTCGCTCGAAGTTCCTTTGGGTGCCCGCTCAGGTGTCGACCTCGTCACTTGACCAGGTTCTAAAATACGAGGCGTTATTGGCTGTGTTAAAGCTCCTGAAGGAGGCTAGAAATAGGCAGCCGGAAAACGATTACCTTACCTTACTTAATCCAGCCCTAAATTTAAGGAAAGTCGGATGGTTCTATCTCGCCCATGTTAATCTACCTAACTTTAGGAAAAATTTTCGTAGGTACTATATGAGATATCATTATAATTTTTTTATATTTTGTTCCTTACATAAAGCTCTTTGATTTGAACTGAGGATATTTCAAAATATTACGAAATACTTTTACAGTGATTTTTTTAAAAATATGTATTGAAAAACACAAAAAAATTAGATTTAAAGTTATATATTTTTTTTTTGAGCAGAGATATTTAAAATTCCTCAGTTTAAATCAAAGATCTATTAATAAGTAACAAAACAAAATATGTTGATATATTTTACAGTTCCTGAGAAAAATGTTCCTGACTGTTGAAAAACCTTATATTTCAGGAAATGCAAAAGAAAAGTAAGGTTTTTGGTAAGAACTGATATTAATCGTTTCTCAAAAAAGCTTATAAAAAGAAAAAGAAAACCGCTAAACAGAAATCGAAAATCTTGGTCTTAAATTAAAGCTAAAAATAAGCAGAATAAAAAAAAGGAAAAACAGAAAATAAACATTTTTGATCCAAACACCCATCCGAACCCCCTTAAATGTAAATTATATTAGTTTTTATCCATAAATAGATATTTATATGATCAAAAATTAAAAGTTTATATTTAGAAATAAAAATTCGATATTTTGAAGCTTAGCTATTTTCCCTGTCCCTTTAATTAAACCCTTATAAAACTATTACACTGCTCAAAACAATTAGGGGTGCACTTCGCGTACTTTTGTTAACCCTCTCAGTTTCAACGTTTTTTTTTATTCTAAAAATCTAAAATTTGTGAAATAGATTCATTATACATCCAGAATCATATGGTAAAAATTAGGGGAAAAATCTAAGTTTTATAAAATAAAATTTAAGGGGGGGGGGGATTGGAATCATAACTTTTGAATAAATTATAACAATAATTTTTTCATAACTTTATTTGTTAAAAAAGTTAAAATGAATTTTCAAACATCTAAGAATGCAAGCGTTATGAATTTAGGGACAATTTATTTCATAAAATTTTTTGGGAGTGAATTTTATTTTACCATGTTTTTCATATATTTTCATTTAATTAAAACCAACGTTATTTAATTCTTCAAAATACATGATTCTTCCATCTAACGATAAATAAGTGCAAGCTCAGCTTAATGAGAAAAAAAATCGCAAGCTGATGGAATCATTGGGGGTGAAGGGTCTAAACCACGAATTCCCCTAATTCTTTTGAGCATTGTACAATTATCCTATATACCCCAAATAACATCAAAGCCTTCAGGCCAGGTCTGCTCTCTCTCTTCATACAAATACCACCAATTAACCTTGATGAAACAATTACAACAACCCCCTACCACAACAACCAAGTAACCAAGTCAACAGCTATTGCTACGTGACGATTTCATCACCAGTTCTCGCTTAAACAGCTACTCGAGCCAATCCTGTTTATTTGTACCTTCTGCATGACAAAGATGGATGACCCGGGTCATGCGTCATCGAATTGGCGGCCAAACTACCCATTACCTGTTCGCAGCCCTTTCAACTGCCCACTTCACCTACCCCAAATTGGCCAATTAGGGAAGAGTTGATTATATCTTTGACCAACTTTAATCTAGGGGGACTTCCCCACTTACGCTCGCATAGAAATGCGTCAATTTGCACCTTATATATTATCACAATGTTTTCATCTAGCACTAGTTCAGTATATTTGTTAAATAAATGCTTGGAAAAGTAATATTCTATTTGTTATTTGGAATCCAGTTTATGGATTGAATTTAGTTTCTTTAGTAGTTGTGGATCACTAATTGGTTCTTTTGTGAAATATCAAATTGTGAGTAAGTTTTCATTTCAAGTGGTTATGTTAAATTTATTTTTTAGATAGATTGTTGTAAAAAGTAAAAACAAAAAAAATTTCATCAAAATAGTTTTAAAAACTTAAATTAATAAGGGAAATTAATAGTTACATAATTTATGCATAATTTAACTGCTCAAAACAATTAGGAGAGCGCATGGTTTAAACCCTTTCACCCCCAATGATTCCATTTGGAATCATCACAGCTTGCGTTTTTTTTTCTCACTAAGTTGAGCTCGCACTTGTTTATTGTTAAATGGAAGAATCATGTCTTTTGAAGAATTAAATAACGTTTGTTTTAATTAAATGAAGATATGAAAAACAAATAAAATTCACTCTAAAAAAATTCATTAAAAAAATTAACCCTAAATTCTTCCGGCTTGCATTCTTAGATGTTTAAAAATTGATTTTAACTTTTTTTAACAAATAAAGTTTTGAAATAAATATTTTTATAATTTATTCAAAAGCTATAATTCCAATTTCCCCCCTTAAATTTTAGTTAAAAAATTTAGATTTTCCCTCTGTTATTTTACTATTTCATTCTGGATGCATAATGAATCTATTTCACAAATTTTAGGTTTTTAGAATAAAAAATAAAATAGTTAAAACTGAAAGGGTTAACAAAAGTACGCAAAAGTGCAAAGTTTAAGTTTGCATAAACTAACAAAATATAAGACAGTGAAGACCATAGTCTGGAACAATCTATGTAGGACAATTTAAGTTGTACGAAAAACGAATTTTAAAATCTTAAAATAAGTATTTTATTCGGTAATGAAGGATCAAATGTTATTCATAAATGTGGCAAGAATTGGTTAAGCAAAAAATTATTATTTATAGAGATTTTAACATATGATCCATCTGATTGTTGTTGAGAAAAAAATATCACAGTCCAATTTTGCTAACTTTTGTTTTAACTTTTTAAATAATTTTGAACTTACCCCACCTCCGCTTGCATTTAAATTCGTCGAGGTAGCTTGGGGTAATTTTTAAACAAAAATTAAACTTTTTGCATACGCAACCAATGAATTGTTGGAGTTTTTTTTGAATTTTTTAATTATCAATTTCACTATTGCTTGAATTAAATAACAGCAGTTTTTTTTAATTTAAATTAATTGAATATCATGGAAAATTTGAAAAAATGCTGTCTCATTGATGATCATAGAAGCGGGGTAATCATTACACAGCGTCGGGTAATTAATCGACATTCATTATAATTTTAGTTTATAATTTTCAAATACTTTTTTATGACCATTCCATTCAAACCAATATCATTTTTAGCATAATTTTGGAGGGTTCCTAGGAACTAAAATGATGACATCACTCAATGTCATGTATAGACTACATTTTGGTGAATGTCAGGAGTGAGTTTCCGACGATCAGGTAACGTTAAAACGACATAAATGATTACATTCCTTTATTACAAACTATGTCCTAAAATGCCCATCTATCAAATTATGAAGAACTTTTTTTTTACATTTTTTATTACAAATTATGTCCTAAAATAACCATCATTGAACTAGCCACAAGGCATTGACAAACGCTAGATTATAACTTCAGGCCCAATGGCTATAGAAACGGAGATAGGCAAAGCCCAATGAGCCAGTAGACTGGATCATATTTTGACTAACATCGAAAATATTATATACTTGTCGATTAATAAAGCTAAAGTATCAATATTACCCAAAGAACAATTTTCTCGGCTTTACGTAAGAACATTTGTCTAGGCATTACCCCAAGCACTGCCTACCATTTTCCTCTCCTTTCAAAATAAATTTATTCTGGGGAACAAAATATTTTATAGAAATAAGATTTAAAAAAAACAGCAAACAATTTAGGTTACTTGATGATATTCTCTATAAATACAGTAAAAAAATAAAAATAAATAATTTTGTATACTTAAATTAAGTAAAACAGACAGTTTAATCGCTGCCAAACAAAGTTTTTCATTATTTTTATAAGCGACAAAGATTTTAGCATTGTTTTTCCTCTTAATTTTTTTCAGCCTTTCAAATTTTAGTATAATAATAAATGAGTACCATATAATGATATACGAGAGATTTGATTTTATAAAAAATGCATTTTAATAATTAAAAGGTGTCTAATTATTTACCCCAAGGACCAATTGTCTATCAATTACCTTGAACGATTATAACACCTTCCACTTTTTACGTTATAAATGTAGTGTGGAAGATAAAAGTTAGCTATTTTCATATATTCTGTTAATAAATTATTTATAATTTTGGTTTAAAAAATTTTCATTAAAATTTTGATATTCCGTTTTATTCAAAGAGCGTTCAACAAATTTCACGCCTATTTAAATATTTTTTTATTCTTAATTCATGAATAATCTAACTTTTTTTAACTTTGCAAAGAGCTTGTGTTTTAAATTACCTTTTTTAAATTTAAAGGAAAAAAGACTGTACCACAAAACCAAAAATTTAAAATTGTTTACATTAGTGCACCATTAAATAAAAAATTAAATATGTAATTCAAAATTGACTGCATTAATGCGACTTTAATAGAGCAACGGTTACCGACAATGCTTGCTACTTAAAAACACACAGTGGAAGTTTAAAAGTAGACAAATTATTTATAATTAACATAGTTTAATTCCATTTATTTAATTCCGTTTCACCATAAGAATTGTTACTAGTAGATGCAATAGCTGTGTGGTGAAATATTTCACATATTCGGTATTCGGTTGAACCATTTTTCAGGTTTTGAAAACAAAAACCTGGGAAAAGGTTCAACCAAATAACAAAAATATGGTAAAACATTTCAATACACAGCCGTTGCAGCTACTAGGAACCATATGTTTGGTGAAACCAAGAGCCAAAATCGTAACTGTGTACAACTTCAGAAATCTTAAAACCAAAGAATCCAATCACTGCACTTGAGTTTTCCCATCCCATTCTAAAAAACCACCGAATCCGAACTTCCCAAAAACTTCTGATTGCAATTAGAGTCGTGATAAAACATCCCCCAATGCAAAGACCCAAGCATCAAAAGAAGTCGCATTAGCGTAGCAAGGATGAAAAGTAACGCACCTTAAATTGCACATAATTCGGAAGTATTTAGGGCTCCGTGCTTGACCCGCTCCCGAGCAATTTGCCTTGGTGGACCGTTCTAGCGGCTCCAATAATTTGCACAAGTGGGATAGCCTCGAGAGGCCCTTGCCGGCAATTTACGCGGTAAACGCTTATTAGTTATTTAAAACGCTAGTTACAAAAGACGATTCTATTCTCTTAATTTCTTACCTGGAGATTATAAGTTCTTTTTTTATGTCTTCAGGTAGGTTTTTTTTTAATCTGATGATGGTGATTCTGTCGTGTTTTGTGAGGTAATTAGGATTGGGGTTTTATCTATGGGGAAGTTTTTGCTGCGGAGGAATTGTTGGGGGATAAAAAGGTATGGGAGGAATATCTACCGATGGAGATTATTTATAACTAAAATATGTATCGATGTTTTTTTAAATGATAGTTAAAGCGTGTTATAAAATAAGTTTTTTTACAATGTTTTTTAATCAAAATTAAAGTTTATTTAAAAATAAACTTTTTATTTTTGGCATAACATAATAACTATTTGAGGGACATGTAAATGACTTATAAAACGTACGTTTGTATTTAGTGTATGTTATTTTATTTGTTTCCAACACATTATTAAAAAAAAAAAAACTTTTTTAAATTAAATTATGTGGGATATGTGTGGTTTGAAAACTACTTCTTACTTCAGAATCTAAAGTTAAATAGATTTTTGAAATTTTAAAATCTAAGAAGGTATTGTAAGATAAAAAAAAACCCTTCTAATTCATAGACGGATATACACCTTTATATTCCTCAGTGACTCTCTTACTAAATTCTGAACAATCATTAATATGCTTATCTTGTTCCATTAAAGTCGAACTAAGTCACTTGAAACTAGAATGATTCAATCTATTTCTATATAATGCTTAAAATTTCTCGTTCTGTTTATCAACATCTTCTCAATATCCTTGATAGACAATTAATTAAAAAAATGAACTAAATCTATCAATATTTTTTTACATTTTTAAGAGGATTTTTTTAGTTAACTTGCATTTATAATGAAATTTTTATTTACAATGTTAATTGAATACCGTAAATAATTAACATATTAAGTTTTTAAAAGTTGTTGGTGGCGATCAGGAGAAAATTTAAGCTTTTGTTCATAATTATTGTACTAAATAAAATCCCATCATCCAATCAACATCCTTGATGGACAAATAATTAAAAAAAAGAACTAAAACTATCAATATTTTTTTAAACATTTTAAAGAGGATTTTTTGAGTTAACTTGCACTTATTCTGAAATTTTTATTTACAATGTTAATTGAATACCGTAAGTAATTAACGTATTAAGTTTTTAAAAGTTGTTGGCGGTGATCAGGAGAAAATTTAAGCTTTTGTTTATAATTATTGTACTAAATAAAATCCCCATTTAAAGATTTTAGGAAACTTTTTTTGTTTGATATATCCTACCCTACAATCGAGGCCATAACGTAACAAAATTAATCTTCCTAACCAGACGCGATACGATAGTGGGCAAAAGGCCCAATAAATAGAAGTCATATGACCGCAGTAAAAGCCTATTAGCGAAATATTTTTCAGCGATAGAGAGGGGACATAGTCATTATAATTTTATCTCTTCTGTCCTGCATATTTCTGGCTAGCTGTTCAGATACCATGACCAAGGGTGCGACGAAGCGGTCTTTCTAATAACGGGAAGACACAATTAGTTCATGTTGCCAAGTGATCGGATTTTATTTCCGCCGCCCTTCTGATTTCCTGGGTATCGAAGTAGAATTTTTTTTGGTGGGGATTTTAGTTTTGTATTGAGTCAATGAGTTTTGAAGTGTATTGATTGGTGATAAAGTATTTGTGTTTGTTTCATTTGTTGTTTGCATTTTGTGTTAAAATGTCTAAGCTCCATTATTCATTGATATTGAAGTTTTTTTAGGTGGTAAATTTTGTGAAAATTTTAGTATATTAAAGTAGTTTCATATTGAGACGATGAATTCTGGTATCCTGGATATCAAAGGATTTATGGATTTATTTCTAATTACTTGCGAATTTTGGCTCACATCGATTGGTGATAAACAGTTTTTGAATGTCATATTAGTTAGGGAGAATAATGTGCACACATACTTTTTTTTCCTGATTTGTGGATATCGGAATTTTTCGGTCGAGTTTCTATAATTTTCTTTTTAGTTATACACAATGGTTGTTTAACTATATTATCTGGTGATAAACTGATGAACTAGTTATGATTGTTTTGTATATTAGATGAGATATGTGAGAAAGTATTAACCTGTGTGTATCCATGTGACTCTAAATAGAAAATATAATTTATAATATTTCTGAATTCGATATTTGTATACGTTTTTTTTTTGAAAAAATGCAAGTCACAACATTGTTAAATATTTGGCGCTTGATTTCATCAAAATATGGTTCCTGGTAGCTGTAGCGACCATGTTGTGAAATTTCTCACCATATTATCGGTATTGGGTTGAACCTTTTTTCAGGTTTTGGAAACAAAAACATGAGAAATGGTTCAACTGAATACCGAAAATATGTTTAAACATTTTGCGACACAGTCGTTGCAACTACTAGGAACCATATTTTTGTTGAAACTACACTGTTAAAAATTTTGTGCTTGGTTTCACCATGATATTGGTTCCTAGTAGCTGCAACGGCTGAATGGTGAAACGTTTCACCATATTTTTGGTATTCGGTTGAACCATTTCTCAGGTTTTTGTTTCCAAATCCAGAAAAATGGTTCAAACAAACACCGAAAAAAAGGTGAAACATTTCACCATTCAGCCGTTGCAGCTACTAGGAACCAATATCATGGTGAAACCAACCAATATCATGGTGAAACCTAGCACCAAATTTTTAACAGTGTAAGAACCATGTTTTTGCTGAAACTAAGAACCATATTTTTGTTGAAACTAGGCGCCAAATTTTTTCAGCACTATATTTAGACATCCTCATCATCAGGTGAGTATTTGACATCAATGATAACCATTGATTTCTCAAATTTCGCTAGAACTTTTAATTTAACTGCATAACACTTCGTGAGTTGAGGATTTCACTGCAGATATTTTCTGGTAGTCGGGAATTATCAATTAAAAAAAACCCATTCCATCCTTATAAGATATATGCTATTTATACATCCTCATCATCATGTAAGTACTTGGCATCAATAAAAACCATTATTTCGAAAATATTTATGGAATTTTAACTTAACTGCATAGCACTTTGTTAGTTGAGAATTTCACTGCACATTTTTTCTAAATTTGTAACGGTGAATTTTGACTTACGCTCTTTTAACAAAAGGTGATTCATTTATAAATTGATTTCAAAACCTATAACCAATTATTCTTTAAGGGTTAAAATCTCTAAATAAATGTATTCATTCTTTGTTTAGTTTAGTTTGAATTATCGTCACACTAGAGCTACACGAGGGCTATTGGCGACGGGCGTCATATTTTAGAACCACAGTCAAGTGACGAGCCAACACCTGAGTTGGCATCCAACTTTGGAGCGTATTTTAACGTGCACTCCTTCTACACGGGGTATTATTCGTCGGACATTTTTGGCTGCACGAGCCGTTTATAGGTCGGCAGTTATTTTGGCGATGCCCGGACCCGAACCTGGGACCTTTCGCATGCTAGGCGAGCGCCTAACCGACTGGGCTCCCCAGCCCCCAAATGTATTTATTCAATAATTTAAAACCATTCAGCAAAATGAGTCCAAACCCTTTGTCAAACCCCAACTCCATCTAAATCACACCTAAGCCCGTTCTTCCACCAAGTGGCCCTACTCCAAAAAGGTTCCATTATCGAACGTGAGGGAACACCTATATACATTTGACATGCGGCTCAAGAATTGATGAACGATATGCGAATAGCCTCATCTAATATGAATTAAAATGCGAGGCTTATCGTCCAGGTTCGTACATTACTTCCATCTCCCTGTAAATAACATAGTCACCCCGCCCTTAGGGCAGTAGCTAGGGCCTAAGAGAGCCAATTAGATGACCTTTCTTCATTGTGTGTATAGCCTGGTGTGAGACAAAATTGAGAATATTTTTTTTAGTGATAAAGATTAGGTTAAATAGGTCGGGGATGAGGTTTGGGTACTTAAGAGAGAGTTGTGTTATTAATTGTTGTGGATTTGGTAGACTGTCTGTTGTAATTAATGTAGATTTATGGATGACATGTTAGTTATGCGCCAAATATAAAAATTGAAAAAAAATAAAGCAGATTTTTATGTTTATTATGAAAGTTTGATAGGTTTGCGATGGAATCATGCATAAAGGCTTTTTAACTAGGAATATATTTTAAAGTGTAAAATTAAAGTGCCTAATCTTATATGAATTAAAATGCGAGAGTTATAGGTCACAGGTTTGTACATTACTTTCATCGCCAGCTCCGTCTCCCTGTAAATAAAATAGTCAACCCGCTCTTAGGGCAGTAGCTAGGTCCTGAGCAAGCCAATTAGATGACCTTTTTTCAATGCACTTGTGTGTATAGCCAGGTGTGAAGACGAAATAAACATTAAACTTATTTTGTGTGATGAAAATTAGGTTAAATAGATCGTAGATGAAGTTTGGGTACTTAGAGTTGTGTTATTAATTGTTGTGAATTTGGTAGACTGTCTGTTGTAATTAATGCAGATTTATGGATGACATGTTAGTTATGCGCCAATTATAAAAATCGAAAAAATAAAGAAAATGTTTATGTTTTTTTGTGTGAAAAGTTTGATAGGTTTGCAGATGCATAAAGGCTCTTTAACTATGAATATATTTCGAAGTGTAATATTGAAATTCAAAAGATTTTTATTCAAAAATTCCTTTCTATTTTTTGCAGTGGTTTCATATACTGAAAATATTGAGTTCAGTTCCATTTTCCCTTTCTGTTGGCCCAATATGTACTACAATATACGAAAAATCTCAGATTTGAATAGATAGTTTTTTAATTACTTATAATAAAACCTTTGATAGAATAACGCATATATTCATTTTAGTTTTATATATTTTAGTATTTACAATGCTTTTTTTTACAAAATATGCTTACAATATTCTTCTTCTCAATGTCTTTGAATGAATCTATTAAAAATTCTCCACTAAATATAGTTTACAAAATTCAATCTGAAGTTTAATTAACAACACACTTTTTAATAGCAATATTTTTACTTTTTCAATAATTCAAAAATAAATGAAAGGGAACGGTATATACGTTTACCTAATTCAAACCAGTGGTTGTCTATTAACTGGGAATCAGTAAAATGGATGTTTAGTTTTATTCTCATTTTCGTACTTTCTCGTACTTTTCGTAATACTCATAGTATTAAGTTTCAAAAAAATTAAACATTCTATTATTATATATATATAATATTATATATTATATATATATATATATATATATATATATATATATATATATATATATATATATATATTATATATAATATATATATATATATATATAATATATATATATATATATATAATATTATATATATATATATATATATATATATATATATATATATATATATATATATATATATATATATATATATATATTATAAAATATATATATATATATTATATATATATATATATATATATATATGTATATATATATATATATATATATATAATTAAAATCCTTTCCAGCTTAAAAAAAATTAGAATCTCAATAATAATTTATTATCTATAAAATTTTAAAATTATTGTTATTGCTGGAAAAACTAATGCAAAAAATACGGAAATAGCCGACTCTTAAATTTAATAACTTTTTTTTTAATATTGCAGATATCATTATAATTTTTTTTCCATAAATGCATACTAAATATACTAACACTTTTAGATAGTTAAAGGTTTTAAAAAATTATTAATTTTGTTTTAAAAAAATAAAATTTGTCAAAAAGTGACGTTTCTCATTTTTGTTATAAGTCAAAAAATAATTTATTGACAAACAAAAATTTGGCCTTTTTTTAAACAGGAAAATGTACTTAACAAACTGTCTGTACGGAATTTCGTTATTTGTCAAAGTTTGTTTTAAAAAAATAATTGAAATTTTGTTTAATAATTTCACAGGTTCACTTTTTTTTAAAAATTAATAAATAAAAAAACAATTTATTTACAACTATTCCCTAAAGAAAAATTAAAGTAATATGTTTGAAAATATACTGTAGGGGAAGTTTTAAAAATATTCTTCAAATAGATCTGAAGTTATATCAATTTGAACTTGGTAAAACATGAAAAAACCCATCAATGAGAAAAATGGGTTCAAAGTTACAAAATTCAAACACTTCATACCTAAGCTTAATATAGTTAGCTTAAAATAATTAGAGTTGTACTTAACGTAGAAGCATAATTTTGGTGTCGTTGAATTTAAAATAAGTTGAATTTTTTTTAAACAAATAATTTTTTTCCTCGATATTTTGTACGAATTTGTGTCCCATACCCCCTTAAAAACTTCCCTAAAGCCCACATAGGTGGGTTTCTCTGCCATAAGGGTACCTTAAAGGTAAAACTAGTTTTACAGAAACGGTCTAAGTACAAGCTTAAAATATTACACGAGAACAAATCAATAATTAAATTCAAATCGGTGTAATTATAATAACATGTGAATGCGCATATTGACCCTTGAAATGAGTAGTGACATTCCTGAAGCCGTTTAATTCAAAATTCGACCACTATTGCGTGGGTGTTATGGACTCTGACCTAAGGCGGCGTCGGCGTCTGTCGGACCGAACTCTTCATGCTGAAATAAACGCTATATATGTAATCTCTATTTTTGTTGCAAATTTCACCAGTACGTCCCCAAGGGATGTTACAAATTGAGTTTCTAAGTAACATAAAATTATACAGATATTCTATAATATAGGTAAGTATTATGTAGGTATAATCCCTACTATATATAAGTTACTAATAAATCTGTCACTTTTGCAGAAAAGAAATCATATATTTACAGAAAAATGCTATTAATTTCTTTGAATGTTTTTTTTTCATCAGTTTTTTCTTTTAACCCTGTAAAGCTTACTTGACTGGAACCGCACAACCATTTGTTGATTTCTGTATGCCGAAATAGTTCAGTTGGCAAAGCTTTAGAATGGATATCCGAAGATTCGTGGTTCGATCCCGGATTTCGGCAGTGTGTTACTTCTCCGTAGTATATACATTAGTGTACTGCCTATAACGCGTCAAACTGGGGTTCGATACTTCACCAGGGTGGTAGACTTTTGTTTTTCTCGACAAATTGTCTCTTATGTTGCGTTAAAATTACAAAATGTTTTTAAAAATATGACTTTAATTGTGATTAATACGAAGTTTTCTAGCAATCACCGGCTGGCAGTTTTTTTTCTGTAAATACAACAGATTATTTTTACAGTACAGTTACTTTAAATTCAGTTTAAAATTGACCAGAATTTTTTTTAGTCACTATTCTTTAAACAGTAAGTACGTAAATCTCGTAAAACTAGTTAAGATGTACTTATAAATAAAAGCATTATGCCAGACACAAAATCCTTTCTCTCTGTCAACTAAAATATATATTTTAAACTTTCCATATGTCTATTGATATAAAAGTTCTTTTGACGTGGGTGTTCAGTATACCAATCATAAAAGTGCTTAGCAACTTCGAAAATGAATATAAAATGTTAAATTAACATTTACTTTTAAATATTTTTGCGGTTTTTAGTATTACTTATCTTAAAAATATTTTCTTCTGATGAAACTAGAATAGATTATATTTATTATTTTGCTAAATATTTTGTGTTTCTTATACTTTTATTGAGCAAGTTAAATATTGTTTTTCTGGTAATAAAATGCTATATTTTTCACTTTGAATCTTCAAGTAATCTGCTAATATACTTACAAACTTTAAAATGAAGTACTTTACACACAATATATTAGATTTTTATTTAGTTTTTTAAAAATTCTCTTAGAATTCTATTTTTCCAGACTTATCTAAGACCTTAGTAAATTATCTCATAAAAGAAAACGATTTCAGGCCACATGATTTCAAAATTATGACTGATTAGATTAAGTTAAGTAAATATCTTAACAAAACTTTGCAGCATTAAAGTTTTTGATAAATAATATATTCAAAGTGAGAGGGATAATTTGCCAATGAATTATCAAAAATTGAAATTTATAAAATTGGGCAAGATAGAAGAGAAATAAAAGTAATTGCTGGTTTTAGATATTAATATATTTTTTTAGAATAATTTCATTTACCAAATCCTTTGAATTTCCAAATACTTTCATTCGACAAATTAAAAATTTTCAAAATGAAATTAATATCTTAGAAATTGTGACATTAAATGTCATTTTGTCATTTTCATAAGTCGTTATACGAATAAGAGAATATAGTCAAGATCTAAGAAGGGCACTCTTCTGACTCCCTGACTCCTACCTGTCACGAAATAATATTTTTGATGTGGTATTTCTGTTCTTTTAACAAACCTGGTCTTGCTAAAATTTTTCTGGTCATTTTACTGACGAAAGTTATAACGGTTGATCTGCACAATGCACGATATATTGTATACCTTCTAACAAACCCGGTCTTCTAGAATTATTTTGTGCATTCTGCAAATTTATTGCTGATGCAGTCATTTTATTTTTCCAACTGTCCATAATTATTTGTCATTTTAAAATGTCAAAAATTAATTATTAACAATCCAGATGTTAGATTTTTCTTCATTTTTTTTATTTTGCTACTTTTACGATTTCCATGTCTGTTGAAAAAATGCTAGGTAATACGTTCACACATCTTAGGATTTTAGTAAAAATGCATTGGGTCTATAGAACAGATCCTCTCTTTTAAGTGGTTAACAAATAACAATCTCAAAGCTGTTATTATCTTGGCCATCTGGCCTAAGTAGTTGTGCTCAGTAACACCAGAGCAAGACGAAGATGAAACATGGGAGGCAATTGGATACTCTTATAATTGGCTCCCATGGGAGGATTGGCTTTTGGGAGGCGGGGAGCTCCTTAAAACAAAACTCGGGATTGATTTGCTGGTGACGGATGTACAGATACATGGAAAATGGTCATAAAGTGTTCAGAAAGTTTTGGTTATAACAATTTAATTTACTGCTTTTTAAATTTAGCATCAGAAATAAATTATTTGTTTCAATTACTGTCATATTGTTAAAATGAGTTGGGATATTTTAAAAACAGAGTCCGATATAAGATTAGGTGGTAACGGATGTGCAGATACGTGGGAATTTTTTTTTAAAGTTTTGGTTCAAACAATTTATTGTATGCTTTTTAAATTTAGCATCGGGAATAAACTATTTGTGACCAACTGTCATATTATTGAAATATCAGTTAGGAGAGTTTTAAAAGTAAGTTCAGGAAATAATTAGATAGTGACGGATGTACAGATACATGGAAATTATTTATGAAGAGTTCAGAATGTTTTGGTTAAAACCTATCGATCCTTGAGTGTTTTAAAAATACAGAACAAAAAAAAATATTTCCCACAATTAGTGTCATAATGTTGAGAATGTGAGTATATAAGAAGAGTAGTTATTGTTGGTTGAAAATTTAAACGAACTATGGGTTAGTGAAAAAAAATGCAGCCTCTTTTGGGGCTGGAAAATTTCTAAACACAAACTTCTGGATTTATTTGGTAAAGACTATTGTACAAATACACAAAAACAAATAATAAAAGTTAAAACAGTTTTATTGAATCAATTTGATTTGTAATTTTTTAAACTTGGAATCAGAAACAATTTTTTGTAATTTTATTTTTATTTTTTATGTATGAGAAACAAATTGTAAAATGATTACCTTTGAATTAATTTACCATAAACACAAATGATCATGTTAAATATTATATTAAAATTGTTCTACCAAACATTAAATGCAAAGTCTGACAATAAATCTAATGAAATGTATTTTTAAATAAAAATAAGCTTTTTAATTTATATATATTTACTTTATTTTTGTATTTGGTGCTATGCTTGTAAGTGGTTTATTATCCCTGAACGTACCAAAGCACTCTTCATGTAAAATCAAAATTTTGATATCATAACATATTCGTCTATTTTAAAATAACCGAACGTCACTGTATAATTTAATGCATATTTTAATTAAATGGAAACTTATGATCGTTTACTTTAGCCCATGAATCTAAGGCTCCTCAAACTTATACACTCCAATCCCAATTCCCAATGCCACTAAAACAATCTGGGTGATATAATTATTCCAGAAATTCACTTTAATAAATATACTAGGAAAGACAATGAAAGTGGCATGCAAACTCGTTATGTACTTTACATAGATGAAATTTGAAGTCTGGAGCCTCAAATTGAATGTTTGGTGATTGAATTTCGGCGTTTGGACTGGTCTTCCATGTCGGGTGAGATTTAGTATATTTCTAGTAATAATTTTCAGTAACGCCAAGTGGTTGCTGCAGTTATTTGCTCGTGCTTTAAAATTTAACCACCAAGTTTATGGTTTTGTTAAAAACGCACACTTAAAAAAAATATCTACTTTTTGATGAATATGCCTGACCATTTATTAAGTTAAGTTTTATGAAAATTTTATTATAAAATAAATGAAACGAATAATTAATGGTATTAAAACTAACAAACAAATAAAAGTAATGTATTTGATTAAAATGAAATTTATATTCAATTGACATTTTATTTATTATTTAAAACAATTAACACATTTGAAACTTTAATATGAATAAAGATTCTAGGTTTTTGTTAAACACCGTCCACATGAAGAGAGAAAAAACAGCAATCACAATCACACTGTTTTGGAAATTAAATGTATTGTGTAATGAAATCAATCCGTTGAGAAAGTAATATTTTAATTTAAACTTCTTATTACTATTAAATCATTTCAAATTCTTCAAATTTCTATATTACAATACAAGTTTAGATAAATTATCTTTTATCTAAAGCCAATGAATAAATTTTATCCTGAAAACATTCAAAATCAAAATTAATGTTCATAAAGCTACATTTCATCAAAATATATTAAATATTTGAAAAAAAATCAAAGTGTTTCTTTTTATATTATGGCGTAAAACACTTGCTGTTTAACTGCATGATAAAAAAATGAGTCAATCGTATGAACAAACTAACTTCAAATATATTTATAATTCTGTGTATGTATATAATTTATTATTAGATGTAATTAATGCGATTTTTAATTATATTTGAATTCCTATTAATTATTCTTTTTAATTAGCATTCGCTTTGAAAAAGTAAGTTAAATATTTTAATACATTGGAAATAAAAATAGTAAACCTTTTCTGATCTAGAGCTTCTTCGGTTCTAGAAGGTAAATTATAGTTTATGTTAATCAGAAAAATATTTGTTATGTCAAGCCAAAAGAGGGATCTGCGATTTTAACCTTTTTAATCATATTATTTTCATAAAAACTTCGACGGTCATATACTTTAATTTAATAAATAAAATTTCAATTGTTATAATAAAACAAAAAGGTTGATTTGACTTGACAGTTTTTAGTTTAATATTGGATTTATATTCATATGGGATAAATTCTAAGTTTCGTTCTTGATTTTTTCCTACCAGTTTTTGCTTCTAATTTTTTATTAAATTTAGGTGGAATATTTTATTACATTGTACCATTCGTCTATATATTTAAAAGTTTGGGTTCGAAATATTATACATTAAAATTACTTGATAGTTGTTATATTAATAAAAAAATATTGATTGTTCGCGATATTTTGCCTTTAAACACGAGCTTTTCATTAACATGGTTTAAATCTGAATCGTGAACGGAAAATAAATGTCATAATTCTATTTGATTTTAATTATTAACGTTTCCATTTGTAATACTTTGGAACCGTTTCAACTATTGTAAGCGGTCTTGTTAGAATAAAACATATGTATGCTCAGGTAATGATACTGCTCAAACTTCCAGATGTAATATTTAGAATAAAAAAATCTGATCTCAAAATATAAGAGAAGCTGGATAAAAAAATTGGGCATCGGAAAAGTATCTTCAAATAGTTGATTACACTCTTAAAACAAATGAGCGGTTTTAACTCAGTCTGAGTTAATTTCCACTCCTTTCCGTGCCGAAAATGCACTTCCCCTATAGGAGTGAATTTCACTCTTTTTGCGGAGTGGGTAAAAGAAATAAAAGCAAACAATCTACGTCCTACACTCTTAAAATGAGCGGTTTTAACTCAGTCTGAGTTAATTTTCACTCCTTTCCGGTGCCGAAAATGCACTTCCTCTATAGGCGTGTATTTCTTTCTTTTGTTTTAAGAGTGTAGATTGATTAGATTAAGACATATTTGGCACGATTGTCTTTATCTAATAAATTAATGATAAATACACTCGGGAAAATCTTGTGTGATAAAACAGCACAAGTGGGACACAAATATTGTGTAAAAATGACTTCATTACAATATTGTGTTGTTTCAATACAAGAATTATATTGATGACATACGAACATAAACTTGTATTGTTCTAAGGATTATTATATCTATGCGCGATTGACATAAACGTGTAAACTATAATGTTTTCTAAAATATGTATAGAAAATTAGAACAGTCATTTTATAGTACCGTAATACATATTTTTAAAACTTTAGTTAGTTATTTATCTGCAACATCAAAGAGCAGAAGCTGAACTACATTTCAGAAGAAAACATGCGTTCTGTATACAATTGTTTTGCTAACCATGCATCATTATTTGGTCGCAATTTAAAAAATTTGTCAGCAAAACTTGTTATAACTGGAAAAAACACAAGCTTTTGTATTAAAAATCAACTCAAGTTTTTTCGCAGTATATTACGCAATAAATGCACATGTGAATTTCCTAAATGTGAAAAAGAGAAAATAATTAGAATATTACTTTGTTTATGAAGGGGTTACTTGAACTAGTTTATTCTTACTTACATTTCCATTAGTTTTCACCCGCGAACGTGTTATTTTTTATTTTTAGAATTAGGAATACCTGCAAGTCTTATTTTTCTTTTACACTTAAAAAGGTTTCAAAGAATTAGTGTACAAAATGTATAATCCTGCTTAAGTTAGTATGGTTAACAAGTAGGTATTGGAACCACTTTTAAAATAACAAGTCCTAAAGTAAGTTTCTCTGTAAGCAGTCAAATTAAGTTGTCCATAGTCTTTTAACTGTACCTAAAAACTAACGACTGCACTAAAATGAACTAAAATGAAAAAGTAAAAATCTGCACACCTTCTGTTTAATATTATTGAAATGAGTTATTGCCGACATAATTTTATATTTCTTTTCAATCTTATCTGCCATTTCATATTACACTATACAAAACTTCCTTCAAATTTAAGTGAACCAAAGAAAACAATAACAAAAAATGACAATTTCTCCTTTAAAATTCAACTTAAAAACCATCTCTACTCCAAACAAAGGCTTTCGCAAAGTGAAAAGCTCCATTCCAAAACCTCACACAAATGCAAAGATCAGTTGACCGAGCCAAAGTCAGGTCAACTTGCGTGACTTGATATCCAGCGAAAAGCTTTACGCCGCTTTTAATTCAATTAAAAGCGAAGAACAAACATGGCGTGTCAAGCAAAGCTCCGAAGTTACTTAAGTTACGAGCTTTCGTCACTGTGCAATGTGAATATGAAACGCATATTTGGCCAGATAGGTTGCTTTCATTTTCTTTATTATTCAAACTTTGACTTTTTTAAACAGTAGGAGTTATTGTTTTTTATCGACTATTCATTCGCTTGATGTAGTAAGTGATGAGGCACGTTTTTATGTAGTCTTCGAAGTGATCTGGTATATTTTGCTTATTTTTGTGATAGGTTTTTTCGTAATAGTTTTTATTTTTAAGGTAAAATAAATTTTTTGATATTTTTTTCCACGTAAAATTATTCAAATATTTCAGTAATGTAAATTATTATGGAAATTTAAATTATCTATTCAAATTATCAAAATTAAATTATTTATTTAAATTACAAAATCATCGGAAATATTTAAATTACATTACCTTCTACTAGAATTTGCTTTTTAAAGACTATAAATGGTTTAAGCATTTTTTACTACTACAATGCTGTTTTGATAATAGGGCTTTTTACCGATTCCACTTCCAAGTTATGCTTTAATTTTTTAGATCTTTAAAACAAATTGCTGATTTATAGATTAAAAAACTTATATCGTTTATGTTTACAGGGTTTCTTCTACAAGTTATTCTTCACTTTCCGCCTTCCGGCTATTATTGTTATTACCAAAAATAGACTTTTAGGTTTAGATAAATAGGGGATTTTAAGGCTATTTTTTCAACGGACAATTAAAAAATATGTTTAATTGGCTAAATATTGTAAAAACTTAAACAACATGATCGTTAAAACTTTTATTTAGGTGTTTTGAACTTCATAGTTTTTTTCTGGCTAACGTAATAAAAACGTTAAATTTTTTAGTTTTTTAACCTCGTACTTTTTATATCTTTTTGTCTCTTTATCGAATGATTTGGGTTTTAGTATAATTTTGCGCAGCTAGTGTGTTTTAAAAAATATTTTGGACAAACGAAAAATTAAATCGTCTCCATAAAATGTTTTATTACTACATGGTGTTGGAGTTTTATAAGTAGCTGCTTTTCCAAAACTAAAAACATGAAATTGTACATATTTAATCCTTTATTTCAATGCCATAACATTAAAGTATTTTATTTTGGTGCTAAAAAATTGCTTCATTTTATATTTAAGGAAATTTGTTCATTCATATATTAAAGCTGCATTTTCCAAAATGAATAAACCAATTCTAATTATATACTTTCTTTTACAAAAAAGTCAATTAAGTGTTGAAAGTATGATTTTGTAAAATTTTAGTTTGAAAAAAGGAACCTATTTTTTTAGAAATAATGAGAATCATATCCTAATATTGAATAAAAAAAAACTTTTACAAAAACACCTAATAAAAAAATACCGGACTTACGAATTAAATCATTTGTTACAATTACCGTAACTTATAAAAAAACCACACTTTAATGACAAAGTCATATTGTTAAGGATCACGAATGGCATATGAATCAAGATAAGAAGCATTCCTTATTAAAAGTTAGCTAAACCTAAATGAATGATTCATGAACTAAACCCTGACTCATTAAACTAATTTGAAGCGTGATAAATGATTGAGAGGTGTTTTAGATATAAAAACAGTCATCTTTATCGAAGTAGGTATTAATATTGTAGTTGAAAATTTTACATATTTTAGAGAAAGGACACTCTTTTGATTATGCATTTCAATTTGTAATTGCTATTGCTTGTTAAAAAAATTGGAAATTCGATGCATATGGCTATTTTTATGAACTTTATAAAATTTCAATTCTACTATGTATGAAAATAAAAATATGAATAACAACAGATGACAAGGTTAATCTTATCTGCGTTTTATATGTACATAAATGATAATTAAGTATAATTCATAGACTAATTCATTCTATGAGTTATACTTCTTTAAAATAAAGACAAGTGTTTTTATGCGTCATCAACAATATACCCACTCGTACATTATTCCGATTGCTTCCAATTTTGACTATTTTACATACTTAAATATTAAATTCAAGCAAAGAGAATACTTTAAAATTTCACAACTGGTCATTGGTAAAACTTTACTTCGTTTTAATATTTTTTGCACCAGGGACTATTTTCTAAAAAAATTTAAAACTTATACTTTTGATCAGGGATTGGAACGTTACTTTTAAAAAATCACTCTTTTATAGTTACCGTTAATTCAAAAAGTAATTCTCTCAAAGTTACTTAATGCGAAAAGTAACTAATTACAGTTACTTTTAGAAATTTCAGGTTTTAAGAAAATTTGAAATTTAACATTTTTTCAAAGAGAACCAAGGTTAAAGAAATATTTACCATTGGAAAAAAGTTACGTAAGGAAATTTAACGTTTTTCAAAGTTAAATTTTAAATAATTATATTTAAGCCAAATGCAAAACTGCCGAAAACATCAATGAAGAACGGCGTTGGAAGTAATAGAAAAGTAGAAAAACTTTTCATTACTTCGTTATCTCTAAAAGTAACTAAGTTACAGTTACTTTAAATTTTTTTATTGGCGTTATTTGGCGATACCTAAAAAACTAACTGTTACAAGTAACGCTTTTCTCCAATCCCTGCTTTTGATGAACGACATTTTAATGTTTCTATTTTTTGGATTACAGGTTTAGAAGCTCTGCGTTTCCTGAATATCTCCGTTCCAGGAGCAGTTCAGGTCGGGGAGCCAGTGTGGCTCAAGTGCGACTTTGATCTGGAAGGCGATGACTTATACTCTGTCAAGTGGTACAAAAACCACGTGGAATTCTACAGATACCAACCCAGAGACACTCCTCCTGGTCAAACATATCGCCTAGCCGGAACATCAGTTGACGTAAGTATGATAAGAGTTTTTATATATTTTCTTCTTTAATGAAAAATTTGAGTAATCCTTTAACAATTTCATTTACAAATCAAAATGTTAACATAAATTTTCAAAATTCGCTTTTTGTGTAACTTAGTTTACTCTACCTATATTGTACAGGCATATGGTCTTTATTTATCTTATATTTGGTTTATTTAGATAAATATAAGCATAAATTTATTTCTGCTTAGGTTTTTAATGGATTAGGTCAAGTGATTAGTGTCCAAAGTATTTCAATATTCAATAATTATTTCACAAGCGCTCTATGTTTTTTTTTTTTTGCTACCAAGATAGTACATGCATATTGTAAGTAAATACGACTTAATTTAGATCAAACAGTGATTAAATTATATTCAAAAAGGTTTTTAAGTGGGAGGGGGGTGCTGATCCACGGACAACAGGATTTAAGATTGAAACTATAAAATTATGCGTTTGTAACATACTTCAAGGAAATTATAACTTTTTACTTCGATTATTTCTTCAAAATATCTGTAATAAGAAAACACTTTACCGATATTTGACCTTCGGAGAGCTAAGAACGTCTAGACATTAGACTGGTCCATTTATTATGCAGTGTTATTACTTTTGTATTCAATACTATTTCCAGTAAATCTACATTAACTAAATTAGTAAACTAACTCAGTTCTGTAAGATGTTCCCATTATATGATATTTATAGAAAAATCTTAAGTAAAATATTTTCCTTAAGAAAATGGTTTCAACTCATTTAAGTTGTTTTCCATAACTCATATTCATTGTTTTATGACTTGTATTAAACAATTAAAATTAAAATTATAATTTAAATGCTTATTACATAAACTTTTAGACTGTAACTGCTAGATTTTTAACTGTCGAACAATTTTAAGTTTATAGGTGAAAAGCATATTATAATAAGTTGTTTTATCTTTTTTGAATAAAATATTCAAATTCTAGTTTTATTAGAGCAGCAATCATTAATATAATATTGAGTAAATGTTTAACGAAATTCATAACTGAATTTTGTTCAGTTTACTAGAGAATCATTAAATATCATTTAAATTTTAACTATTTTTTTGAGTTAAAATATTTTTAGTAATATA
Source organism: Oedothorax gibbosus (assembly GCA_019343175.1). Lineage (NCBI taxonomy): Eukaryota > Metazoa > Arthropoda > Arachnida > Araneae > Linyphiidae > Oedothorax > Oedothorax gibbosus. The sequence continues at coordinate 182,498 of JAFNEN010000362.1, forward strand.
AAACTGAAATTCATAACTGTGTTTGTGGTCAAACATAAACCTATTATGAGGAATATTAATGTATTTCAAAACTTGTAGCACAGCAAACAAAATATTAGTTGATCCTACCAAATAGTGTTGAGTAATGAATATCTTTGTTCCCAATTTATTTGTCGAATAATTAATTATCTTTTGGAATTTTCAAGAAATTTATTTGCAAAGGTAAGCTTCCAACTGATGTTCTAAAAATAATCTTTCGATTTTTCAATAAACTAGGTAAGCATATTCTATGACACGATTCCAAAGATCTAAAATAATAGTTTTACTTGTATTATGATTTAGTTGAGTTATAAACACAATTTAAAAAACTACCAGTTATATATTTACTACCGCTTTTAGTTTCATCTTAGGCATATTTCATTAAAAAATTGCAATATTCACAATTATTTCACCAATGTCCAGTATTACAAACGGCTATGTTCGCGAATAATTCACAAAACGTCACTGCGTAAAAAAGTCATTTTTTTAGTATTTCTCAATTGAGTATTTCTCCATTGCCCAGTAATACAAATGTCTATATTCGAAAATAATTCCTGAAAACGCAATTTCGTAAAATACAAAACCCAGCAATTTATTATCACACTTCATTGAAACACCTAGTTTTTACCGCTGTCCCTATGAAACGATAGCTAGGTACAGCAACGCCCAAAACGCCGTATTCCAGATGATCCAATGCGTATGGTTCTCATGGGTTTTTGTGTCATATATTTTACTAATTCTGTGTAAAGGCTGATTTGGCAGCGGATGTCCATTCTACAGTCTAGCAATTATGGGTTAATGATATTCCAGGTAAAAAAAATCAATTCACGGTCACTTCCTATTCTTGATAATTTATTTTTCCCACCATTTTATGCGTTGGGACCGAAATTCTAGATCATTAATTATAAGGCCTCAATTAGCTTCCGCGCCTATATTCACTTAGAAATTTAATTATACTTAGTGAACATAAGGAAACATAGGTGACTAAAGCTATTACAGTTTGGCTGCCGATTTTGTACTTTAATTATTTTAAGCATCCGCTGTACTTTATTGTTGTAGGGGGCAATACATTTTTGGATACAACCTGTCACGCGTTTCCTAAAACGCGTGATTGAAAAACCTATGCATAATATTAAAATGAATTATTTTGCGTTCCTCTATGAAAAATTATTTAAAATATATTGCTTTAAGCAGATGCGGAACTGTCACTATTTCATTGACATTACTTTATAAATTATTTATTATTAAAATTTTAGGAGTATATTATGACGTCTTTTGCATATTGTAAGTTACATTTTTTAACATTTGTGTTCATAAAACATCGGTAAATAAAAAATTAAACGTTTAAAAAAAACGTGTCAAATTCACACAACACTTTGGAATATTTAAATTTTACATTTTTATTTACCGATGTTAATTTTTATGCAAAAAAATGCATTAAAAGTATTTATTTTGGATAAATTATTATAAAAAATTTCTTTACAAAACAAAATTTGTTTTTGCAAAACGTTGGAAAAACCTAATACTTTAACATTTATGGATATACGTTAACTTTTAGTTTATTAATTGATATATGAAAGATAAGAAAACTCAAAATATAAGTTTAATTAAATAACATTTTTAGTAATTATTCTTACAACTGAACCTATTTTGATCATATAACGTTTAAATGTGGCCGCGATGATGTAGTGGTCCGCGTTCTTGGCCTTCCTATGGCGTTAACTCGGGTTCGTATATTGGTCAGTTTGGTTGGTTGGTACATGTATTTCCGGCTTGTGTGCTTGATCAGAGACCCACTTATAAACCTTCGTCAACTAAGACAGACACAGACAGAATATTTACTGACACATATAGAGAACTTACACCCCGGGCGAAGGCGGGAATCGAACCCGGTACAGTGACAGACTGTTAGGGTATTGGTCTGCAATCTTAACCACTTTTCCCACCCGGGCTCCACTGGTCAGTAAGCCGTGTCTTCTAGTTGGATATATGAGTACCAAGCTTCTTTGGGAAGTTAGCTGGGAGTTCTTGGGGAAGTTCTTTGGGAAGTTATCTATCGTCCAAATAGCCACTCGGTATGGACATGAACAAGCTCTAGTATTATCAACACAGGCTCAAAAGCTACAGAAACTTAGATGGGCACTGCTCATGGACCAGTAGGCTCGGTTCAGTTTAGTTGGAAAAAAACCTGGCACTAGATTTATACGAACGCTAGCCAATAGGCTTGAACAGACTTTAACTCAAGTTTAATTAGAATGATTTAAATATAATAGATTAATTTTAGACATCAAAAACCCTATTGTAGTAAAGGGAATAATTTACACAACAAATTTACGTTGTTTTCAGTTATATAACCACTGTTTTATTATTTTTCTCTTTGTATTTGAAACTTAACTGCAATATTAAGCGTTATAAATAATTAAAATCAAAGTATACATCTATAAATATCTCTCTGAAGAAATAAGAATTAGGAAGAATAATAAGTTCTAGCTAAATACAATTTTTGATGGTGGTTAAATTTTAATTTTGTTTTGAATATTCACTCGTTGTTCCTTAAAAAATAAATATTAATTTTATAAATAACATTTAACGTTAAGCTGTATTTTCAAATATCCGAGGTAAAAACTATATATACACTCAATGAATATAACAAGGAGACAATTTTGTAGAAGCTACAAAGTCTATTTTTTATGATGAAATTTTAGCCGTCACATGGAATTATCAAAATTTCGGTAATTTAGTTATACGATAGTGCTTCTGTAATGCAAAATATTTAAAGTCCAACAGAGAGTCCTAAGAGTCCAACATTTTCTAATTTATACTCATTTTACCCTTAAAAGGATTCATATATATAAACTCGTCCCCTGACTGTCAGATTTTCCAGCAAGACACATAATTTTAAAATAATTATAAATTTCATAATATTATTAAATTTTAAAAATTAAACCATTTAGCGACTATTGATAACCATCTACTACAGAAGTAGTAATTTTTAAAAAATTAAGAAATTAAATTTTCAGTTAAATTTTTTAATTTAAATCTATTTCAGTGAAAGCAAGTTTACACTTCATCGAACATGTTATCCTTCATAGGGTTAAAGACTCATTCAGGGGTCGCCTTCTTGTACAAAACATACAATTGACATCATTTTCTCCCAATAAATTGCAAATAGACCTCCAATCGCCTTTACGAGGTGTACAAGCCTATACTTAACTCCCGACACACGTTTATTTTATTGCAACAAGGTCAGCAACAATCAGAAATCAATTATACTCGTTTTCCCTCGTTCAATAACAAGGAGGGCGTGTTTGATGCTAGGGCGCTGAAAAGGTTCGACAATCATGGTGGAGTCCATATCGACACAATTGATGCGAAGATATGGTGGTGTCCTTGCACGAAAATTCCAGGTGGCCCAGATCTATCATTAAGGTTTTCCGAAAGTCCTTTGGTCGATAATCTACAAATAACTACATTGCATCGTTTGTTTAGAATGGACGTTTTGTGGACGGATAAAATGGGTTATTTTTTTGTTTTGTCTATTATTTTCTGCTTTTGACTCATAAGTGTTGGTTTATCCTTTTAAATATAGAAAACATTTTAATTTAGAATGGGGAGTTATTCTTTTAACCCTCCGAGCGTTAGACCCGGTTTTTTCCGTATTTTTTGCAGCAGTTTTTCTTACAATAATTTTAAATTTTAAAATAGCATAATTAATAAATTTTTATTCATAGTGTATTTTTTTTCATTTGTAAATGTTTTTTTAAAACCATCTCTTCAAAAATAAATCAAATTCGGAATTTTAAAATAAATATTTCAATTAAAAAAAATAATTAAAAATTCATGCAGTGAAAACAACCATACATATTTTCCCATTTACATCCGTTCGGAATGTTGGTCCGCATTAGAGTATGGAAGTTACATTGCATCATTTTTCTACAATGGACAATTTGTGGACGTAAAATGAGTTGTCCACTAATTTTTTAAGTCTACTAATTTAATGTTTTTTACTCATTGGTAGTGGTTTATCGTTTTAAATGTAGAAAATGTTTTCATTTATGGTGGTGATAATCCTTAAGTTCTCGATATTATATTGCGTCGTTTTTAGAATAAACATTTTGTTGCTGAAAAATGGGCAGCTTATTTCATTTTGTTCAATATTTTACTTCCAACATACATCTGTTGGTATGTTTTTTTAAATTTAAAAGTATTTTAGTTTTTGATGGTGTGTTGTATATAAGGTCTAACCACTACACATAATTACATCAATTCATATATTTAAAATATAATTATTTGAATATAATATAGAGCACCAAATTTCGGTTGTAAGTAACTTTCGATTTGTAAAAAAAATCTGTGGGTTTATTATTTTGAATTGAAAAAAAACCAATAATTGTGTGGTTAATAATCTGCATATTATCAATTTCCAGGAGTGATCTTACAAGATCCTTAACTATTTTTAAACTCTTTCAAATGAAAGTCATGAAATAGTCTTATTATCCGTTATTAAAAGAAAAAGTTGGTAACTTTTTGTTTCACCTTTGGTTTCATCAACATACATTTTACTAGTATAACTATATCCCTGTTCAAAACTGCTTTTCACATCCTTCAAGGCTATGCTTTAAGCAAAAGGCAAAAAGAATTTGGCCTAAACTTGGCAACCAAAAAAAAAAAAAAAAAAAAAAAAAAAAAAAAAAAAAAAAAAAAAAAAAAAAAAAAAAAAAAAAAAAAAAAAAAAAAAAAAAAAAAAAAAAAAAAAAAAAAAAAAAAAAAAAAAAAAAAAAAAAAAAAAAAAAAAAAAAAAAAAAAAAAAAAAAAACTTTGGTTTCATCAACATACATTTTACTAGTATAACTATATCCTGTTCAACTGCTTTCACATCCTTCAAGGCTATGCTTTAAGCAAAGGCAAAGAATTTGCCTAAACTTGCACCAACAGTCGCTTTTTTGGTGTAGACATTAAAATGTATTTTTAAATGAAATATATATATACTGTCATTTTACTCACAATATCCTTTAATTAGCTGAGAGTAATAGTACCATGTTACTCGCTTCAATATACTGACTCGAAGGACTTACGGCTGTGAGTTCAGGAGAGCACATCCTTACACTAGTCCAAGATAAATGCGAATTTATTATAATATATCTTTTATTAGTAAAAAAAAATATATATTATTTTAAAATAATGATAATATATATATAATATATATATATATATATATATATATATATATATATATATATATATATATATATATATATATATATATATATATATATATATATATATATATAATATTAATTATATACATATACACATATACATATATGAAAACTAACCCCGGTCTGCCCTATCTGTTGCTTTCAGGGCTGAATTTCTGCTAGATGTTGCTCACGCAAAAACGCAGATGCTATTAAATATCTCACAAATATAATTAAATATATACTGTCTTGTATATATATATTTTTTAAAATTATAACTACGCTGCAAAATACAATAGCGAATTGTAAACAAGAGTGTAACATAGTATTTCGTTGTTGGTTCAATCTAAATAAAGTTAGGCTCTAGAAACTTTTTTTGAAATAATTTATTAATACTGATGAGTGATGACATATTAGTGCAAGGTATAATAATACATTTAGTCAAAAGTAAAACATAAATACCTCATGAATATGAATTATTGAATGTCTATCAGTGTGTGTGTTATAACCAATTTCCCGGAAAACTAAAAAATCGACCACAAATCAGTTTCGACCATTTATATTCGAATCTCTACAAATCCTATGAAACGGGCACTGAAATTGAATCAGGATCTAAAATGGATTATTAGAACTTTATTATAAGGGAAATAAAATATTAAAATACGACGTATTTTCATCCTGAATTTGTTGAATGCTTGTATTTTGCCAAACCTTAATCAAAATACCCTTTCCCACTACTATTATAAAGGTCATAGGCAACACAAGTGGCCCTCAGAGGTGTCTGTATATTTACCATTGTTGTCACGTTCCTCGATTATAGACCATAATTCATAAATATAGAAAACGAGTGATTTACCGTGCTTTTGGAGGCATTATTACGGGACTTGGCTCATTATTAATTCAAAAAGAAATAAAAGATGATCCTTCCCTGTCGTAAAGCACTACAGACCCATTATACAGCGATTTGTTGATGATTTGGCGATACAAGATTAAGAGTGTCAGCGATCTTGTTCTAAATGTCGTGAGATTTTTGAATACTAGAGTTTGCGTTATTATAAATGTCGTTGTGTTTACTCTATTATTCTGTTGTTAGTAGCTGATATTGTGTTTGTTGATTATAATTTTAATGAACTGGTGGTTTGGGATGGCGTAAATAAAATTAGAACTGAGTACCTTGGGCATATATACCTGCCGTTCAAAATTCATACAAAATCTGTTTTTCTAATTTTAACTACAAAACCTTCATATATAGACTGATAACCACAAAGGAAATATATTTTTAGAATATATATGGTTTAGGATTGCAAATAATAAATGAGGATTGATTAACATTGGGCATAGATTACTAGCCGTTTCAATCCATTTTCGGTTTGGCGCATTTTTGGTTGAATAAAAAAAAACATTTGGTTGAATCAACAAAATAATTTGGTACAGACAACAAAATTTTTGTTGGCGCTATATTGACCAAAAATTTATGTTGAAACAACAAAATTTTTGTTCTTTCAACAAAATATTTTTTTCTGTGAAATAATAAATTAGAACTGAGTAACCCTTGGAGCATATATTACCTGCCGTTCAAAATTCATACAAAAAATCTGTTTTTCCTAATTTTAAACTACAAAACCTTCATATATACACTGATAACCACAAAGGAAATATATATTTTTAAGAATATATATGGTTTAGGATTGCATAAATAATAAATGAGGATTGATTAACAATTGGAGCATAGAACTAGCCGTTTCAAATTCGTAAAAAAAATATCTATACCTTAAACTTTTAAAACTCCATATGAGAACTAATAACCATAAAGGACATATATTTTACTGAATAGACAATTATGCAAAACTATTTATCGAAACCCATTAATGACCATTTTGTGAATACCATTAACTTTAACGAATAAAATTTTAGGTTTTCAACGCTTTTCATGTAGCTTGATTTGTTATACATAAATTGTTCAGTGCTAGGGTTTCATTCGTTTAACATTTTGTTTATTCATATGAACCAAAGCAGACAGCTTGCCAATTATCATCAATCTATTATCATTAACGAACAATTTGTGAATATCATTAACACCTTCCCTTCCTAATACAAACGGTAACTTTAAGTTTTTACTTCGTTTTTAAAAGTAACTTAAAAAGTCCTGCATAACTTATTCAGTTGTATAGTCTTCATTTATTTTATAGCTTGAGCAGGCTGAGAAAATGTAGCATTGTGCTGCCGAATTGTGTTCACAAGAATAGCTGACAATCAAATACAGCATAATGTGTTGCGAATAATGCTCTGTATTTTTACAGAACTTTTTTACAGTGTAGTAACAGTATTAGAGACATATACTCTTTCGAAAACGCTTTCCAAGTTTCATAGATATACTTAATTTAATTTGATTTTATAATTATTCAAACATTACACACGTTTAAATACTTGAAAGAAATTAAACAAACGACGTAAAAAATCTCACAAAGAAATGAAATGTACTCTTTAAGTTTGAAATAAAGAATCGCAGTATAAAAAAAGGTATTTAATGTGCTTGACATAATTTTGATACCGTCTTGTTATTAAAGCATTTTTAAATCGCATAATGTCCTTCTTCCCTTAAAGAGACATTTCAGGCGATAAAAAACCCAAAAAAGCGCTGTTAGTAAGTGGGACCGAAGAGATTTTAATCCATAATTTAACGAAAAGTACTTCGTTTGAGTGGAAAGAGTACGAAAGAATAAATGGCCAAGAGAAGGATTGAGTTAAATTCGGTCCTGCAATTAGAATGGAAACGGTTAGACTAGAATTAAAAAGAAGGTTTATCTTCAGCAAACAATTGACATCGATTTATTTCTGCAGTCAATACTATCATTAAGTATAACTCAAATATCGCGTGAGGGCCGTCAGGCGATAGATTCGAAAATGGGGTTTTTATTGTGTTTTTATGTGCTCTCATTCTATCACTTTTAAAGGAGACAGGTAAAAAAAAAGATACCTATACTTGTGCTTGCTAAGATATGCATGTGGACATTTTACATTGAAATATGTATTTGTTTATAGCCCGGCTCCGACTAGAAAATATAGGAAATGTAATATAATTTAATCAAGTTTGTTGTTTTTTCAGCGCTAGGTAAATACAGAAATTGTTTCGAAATGTGCATGCGTTATTTCGTTTGGAGTAATAATTAAAGTGAGAAATCTCATAAACTGACGCCCAGTTTTTTCTAGTCAATGGATTTTTTTTGCGTTTAAGGCTTCATTAGAAACTGCAATTTTTTAAAGTTTTTTTTAAGTGTTGTTGTTTTTCTATTTATTGTTAATATTCGTTTGGGCATTTATTATTAAGTGGAAATATGTGGATTTTTTTTATGTTTTATCAAATAAAAAATTAGTGTCCCATATAATCAAATCTAAACAGTAATATGAAATTATAATACTGAATTTGATTTTTAATTCTTAAAATCCTGATTTTCCTGTTTTATAAATGTGGGAGAAAAAATTAGAAGTCATGTTTGTTATGCCAAAACATAATATTTCTTAAATTAAAAAAAAATATTAAGAATTAATATTTATTAGTTTATTCTTAACACTAAGTGCTTGGTGTTTTCTGAATAATTTACGCCAAAGCTCCTTCGCCAAAAATCTGATATACCAAAATATCAAACATTTAGCTATACATTTGCTAAATATATGCTACTGAACTTATATCTTTTTTTCTGAATTGTTCATTGTTAAGTCTTCCTATATGTTATGAAAAAAGATATTTCTCTGAAAACAATGGTTTTCTTAACCATCAACTTTTGCTTCTCTAAAATAAAACATTAATTAGATATTTGCAAAACAAACAATGCACATTAACTATATATAACTAACTAAAAATAGATTTTAATTATTTTTTTGTTAAAAACTTTCAAAAATATATGCAATTTCTTATAATGTTTTAATTGTTCCCTTATAAAATCTTAAATAGAAACTAGTGTTTTAGACAAAAATGGAAGACTTTATGGTCCAATTTTTGCTAACTTATTTCTGATCACGTAATTAACGTCACAAATTACCACGTGCTTTGAAGTTTTTCTTCATTATTAATTCTATGTGGATAGTTTATTCAACAACTTCAGTGTTACGTAACGAAATTACTTAAGAGCGAATGAGCCCGCTGGACCGCGGGTCTCTAATAGAGAAATCCAATAGAGAAAAAATATTTTCTAAGTCCCATTTCTCCCGCTGTATTGAATATTTTTGAAAACGGGCTTTTTTATGTGATAAATGTAGCTAGGTGGCTTACAGATCCCGACAATCCCACTTTTTGAAATTGGTTCGAATATTTTTTTTTAATTTTCAAATTTTTTTTGCACAATTTCAAAAAGTGAGATTATAGAGACTTGTAATTTATCTACATTCATCATTTAAAAAAAAATGTTTATAAAAATATTCAATGAGAAATGTGGCATAAAAATTAATTTTTTCCCATTGTATTAACACTGAGGAACGTTGTGGAGACCCACGGCCGATTGGGCTCATTCTCCCTTAAAAAGTATTTTAAAATGTTTATAAACTATAATAAAACTGTTATTTAATTCATTTTCTAAGTACTTGGCTGAAAGAAGGTAACAGCTTTTCCCTAATAGTAAGCCTATTATTTCCAGCATTACCATCGAATGGACCCGATATAATTGGCCTTCAACCTCGTTATCAAGTGGGAGATGAGGTAAATATAACGTGTTCATTTGGACCCTCGAAACCCGCTGCCAAAGTCAACTGGTACATAAATGGGGAAGTGGTAAGTTAATACCATTTTATTGACATATTTTAAATAATGATTCATAATCTAAAGGGAATTTATAGCAAAATATAAATTTTCCTATGTTATTAAGCAACATGTGTAGAAATATTTATTTCATTGTAGGACTAATTCGACAATTAACATTGAAAGTATTTGGTAATAATATTGCTGTTATTGATGTTCAAAAGTTTTTTAAATGATGCAATTTTTATTTGTTTATGAAATTTTCAAAAATAGTTTATATGCGTTAGATACATTTATATTCTTAACAATTACAAATAATTATATTTAATCAAACTTATTTTAAATGGATTTTTTCTCTAAATATATTAATATTATATTTCGAAGGCTTTGCTCATAATTTAAGCGCAGGTGAGTAAAAGTGTATATAATAAAATAATTTTAAAAAATTTAGCAATAATCAAGGGTAAATGGTAAGTTAATGTTCCCAGATCTAAAGCTCTATTTTCATAATCTAATAAAGAGTATAGTTTAAAGCAAAGGATAGTAAGTATGTTATGCTAAAATCTTTGTAATTTCATATATATTTAGTCTATTTTTTATATTATTGCCTAAACTTAAAATAAACTATTACAATGACACATCAAACCAAGATTACAAAATTGTACAGAATAAACACGTTTTTTAAAAACGGTATATTTCTGCTATTTTCATTTCTTTCTATCTCTATTGCCTAACGGCTGTGTCCTGACTACGAAATCAAATGCCAAAAATGCAACAAAACTTGGCGACCGCCAAGGGCGCCAAGCGATGCAATAGCATGTGGCTGACTCTGCCAAGTCACCAAGTTTTGTTGCATTTGTGGCATTTGATGTCGTAGTCAGGACACAGCCAACCGATGTCTTATTCAGCTTCCATCTCTATAATAGTAGAAACGAATGTCAGTTTGTAAAGGGACACCTAATGGGAGGCCATAATTTTACCCTTACTAATGACAAATGTTAAAAAGATATGTGTTTTTAAAAGCATAAATTTTATTTGTAGGCACAAACTCATCAGGTCACTCATTTGCCCCCAAGAAAGACGACTGAAGGTCTGCAATGGATTGAAATGCGTTTGATTTTTAATATGGCGGGAAAGTATATAAGAAAAGGTGGACTCCGTTTGCAATGTCTTGCAGAAGTGTTTCTTACGTACGCAAGATCTCAAAATGAATTGGTGATAGGAGAAAGGTTGTCTGGGCCAGGACCGCAGAATGGTAAGCTTCTGTTGAAAGAATAAATTTTTAATCTATATTAACTTTAATTGTGTTTGAATTTGATACCGTTTTCTCTATATATTGTCCAAAAGGAGTGTTTTCAATATTGTGAAATCAATGACATCGAATTTGAAGTCTTACGAAATTGTAACATATTTTCAAACAACGTTTTTAAAAACTTTCCTAATTTCTAGTTCAATCTTTTTTAATGTTTTATCAAGTTCAAATTGATATAACTTGAATTTTATGATTGTATTTTAAATTTGACGCAATGCATTTTTAAACACATTAATTTCATTTACACTGCCAAAAATTTGGGGCTTGATTTAGGGGAAAATATGGTTCCTGGTAGCTGTAATGGCTATGTGGTGAAGTGTTTTACCATAATTTCGGTACTCAGTTGAATCATTTCTCAGGTTTTTGTTTTCATAATCTGCCAAAATGGTTTAAACAAATACCGAAAATATGGTGAAACATTTCACCCCTGAGCCGTTGCAGCTACTAAGAACCATTATTAAGAAGAAACCGAGCACAAAATCTTTTAACAGTGTGCCCAATGATGAGTTCTGATAATATATATACTTCAATTTAGACCTATTAAGATATGCAACTTTTCCCATTAAAAACTTTTTTGCAGAAACCTGTAGTAGTAGATACCAATTGAATTCATATCTATTTGATTTTTTTATACAATATTATTGGTCTTAAGGGCGACTAAACCCTATAGACCACTGGTCTCCAAACTAAAGTGCCTCAGTGTTAATCCAATAGGAAAAAATTATTTTCTAAGCCACATTTCTCCGGCTGTATTGAATTTTTTTACAAACGGGTTTTTTTACGGGATAAATGTAGCTGACTTACAGGTCTCTATAATCCCACGTTTTGAAATTGCTGCGAATATTTTGTGTAAAATTATTTATTGAAAATTAAAAAAAAATATTCGAACCAATTTCAGAAAGTGGAATTGTCGGGACCTGTATGTCAGATACATTTATCACATAAAAAATCAGTTTGTAAAAATATTCAATGAAGCCAGAGAAATATGGCTTCGAAAATAATATTTTTTTCTTCACTGTATTAACACTGATGTACTTTAGTTTGGAGACCCGTGGTCAATCGGGCTCATTTGCCCTTAACTGGTGACGATTTGAATTTTCAGCTCCGAACGTTATTCCGAGTCGTCGAAGGCCACGAGTGAGCGGAAGTTCGAGCCGATACGATGTCGGGGACTTGGTGGACATCAACTGCACGTCTGCAAAAGAGACGACTCCGCCGATTTTAAGGTGGTTCATCAATGATCGAGAAGTAAGTTCAATGCATATGTTACCGTTAAAACCCGAAATCAGCTAAAACTAGAATTAACTAGTGATAACTAGTTTTAACTGAGGTCATTAGTTAAAACTAGTTTCCACTAGCTAAAACTAGACATCCCTAGCTAATATTAGTTTTGACCAATTGCATTGGTTAAAACTAGTTGTAATTAGCAAAAACTAGAATTATCTCACTCTAAAAACTAAACGCGTAAATTTACACACGAAAGCAGGTATTTTTTTGCCACTAGAATGATTTGTTTATGTGTGCATATCTTCTGAGGTTTTGTCCTCTTAGCTATCCTATAAACAGATCCTGCTGCACTAAAGAAATCTCACCAAAGTTCTTGCATGTAGTGGACTGGTGCACATTAAACCTCTTGAGGTTCTATATAATATTACCTTGTAATTTCAGTTTACACACTTGACTGTGTAAGTGAGAATTACACACTTTACTGTGCAATCGAGAATTACACGCTTTACTGTGCAATCGAGAATTACACGCTTTACTGTGCAATCGAGAATTACACACTATACCGATTAATTGAGAAAGACACACTTTATTGAGTAATTCAGAAATACACACTTTATTAAGTAATTTAGAAATGCATACATACAATATACATGCTTAACCATATTACACTTAAATAAATATTTTTATACAACAAAAATTTTTGAGTTATAATATGAAACAAAAAATAAAAATAATGGGGAATATTTTTTTATAGATTTAATCACTTTGGAAATTACCATCCAATTTTAATAAACAACGAACAACACAATAATAATGCTACACTACTTCTTATATATCAAGTAATTTCAATTCATGATACACTGTAAAAAAATTTCCTGAAATTAACGGGAAAAGTACCAGCAGCAGAGTTGCCGGGACTTTCCCGTTTCGTTAAGTATTTTCCCGTGTATTTACAGAAGTTCCGTTTCTTATTTCTCTAATTAAAATTTTCCATTTTGCATTTTACCGTGTATCCACCGTAGAATATAAAGTTAAATTTAAAACTAATCCACTATTAACAGTAAAATATAATTGTCACAATTACATATTTTTTCAAACTTAGAAGAAACTATTTTAAAAGACAACAAACTGTTCAATATTAAATTATAGTGATTTAGCACTTTGACTTTACATATTAAAATTACTTTAAAAGAAAAACAGCAAGTTACAAAAATGTAATGGATCATTACACAAAAAATAAATTTATCTTTCAATGTAAAACATTCTTGATTAATAACCAGAATTTAAGACACAAATATGCATCGTAAAAATAATACTTTTAACTATAAAGAAGTAGAAATTATTAGTAGTTTTCCCTACTGTTTTTCTTTTTTAACCAAGTATTAACTAAATAATTTTATAATAATACTATATGTATCGGTTGAATGAAGAAATCAAAGCAATTTATAGAATTTTTTTTATTTCAACAGAAAAAAGTATTTCATTACTCACACTTACCTTGATAAATTTTTTTGACAAAATAATCCAAACCTTTCCAACAAAAAAATGTTGTTTCAGAATTTCCAGCGCACATATTTAAAAAAAAAAAACTTTGAGCTATATATGAAAATGATTAAACATTACGTTTGAAATAATCGAATGTGAGAATATCGAACTGACCATAGGACTACCTATAATAAGACAGCGACAACAATTCAATTTTCTGGTATGGAAGAGCAAAACAAGTGACAGATGTTTTCAAATCCCGGTTTCCACTGCATTAACTTGAAAGCGTCGAATATGTTTATTTTTCTTTTCAACTCTTCCGATACAAATCAGCTGCACATTTTGTATAGCACACATCACCTGCTGGCGAAATTCATACGAAAGAGTGGCGTTATAAAATTATCTTCTTTTTTAGTTGACTTCGAAGTTATAACTAATTTTATACATTTATTTATTTTTCTGAAAGCCATAGAAGCCTTTGCCGCAAATATATTCCACAGCGAAAAGAACACGAACAGAGAACTATTATTTTAATAAAAAAAAGAGTTGAGTAGTACTATACATTCTTCAAAAGTTTTTTCAAACGATTTACAAATATTTAAAGTTGCTTTAAAAAACTATATTTAATTATTTAATGTGTTCTAATCGTATTCTCAGCAACAACTGTTTGTTTTACATACTATTTGCATTTTTATTATACGATTTTTATCAAACTGTTTGATAGAAGTTTGCGAAAACAAAGCACTCTTTGACTGCGCTAAAGCTCAATTCAAGAACGTAGTGTAAATTGGCAGCTGAAAAGCAGTTGCAATAGTAAACAATAGGCCCGTCCGTTTCCGAGTGGTTAAGGCATCAGCCTAGAGGTTCAACCTTCTCAGGAGTGCGAGGGTTCGAATCCCACTTACCCCCCGTGGATGACCACTTACCCCCACCAGTCATCCTATAAATCGGATCCGTGCTGGAAATAGTAGAAAAATCCTCATCACGGATGGGCCCGATTACACAGGGACAGACGTGCTCGTAAAATCTGTGGAGTCCAAAGTCCCGACGGCGTTAGCGTACGATGTCGCTCGAAGTTCCGTTGGGTGCCCGCTCAGGTGTCGACCTCGTCACTTGACCAGGGTTCTAAAATACGAGGCGTTATTGGCTGTGTTAAAGCTCCTGAAGGAGGCTAGAAATAGGCAGCCGGAAACGATTACCTTACCTTACCTTACCTTACCTTACCTAGTAAACAATAGCTATAATTTCGTTCTATCTTTATAATACTGCACGGGTCGTTTATAGGTCGGCAGTTATTTTGTTAGGAATAGCCCTCATGTAGCTCTAGTGCGACGCCAATTCAAACTAACAGTGGATTGTTAGGGTTTTATGTTGAAATATCGTCACACTAGAGCTACACTAGGGCTATTGGCGACGGGCGTAATAATTGAGAAACACAGTCAAGTGACGAGCCGACAAATGAGAAGGCATCCAACGCTTTTTTTTACGGTCAAGGTCATCTGCAGCTTTGTGACTTTGGACCATATTTAAAGTGAACTTCCTCTACACGGGGTATTATTCCGAAGAATAATTTTTAGCTGCACACACACTCACAGTTATTTTAACAATACTCGGTCCCGAACCTGGGATCGTTCGCATACAAAGGCAAGCGACTTACTGACTGGGCTCTCCAACCTTTTGCTGAATTGTAAAATAAAGTTTAGAGTGATGTTAAGCATGTGATTTTCTTAACACATATATGTGTGTAAATTAAAAAAAACTCACAGGGTACTAGGTAAAATGCTTGATGTTTTTTTAACATATAAATATGTGTAAATTAAAAAAAACTCACCATACTGGGTAAAATGCTTGATATTTTCATGTTTACACATAAATATGTGTTTTTGACCATTTGTCAATTTACACGCCTCTCGTTTACACATACAAGTGCGTAATTTGGTGCCTCATATGCGTAATTCTTGAAATATACCCATAATCGTGTGTAAATTTTCAAGTTTACACATTTAGTTTTTAGAGTGCTGACATGTTTCAGAAAAAAGTCGAAATAACTGCAAATGCTTGACTTTTAAATTATTGTGAATGTTAATTTCTTTAAAAAGAAGTGACAATACGTAAACTTAAAAAGATTTGTTTGTTGTCGCAAAGCGTCGTTGTTGCACGAAATTTAAGATCTTCCACTTTTCTTCATTAATTAAACATGAATCCATTATTAAATGTTTGAAAAGAGGAATCTATAATCGTATTACGACAATGTAGTCCTTAAAAAAAACGCATAGTACCGTTCTTAACTGAGCGACCAATAACCATAACGCCTTCATTGCATTTTAGCAATAATTCGAATAACTAAACTAAACCAAACCTATTATCCTAAATCGCGTTATTTTCAGTTAATTCTAGTTTTATCTAATAGAGTAATAATTTTTTTATAGTTAAATCTAGTTTGAACCAATCTATTTTGCTAAAACCAGTATTAGCTGGGGATGACTGATTTTAGCTAGTGGAAACTAGTTTTAACTAATGGTCTCAGTTAAAACTAGTTCCAACTAGTTAATTCTAGTTCTAGCTGATTTCGGGTTTTAACGGTAACAGATGTTCATTTTAAGAAAAGCAAACATAATTTCGTAATTGTTTTTGACTTTTGCACTTGGATATAATACGGTGTTACAGTCTACTTTTAATTTCATTTAAGTAGATTTTCTTTATGGAAAAAGCTATCAGGAATCTGAATAATGTATTAAAAATTCTATATCCTATTTTAAAATTTAAATAAAAAATTTAAGAGGTCTCATAAAAATGTAAAAATGAGGTTTTTTTTTAATTTAGCTCTAGGTGATGTCGATTTAAAAGCAAGATTTCTTTTAAAAATTCCCTATGGAAGAAACAAAAGGATTCAATTGTTTGGTGTTGAAAATTCGGTTTCAGAGCAACAATATTTTTGTTTCCAGCTACCAACTGGCTAATTTAAACTGTCAACTGTTTAATAGATCTACGTAACTAACTATAAATAAGTTTGGCTGAAAATAAACTGTTAAAAAAACAGAACGAAGAATACTTTCGTATATTTAAAAGAGAAATTTCAAGAATCAACATAGAATATGACGCAAAATGATTTAAGCATCTGGGATTCCTTACACGTGGATCAAATTACAAAAAAAAATGATGTATCTATTTATGTATTTAGTGTGTCTTGCTCTAACTAATGTTTTAGCTACTACGAACAACAAATTTTATTTTATAATTCCCTTATGACATGTCTCTTTTTATTCCTAAAGAATCAATTAAAATTAATAATTACTAGTTCATATCCCCCCTCTGTAACCACAAACTACGAAGTAATAAATCTCTAAAAGGCATTATAATATCCCCATGGAACAAACCCCCCTAAAAGAAATTAAGAACCCTAAACATCGGTTGACTCTCTCAATTGAGGACCGCTCATAGATCAAGTTTGAGTTCCCACGCTAATTTACCAAGAGATGCGATCCTAAACGTTATACACACTGAAAGCCTGTTGCGATGCATTATTGTAATGACCGCCGAGACTTATTTAATAGAGTGGGTTTTCTTGTTACAACGATGCTCGTCAGGAGGTACCCCCAGAGGCACAGCGCTCAAATCCATAAAAGTATTGCTTAAAAATAACTCGTGGATTAATACACACTTAAGGTACATAATGGAGCATAGGTGACAAATTGCAAATCGGCTCTCTCATTTAATCTAAAAATAAGCCACCCCTCTTCGATTTCGTAAGTGGATGATGATTTATTCGGTGGGGGCCAACACTTTTTTGATCCACGCCCTTTGTTGTAAGCAATAAGATTACTTGGTCTGATATGTGGATGGAACTTATATTATAGACCGATATTTGGCCTAATATAAATGTAAATTATACATTGGCCTAATATTTGGTCTGAAAGTTTTGCACAAGTGTCTTTAAAATAAGTTCGTTGTTTTAAAAATGTCTACAAACGTTAACCAATGATCAGAGAAGGTTGATATTTTCTGAATGATATAAAGATGACGTGAAAAATGAATTGCCATGAAACAATAGAGTGATCGAGCTCTGAGGCAATGGAACAATGCGAGTAGTATTGCTGTTAAATGAAATGAACTTGCCTCATATAGATTCGACATAACTGCCTTATTTGACTGACAAATATCTACCTAATTGGTGGACCCATCTCTGGTCGCACATGTTTTATTATTGCTTTTTTTTACAAAACCCCAGTAATGCTTACTAAAAAAATACCTTTCCATTCTTATGCAATCCACAAAATTTCGTTTCTTAAAAATATTTTTATAATGTCAAACAAGTTTCAGTTACATTTCAGATAAATCAAAAAATGGAATAAACTGCCATGTTTCCACAAAAGTTTTTCTTATAAATCTTATTTTCGAACTAATTTTTATTAAAAAATCAGTCACGTGAAAGGTATACTTGCAGAAGTCCCATTACCCAAAGTATAACTAAGATATAGGGTCCTGTCCATTCATAGACGACTTCGTCCAATTGAATTTAAGATTGTCAATAGTCGTCAATGAGCGCACCGGACCCTTTAACATAGTTATACTTCAGAGATAATGTGAGTTTTGCCACTATTTCAAGTATCAATGACAGTTTTGTCAAACCAATCGCCATTTTGTAAAATGCGTTATGTTATCTGGTCAATGTATTATTGGGGGCGTTCAATTAAGAGGAGAGTGGTACAACTGACCCCAATTTGGATGCAAATTTAAGGAAGCACCAACTTTAATTCCTGTGAATTTCTTTTATGAGGTGATTGGCAGTTTTATATATTCGAAAAGTACATTGATATGTTAATAGAGAAAAATTGTTATTATTTCACTGTAAAATCTGTTAGCAAAGAGAATATTTTTGTTATTTTCCAACAGGAAATTTCTGATTTTTGAAACTACAAAAATAACTGTAAAATTGTACCTTAATTTGTAAAAAGACACATCTTCTCACGACAGATAAAAGTTTTAATCATCGGTACACATTGAATCAGTTGGGAATATATATTTTATTTTGCTTATGAAAGACTTTTTATCAAAGTTGTTACAATTCAGTTAAGTACACAATCTACATACGCGTCAGCAATAGTGTAGCAGTCAGCACGCCTAGATTTGAAGCCGACGACACGAGTTCGTACAAGGGTCATGTTGGTCAAGGGTTATTTTTTATTTAATTTACCCAGCAATACAGAAAAAAATATTCATTATTCATAAATATTTTCTGTCTTGCTTTGCTACTAGATGTTCCTGTCTGTTTCTTGTTTCGTTAAGTTTTTCGTTGGATTACGGTTACCTGTACCTAAGGGTACCTGTAGTAGTTTTCGTGTTTTAACTATAAAAATCATATAAACTAATAATATAATCAGAAAAAAAGAAATGTAATACTTAAAAAAGCAACTAGAATGAACTTCTATTTTGTTTGTAAAAATTGCAAAACATATGATGCCCTGTATCACTTGGACAACAGGTCTGAAGGGGTTAAAGTCTAAAATTTTCAATTTGTTTTATGAATATAGCATAAGTTACCGTTAAAACTCGAAATCGTCTAAAACTAGAATTAACTAGTAAAAACTAGTTTTGAACTGATATCGTTAGTGAACAATAGTTTTAACTAGCTAAAACTAGACCTTTGTAGCCAATACTAATTGCATTGGTTAAAACTAGTTGTAATTTGCAAAAGCCTATAATTATCTAATTTGTTTCCGGTAAAACTAAAATTAACTGCGAATGCTTGACTTTTAATTTTTGCGAAGATGAATTTTTAAAAAAAAGAAGTGGCAATGCGTAAATTAAAAAAAATTAGTCGTAAAGCGTCGTTTGATGCACTAGATTGCATTTTAACCATAATCCCAATAATCAAGCTAAACCAAAGCTTTTATCTAAAATCGTACTATTATCCGTTATTTCTAGTTTCATTTACTATAAGTGCTTTAGAGTTATATCTAGTTTAAACCAACCTCTTTAGTCAAAACTAGTATTAGCGGGGGATAACTGGTATTAGCCAGTGGAAACTAGTGCTAACTAATGACCTCAGTTAAAAATAGTTCTCACTAGTTAAATCTAGTTCTAGCTGATTTCGGGTTTTAACGGTAGCATATGTATAAAGAATAAAAAATCTAGAATTAAAGTATACGAAAACTATCTAAAATCCATTTTAATGGCATTTCTATTATTCTTGTGCACCTTAACATTTAGAAAACAAAACAAAAAGTACAAACCAAAACTCACTTTTTGTCATTTTACATCATTTGCATCAACTTATTATTCTTTCCCAACAAAACTTACCACAAAATGAACTTGTCCATCAAAAACTAAATTCAACTTTCAGTGGCCAAGTATTTATTCCCGATTTTTCGTTATGTTTTTAAAAGTCTGTCAGACGCTGTATACGATCGTTTTGAAGTTGAAACAATTCAACTGGCCGCACCATCAACTCATTTTTTTATAAAAAAAAGTTTATAAAAAAGCGACCAAAAGAGAAAATAAAATGAAAGTTAGCCTACGATTTGTAAGATTAAATTTGTTCGCTGAAGTGCCTTGAAGGAAAGTCCCGGACAAAAGCAATTTTTAGACTGGATTGAGTTTTCGATGAGAAATTCAAGACCTTTTCACTTTACAGTGTTAGAGAATTTCCTGGCTGAATTATTTCTCATGGAAGCTGATAGTTTCGACGGAAAAAAAGAACATTTTAATGTTAATGATATTAAATGGGATGTCTGTGTCCTTGACATTTTTCCCCTCTCTAGTTCTGTATGTGATGTTTTTAGGTGTGCAAACAATCGCGATACGTCAATGCGAAAAATCAATCCGTTTAATGCGATTGCATACTTATGAAAAAAAGTATATGTCAATAGCTAAAGGCTCTTACGTTATATAGATCTAATGTAACTCTGATTCTTTGGTATGTTTGTAAAGGAAAATTCAATAAATTGATTGTTGTTCTGTGAATGATTGAACATTTTAGTGTGTTCATAAATATTTTTCTAAATATTAATAAACACATTAACATGTATATAATATTTGGGAATTTATTTAAATATTATAAATGCCTCTAAAACATGTTTCAGGTCTTAAGTGACAACAGAAATGCTGAATGAAAATATTTTTTCTCGAGCTCGATTGGTTAATCCATGTCACGCATGAGCAGAGCACCGATCGGAACACCTCTCGCTGAAAATTCAGTAATGGAAGCTTAAAGGAACTACGACACCTGAAACAAGCCAATTACTAAAATTAAATACTTTTTGGTAAAATGTCTTAGCAGAAGTCTTGAGTTAATGAATAAAAGGCTTTAAATTATTATTAAAATATTTTTAGAAACTCAAATCAATAGTAAATTGTCAATTGTTACTCCCATAATACTAAAATTTTTTAAACTAAAACTACTTTAACACGCCCCCGCCCAAAATAAAAAAAATGCCATACTAAAAAATATTTTTTTTCCAGTAACTTGTTCAGTTAGTTGTAACTTCCAACCAAATACAACTCAGTGTAATAGCATTTAATTAAAAAGCATTTTTTTTTGTTTGAAAACATTTGCAAATTTTAGCAAGCATTTTCCCCTTTTTAATTAGAAGCTAAATAAAAAAATATTAAAAGTGCAGCGCATATTACAATACAATATTAACACTATCATTTCTTAAAAAGTAACAAAAAGCGATACAAAAAATATAGCAATGAAGCTAGTTATTGTATAGTCACCCGATTGAAAATTGTTTAAAAATATCAACAACATTTGTTTTTATCTGAGTCCTCTATTATTTAAAAATATTGAGTTTAAAAAATAATTTTCCATAATTAATTAATAGCTAATATTCTCCTAGGAATTAGAAGTTGAAAAAACCAAACTACAAAGTAAAATTATATTTGAAACGACTAAAAAAGTTTAAGTTAAAAAAATATGCTTCTCTATCTTAATTTTCATAAAAACTTATTGGGTTACAATTATGCGAAGAATGCAAGTTTCGTGAAATTTCATCGATTTTAAGCCATAAATACTTGATGTTTTTTACTCAGTTTTTTGGTACATTAATTATCAAATTCACTGGAGAATTAATTATTGCTTACTTCACACAAATTATTTTTGACATCTATTCTGGTCAACAAACTGTAGTAAAAAAGTTTTCAAATTAAAAAAAAACGGCTATACATGTATTGGAAAATAACTTCATTTTTAAAGTAAATTAACTTTTATGAATCTGTAGGATATGTTTCTTATTGCAAAAACAAAAATGTTAGGTATTTAAATATTTCATCGCGTACCACGAATACTCAAAAAATAAAGTTATTTAAAAAATAATAAGTTTATTCATTGTTTTAAAATAAAAGCTATTATAAAAGTACTTGTAGGAATGCAATTAATTTGTTCTTTGAAACATCAATTGTTTTAAGTTTTATTTAAGAATTATAAAAGTATATATTATTTCTTATTAGTATATAGATTAAAATTAAAGGCTAGCTTTTTTTAACACATTTGTTTTAGTTCCGTGAACGTTTTTCCGTATTTTATGAATTTCAGAGGGTGCTTAAAATATAAGTACTAGCAATACTCTTTAGAATTACACTATTATAGAGAAAGTATTTTGTTAAAATTTTACTCTGTACATTATGTACTTTCATTAAAACATTTATTCAAAGAGTTGAATTGCTTACAATCATAAAAAATCAACCGAACTCAAAAAGTTATGGGTTTTATTCTTACGGAAAAGAAAACAAAGAAAAGTTTTCAGTTAAGAGGGAATGGGCGCGCTGGACCGCGGGTCTCCAAACTCAAGTGCCTCAGTGTTAATCCAATGGCGAAAAAACTATTTTCTCTGCCACATTTCTCCGGCTGTATTGGATATTTTTTACAAACGGTTTTTTTAAAATAATAAATGTAGATAACTTACAGATATCTGTAGATATCCTTCCACTTTTTGAAATTGCTTCGAATATTTTGTGTAAAATTATTTATTGAAAATTAAAAAATATATTCGAACTAATTTCAAAAAGTGGGAAAATCGGTACCTGTATGTCAGCTACATGTATCACATAAAAAAAAACGCTTGTAAAAATATTCAATACAGCCGGAGAAATGTGGCAAATGTTGCCATAGTATTAACACTGATGCACTTTGCTTTGGAGACCCTCGGTCCAGCGCGCCCATTTCCCTTAAGAAAAAAAAAACTTTCAATTTTTTAAATGGTTGTGAAATTCAAGGACAAAGTTTCCCTTAGGGTTTAAGTATTAGTTCAAAATTTTTTATTTTGGGTACATTTTTCTGGAGAAGATAATTGTTTTGAATATAGTGAATAGAAAAGTGCGTTAAAAGCCATTTCTTTAACTGCATTTAAGATAACTTGTAGTTAAATATGCATACATTTTCTACAAACTCTCAATAATTTTGTACAGAATTAAAAATATTTTATTGCAGCAAATTATTACCTAACCTTTATTTTACTTATTTTGATCCATTAGCGACCTTATAATACTTTAAAAATTTGCATTGAAAAAAGTAAAGAAATCAGTTGAATTTGCCATAATTAAAAATGATTAGAATTTTTAAAATTGCTCAAAATAGGAAAATCTCGTTTGAAGATATTAGCTTCTAAAATTTTATTTTAACGTTGCGGAATTACGAAGTTGTTGAATAAAAATTTTCACAATTTTTTTTATAATGATCATTTTTTCAACTGTTTTTTGTGAATTGTAGAACAATGCTGATATATTTCCATACAATAAAACGAAAAAGAGCAAATTTGACAATTTTGAGGTATCGGACACCTTAAAATTAAAAGAAAATCCTGTTGTAACATTCATTTAACTTATGGTTTGAAGTGACAATCCATATATCAATCTAAGGGATAAGCCTTTTGGCCAAAGTGTAAAAAGTTTTCACATAATGACTTTCAAATTTAAAGATTGGAACCCAATCAATAATTTTTTTAAATAATATAAATATTTTATTTATATGGAATTTTTTTAAACTCTTCAATACTTTAAATTTAATGAAATTTAAAATTAATAAATATAAAAAAAAATTCAATGTGCTGCTAGAAAAATTGACAGTCCCTTGACAGGTTTATACGTCTGTATCCCACAGAGAGATATTTTACCGTATACAAAAAATATATATCTGCATTTGAATGATTGTGTAAAATTTAACGTGAAGGCCAGTCTTTTAATCTTGGAAACACCCATTTTTATACATATTCTATTTATTTTTTATATTGATAGTAAGAAATTAAATCTTCAAATATCTATAACAGTGACATGCTCTACCCCAAATAAAATAAATTCAGCTTTATTATACAACCACACGTTTTAAAACACATTAAATCTTCTGCGGTTTTCATTATGTCCGCCGATGGCTGATTCGGTTATAAGCAAATAAGTTGTTCAGTTCACGTTTAATGATGATTGGATAAATGCGCTGCTCAAAGCTGTTCACGGATTATGACTCAACCAAATGCACTCAATACATTAAGAGCTATAATAGCTTATGTTTCCCTTGACAAATTTACTGCGCACACCCTAAAGAACCGCATTTTTTTATCAGGTTAAAAGTATTATTTTAACTATTCTTTAATATTAATGGTTAGTACTTTATAAAGATATAATATTGCGCTATATTAAAATTGAAATTCTTTTAAATGTGTAGTAAACTGTAAACTGTAGTTTGTTAGCTTATGCCATTTAGGCCTAGAACTATAAATTTATTTCTGGCCAGTGGCAATTGAAATTCATCGTCCGTGATAGAACATTAAAGAGCCATGTATTGATCTATCATAAATAAACCCTAATAATATTCAATCACATCCCGTGAATTTAGATTTTCCAATTTAATACTTTCGAGAGCATGTTTTCCCAACTCGCGTGTTGAGTGCTACAAATTACAATTCATTTATTATTCAATAAAAAATATTTTTAAATTTATTATTTAGCAAATAATTAATCAGGTAGGAGAGTAAAACAGACACTTTTCCTTTTAATCATTAAAAGTCAGTAACTATAAAAAATTTCTGCGCAAATATTTAATTTTATTTAATTAATAGATATTTTTTATAAAATATTTTTTTCGGATCAGCAACTAATACTGGTCTTTTTTCTTTTAAGTTACTACTTCACACGTTGATTATTACTCAAACTTTATTAACTATTAACATACTTTAGTAAACATGGTTTATAAATACTAATTTAAGATTATATGCAAACTTTTATGATAAATATAGTAAATAAGTTTGTTTCATTAATGTGAACTTTTAAAATATACTCTTGCATTGATGCAAAAATATAACCAATATATTCCACATTAAAATATCACAGATATTATTATTTACGTGCTTGCTTTCAGAAATGTAATGCAGGTGATTAAACCTTTTGTTATACATAGTTGAAAATAATACAGTAGGTTTTTAAAAGAAACTACTTAAGGGATATCATTTGTTTTAGGCGCGATAACATCAGACACGCACTTAAATTATAACAATTAACTTTGGCGTGGGTAGGTAAACTCCAGTAACCACAACAATGATTTAGACTATTTTTGCTCTGAAATAATCATTCCTTCAGTATAGTTTAATATAGGATAGAGTTATAGTGTGCTTGCAACATAGGTTTAAGTCATTAGTATAAATACTGCAGTTTACCTGCCCACTGCAGTACTGCCACTTGTTATAAATGGTGTTTGACGTGTCACGTGTTTCTACAGGACAGAATGTTAATGTATTATTATGAGTTAGAAATATAAAATTAGAAAGTTTTTAATTTAATATAGTTTCAGTGAAGCATTATGCTTGCGTACTATAGTATAGTAGTCATTAAAATTAAAGGATTGTTACTTTTTTATTAGGATTATAAGTCTAAAATATTACTTTTTGCTGCATAAAATTGTACTTCGTGCCCTTATACATAAAAGTTAACTAACAAAATTAAATTTTCATTTAAAATTTTAGGCTACTAGAGCGATATCCTATGAACCTAATGCATTGGTTTTGAAATCTTAGCTTCTAAGAAAGTGTTACTTTTCTATGTCTGCTTTATGTCGCTAGGTATGCAAATAGTAATAATAACAAATAAAACAAATTCAAAGGGAAAATTCATCTTGTTATTTAATTATTAATTAATGAATGTTAAAACAATAGTGTATAGTTATTCTGATAAAGCAGAGTTAAACGATGAAGTCACCTTCTAGTTCATTTAAAATTTAGCATTTTAAAAATATAATAAATTACTATGTTTTTTAAATATTGTATTAATATGTTTAACATATTCTTTCATCAGTTCAATAGTAAATTAATAATACTTCTTTTAGGTAAAATTAGTTAATAAATAAAAAAACTATAAATAAAAGAAGCCTAATCCACAAACTGTCGTTAATTATTCAGTAAATAATACCCATTCTTAGATTTCCTTTAAAACAATTCATTAAAGAGTTTTAATCTTAATTTCTTTTTCAAATACAAAAACAATTCTTCTAGTCTTGACAAATACTGTAATTAGTTGAATTGAAATTTTATGAACCACATTCATGTATTTCCCTATCTGTGTTATACTTCCTATTCGTATTTAAAGTAGCGTTTTTTTATAAATAATGAGTATTAATGTGCAGAAAATATCTTTAGAAAGTAATATAAATGTATTCAGATTATTATCTTCAACTTCGCGCATGGTCCATGAGAGGATTAGTGAAGTAAACAACGTAGATTATTGGCACAAATAGTTTATTGGCACAAATTTACATGTTTCGGGGAGACTCAAAAGGCTCACCTTCATCAGAATGGCGCACGACACAAATTAACAGTTGAAGACGCGAAGTTGTGAAACATGATATCCGGAAAAGGGGTGTAGAGTGAGGGATGGTGCGTGGGAGAAACGAAATGTTATTCTGTTGCTATGAGGTTTTTTAAAAAAATTGGGGAGAACTATGGCATGATGTTGGTTGAATTAATTAAGTTATTGTGGTTTTTAAGAATATGGTAAGCTTCGTAAAAGTCAAGTTCCCCAATGCTAGAAGGTTTAACCAAAATTGAAGCAGAAGAGAAATTGTAAGGGGGATAAAACTCCCAAGAATGTGTGGCGACTGAAGATTTCTGATATTCTTGTTTTTTAACATTCGTTTCATGTTATTTAAGTCCTTTTTTTAAGTGTTCTCTTCGTTTGTCTTGAAACGGGGAATTTAATGTATGAAAGGCCATAATGGCAAGAAATTTTGTAAATGCCAAATTCATTAAAAGTATCTATGGGGTCTTTGAAATTGGAAAACTTGAATTTGTTGGCAGGAGAGAAAATAACTTTAAATTGGAACATTTTAGAAATGTTTCCAATACTGTTACCGATTTGACGATAATCGGGAATAATAATTAATTGATAATGTTTTTCATCCCTACTAACAACGACTACTACCAAATTTTGTTTTCTCTCAAAAAACATCAGTTCTAGCCATTTATAATGAAAGTTCAAAAAATGAGCAATTTTAAAAATTCATTAAAATTTTAAAAATGCAAATAAAAATTTCAAGACAATTTAAAACGATGATCTTTCACGGTAAAATATAAAAGTTTATAAACAACATTTGTAATTCAGCCTAGAGCGGGGGAATTGAACCCTGGATCTTTTGAACACGAACCGCTTATGTTACCACTAAGCTACGACACTCCGGTAGGAATCTAGCTGAAACTGCCAAGAAGCCTCGGTCCTTGTAACCCGTACACGCAATGCTTGTACTGTGCCTGTGCACGTAAACGCTCCGTACATTTCAAAATATGAATCAAACTCGAGGGCCTTCTTACATAAGTTCAACACCATGTGTCCGCAGACACCTAGTTCCTGTTGTGTGTGTGTGACATTAGATCCTTTGAATTACAAAGATTTCAATGATGACCAGACGTATTGCATTTCTCAGTACAGTTTAGTTTATTATTCAACTACCTAGCTATAAAAATTGTGCAAATAGTGTCCATTTAAGGTTTTCATAGTTTTTCAAGCAAAAACACCGTAAATAAAACATAATTTATGAAAATTTAATGAGGATGTCACAGTCGAAAAGTTAATCACTGAAACAAATCTGGTCAGGCTACAGATTTCAGCACTGTAGTAGGTTTTGTCAAAACCTCTGTTGTTACTCAGCGCTTTCAAATTATATTTTCACGGGCAAGGCGCTTGTCCAACGACATAATTTAATGTCAGGTATGACCATATCCGTGATCAGCATGAAAATCACGTTCTCCGGATCTCTCGTTACGAAGGGTCAGCTAGCCAGTAAGAGTTTCAAACATCTCGTGCCATGTTACCAGCGTAGGTAGACGCTACGAATATCAAACAATTTTATGGGATCTTCTATGGCATACAGCTTAGAACCCAGCGACATAAGAAGTCATGGTGTGCGGAGATTTATTTAATTGACAGAACTGAAAAATTTAGTACCAGTACTGTTGAAAAAATGAACAGTCATGAAGGGAAGCTGGTTGATATTTTGGTAAAAGCAAAAAAATATAGATTCCGGATATAATATATATAATCCGGTATAAATGCCTGTTCCGGAAGGTAGGGGAAGTTTTTGCATGTTTGAATGCTATGTTTGAAAGAAAAGTCTGGTATTTTTTTTACTTTTGTTATTACGAAGAAAGATAATTTCAGTTGGTAGGTAATCGAAATCTATGCAATAATACCACTCAAAAAATCAATCTAGTAAAATTAATTTAATTAAGTTTTTTTTTAATGTTTTTTAAGAGACTCAGTACCTCAAAATTGATAAAAATATAAATTCTTTTCTGTCTTAAAATATTTAGAACCTCTAGTATGCTTTCCCAAAGTTTCTAATGTTCCATTACCATTTAATTCTTGAAATCGATTTTAATCAGTTTATAATATTCGGAAGCATACCCGCACTTAAAATGCTAAAACCCCAATAAATGTTTATGGAAAGCGACAAATTATTTTGAATGTCATAAGAGCATATTGAATAGAATTATGGATGAAATGGTGAACATATTTGATAGATTTTTTGATTATGTAAAAAGTTTGAAATTTATATATTTTTTTTTATGAAATTCGAGTTTTCCTACTAAAATATTGTTTTTCCGAAACTATGCCTAGCTTCAAAAATTGAATCCCTATTGTTATTAGGAATGATTCGATAATGTTTACAAAAAAAATAATCATTGAAAAAAAATTATCTGAAGTTATAGAAAGGTTTAAAAATATGCATAAAAATTTTAACACGCAGCAGATTTGTTTGAAACTAAATGTTCCAGGCTAACTGCAAAAGTAGACAAACATGAATAACAATGTAATAGATGCTTACAAACAAGTAAGCAAACATTTGTATTATTAAAACACAACATGTAGCTTGAAATTGCTGATGAATGAAAACATTTTTGAGTACATTTTACGATGAATAACTTAATGAATAAATGGACAAACGAATGCATTGAAGAATGAACGGACAAAAAAAACAAAGACAGACAGACCAAAACAAACCAGTGTCCATTTTAGGTCAAACATAAACAACCTCAATACCTTCAAACTATTACATTTTACAAGGGTATCATTAGGCTTTTTTTGTGTCTGGAAACAGGTGAAAAAAATCCCATAGGGGTGAATTCCATTGTTTTTGACATTATTAGATCAATAGTGTAGCCGATCTCCTGGAGCATTTGTCTCAATATTCTACAGAATAAAATCGATGGGTGTCCAGTTGGCATGACAATGCCCCTATAGGGGGGGCCTCGCCACTCAGACAAAGTATCTATAAAAACACGGAAGAATAAGGGCACTATTAGGCAATGTAATTACCTTAAGTTGCCTTGACGAATTCCTATTAATGAAAATAGGTTTTTGAAGCTATAAGTCTTCATTTTTATTCTATTCCTAATGATGGCCCAGTCCTGGAAGATTCATCGAATCAATGATAAACATGTATTATCATTCAGTCTAGAAGAGAATGTGGATAAAAGTGCTATTGGAGGGAGTAGAATTTCAATAAAGATAAATTTTGGGTGATTATAAGTGATGAGAATCCGATTAAAATGAAAAAGAGAATGATTTTGAAGATATTCTAATTGGTACAAAATCTAACTTTTGAAGATTTCTGATCATTATTTATTTTTATTTATTTATTGCATCATTTTAAACTTTAATATTAACTGTTAATGAAATTTGTAGCATCTCAAAACAATGCATAGTTTATTTTAGCATTCCATACAGTATTAAGTGTTTTAAACCACACACATCAGTTATTCGATTTATATATATTCTGTAAAGTGCAGTATCTTTGGTTATTTCTAAAATACATAAGATTAAAAAAAATCTACAATAAAAATTCAAAGACTTCCACATCTAAAAATATTTATGGACCCCACTGTTTATAAATGTATTAGAAGAAATATGAATAACATTTAAAAAAAGTTAAATTTTTATCCTTTGATCTTTGCAAAAATATTATTACATGCTTGACTTTTGTCTGCTATCTTCTCAACGATACAAATAATTTATAAATTGCCACAAACAAAACAGTCAATTTTAGATAAAATTAAAAACTAATGTAATGTAATATTAGTGAATGACTTTATTTATACACTTAAGAAAAATATACTTTAAAAAGCAATTTTTTCTAATAATACATTTTTCCAAAGAAAATAACTTAACACTAGCAACATTTCTTTTGAGACCTGAGGTTTAATGGAACAATTTCACTGTCTATTCAGGTCCCCCGCCTACATTTAGTGGACTACGGCTCAATTCGCTCTCAATCGTCGTCGCTGGTTTCAAGCGTACTTGGTCTCCGATTTCACGTGCAACAGCATCATCTACGCCAAGGAGAGTTGCGTCTTCGCTGCGAATCGACGCTAGCCCGCGAGATCTTGAGAAGGAGGGAGGAGGTCATATTTGAAGGACGACTCGAGACTGCAGAGCTTCAAGTAGCGCAGATTGCCAATTCGGGTTGGTGTTTGTCTTTATGTATAAGTTATTACAAGGCTAAACTGTATAGAGTCAGGTGCATATTACAAGGCTAACTGTATAGATCATCAGGCATGGACACCCCCAAAGATTAGCATTGTATTTAAACTTGTTGTATAAAAAAACTACTTCACCGTGTTTGTGGTATCATAGCTGAACTTGATTGGACGTGTCTTCACCGTACCGAACACTACTTGAGTGAAGTGGGGAAAATCGTTACTATTAACTCAAACAAAATTTAACTCTAATAGTTTTATATATTCATTTGATTGGCGCTTTCAAAGGTGTAGTCCCGTCATACACTGTCATCACGTAACCGCTTGTTCTTGAGGCCTGATACTCTATTTAGTTTGACCTTGGTTATTTGGTAGTTATGACATAGCCTCGTACAATAAAATGTCTGTTCATTTCGTCCATCTGTTCATTTACACTTTATTAACCAATCCGCGTCCACAAAGGTGGTGATTTCAAGTTAACTTCTGAGGTTTCCACTGATGTACGTCACTATATTTTATTATTGGCCAGGAAGGCAAATTGTCAGTAATTTAATATTTTTATTAAAAAATTTTTTAGAATTTTGCAGGGTAGGTAGTAGCTTAGAGATAACTATAAGACATAAATTATGTATTTTATGTATTTGGTAATCAAAAGCGGTAAAGAAGTGAAAAAATTAAATAAGCCTAGTATACAATGTCCATATTTTTGAGCAATTTTATTATTGGCTTTTGTTAAGCTAAAAGTTATGAGTGAAATCAGGAAAATATATTTTACTAAATACTACTTATTTGACATACTTTTATTGAATGCTTTATTGATTCTATATTTTTAAATTTTAGTGGCTGCCAATAGTGCAATGCTTGCTTCTAGTGTGACAACATTGCTTTTACTACTTCTAACACTGCACCCAGTCCATCAGATGTT
This sequence comes from Oedothorax gibbosus, assembly GCA_019343175.1. NCBI lineage: Eukaryota > Metazoa > Arthropoda > Arachnida > Araneae > Linyphiidae > Oedothorax > Oedothorax gibbosus. The sequence goes on from JAFNEN010000362.1 coordinate 214,344, forward strand.
TTCCAATACGTAACCTGCATCTCTATACCAAATTGCCCAGGACATGTTTTCTACAAGTAGTGACTTGAAACTGAACACAACACCATTTGAATATCGCCCGTTTCTCTACCTGCGAATTAAGTTGGCAGTTTCTAATCTCAACTAGAATACTTATTTATGAGCTCTAGGACCAACGTGGAAACATACAAGAAGAATGATTTCTGCATTCGTTAAGAGCTGGAGAGCTGTTTATTATGAACTTTTTGACAGATATAACACGTTACCAAGGAGCTCCAGAATTTAATAATATCTTCAAAAAATTGCTGAATATTTATCTTGTATCAAAAAATAAATGATAAACCTTTTCTGTTACCATGAAAGAGTTTTTTTCTAATTTATGAATTCAGTAGAACCCCAATTTGTCGAATCATTGGGCATCAGGTCTTAAGTTGCAACAGAAATGCTGGAATGAAAATAAATTCTTTCTCTAGACTCGATTGATGAATCAACGTCACGTGGAAACTGAGCACCGATCGAAGGAGGTCAGGAATAAAAGCTGGAAGGAACTACGTCCCCTTAAACAAGCTAACTGAAACTGAAAACAAATTATAAAAATCGAATATTCGGATCATTGGAATTTTATTTTATTGGGCTCACTGACTGGATATTCGAAACGAGGGGCCCCGGAAGGCATAGTGGTTTGGATCGCAGAGCATTACGCTAGCACTCTACGCGCTGCAACGGTTGCGGGTTCGATTCCCGCCTTCGCCCTAGGAGTACCTTCTCTCTCTGTATCAGTAAAAAAATTCTGTCTGTGTCTGTCTTACTTGACGAAGGTTTATAAGCGGGTCTCTGATCACGCACACAAACTGGAATATATATATCAAAGAACCTATCTGACCAAGCACACAAACCTGAATATATATGTCTACCAACCAACCAACCAATAAAAAAGTGTGCAGGACGAACCACCTAACGAGGAATACTCGTAGTTTCAGTTATATTATACTTTTTTCTATTAATTTAATTTATAAGTCGATTAATACATTTTTTTCAAATAAAATGGATGTTTTAGAATATTGAATTTTGCATCACACAAGATTTGGGACTCCAAGAAATTTAATTGTAACGTGTTATCCCGATATTTAATTATTTACAAATACTTATTTATTGACCCACTTGAGCTGTGTAAAATTGAATGTGTGATTTTTGTGCTTTAGAAAAGTTGAAATTGTCAAACTGTAGTTTTAAAAAGTTTTTTTGTTTATACATTTCATTAAGACTTTCTCACATAGAATACTACATTCCAATTCACTAAAGTATTTAAGATGCGATTTATAATCTTCAATAGTTGTTCATAGAAATCAAAAATAAAATGCATTTTGATAATTCAATTATGTAAGATAATAAAAGTAGTTATTGACAGTCATCAATTTTATCAATGTTTTTGTTAATTTTTAAACAAGTATGAAGATATAAATTGAATATCCACTAAGCATTAGACGTCAATATAATTTTTTAAAAAATACTATAATACAACTTAAGAAAAAATATTTTTTGTGTTTAAATTATAAACATGCTAAAATAATTTTATAGTTTAGTAGCAGAAAACGAATATCAATAAAAAAAATCTATTGCGTGTAAGAAATGTGTAAAGTTTATAAAATGTATATAAAATTGACCAATATGTTCTGCCCTTATACTGCTAAGTAACGGTATTACCTTGCAAGAAAAGCTGGGAACCTTTCATTATTATAATGCCATTGTAATAATCTGTACGTTATACTTGTACAAGGACAGATTCATAATATACATTAATATATGTTTTAGCCATTATTATTTATCGATCACAAAGTTCTTATCACCATTTTCTATGCGTATTGTTTAGATTGAAAAAAAAATGTATGTTAAGTTCAAACATTTGAGAGGATTTTATTACATAAATAAATTGAAGCATTTTTCATAATTAAATTATTATGATATAATTTCTCTGCTTTAAATTTATATTAAAAGAAATTTATATGCTGTAAAAATCTGTGAAACATTACCATATTTTTTGTATGTAATGATACACCAATTTAGGAGTACTAAGAAGGTTTAGGTTTTACCAAACTCCACATATATGAGGAACCATCTACAAAACGCTGTGTAACCCGGTGTAAGCTTCCACAGAGTTCAAACGCAATAAAAAAATTACAGAAAAATTGCGGATTCCACCAAGTCGGCATTGAGTGATCGGTAAAGCGATGTCCTTTTAATTAAAGGATAGAAAGCCTGGCCTTAGGGCTAACTTTGAATTTAATGTAAAGCTATGAAAAATTACCACAAAATTCTGCTATATAAGCATATAATGTCACTCGTAAGTATATAACTTTGTTTTATTGTAGTAAAACAGTTTAATTCCACTATAAGTTTGGAGGCAGCCTTGGTTCCAATAGTTTTTTCACTCCGTTGTTGTGGTGTAAGGTTACGCAGCTTGTAGTAAGTTTACACCACTTTATGCTGTAACGTTACTTCATAAAAATGAAGCTAGAGGCAGCAATTGCAATTTCAGCTTTTGTGGAGTAACGTTGCACCAAATGTTTCAAAGTGAAATTAAAATTAATTATCCCGTGTCCTGTAGGTAAATAAACTTGCAAACTCTAACTGCAAGACTCGCATTCTCCTGCGATTGAGGGTCAGATCTCGATTTATTATGTTGAAAAGCAATGTTAACGCATAGATTTGGTAAACATTCCAATTCAACGCAAAACAACCTGGTAGGTATAGCAAAACTACCCAAAATTTTTACGATCGCCAAAAGGTCAATGCATCATACCTGTAATTTGGAAAATGTGAGTTTTGCAATTAGAGCCCTCAAGTTCTCCATATCAGAACTGTAAAATATATATCTATTGAAAATATAATGGCTAATGGTATAGTAAATCTGCTGTAATTATGGAAAATACTAATCACTGTATTGTAAATTACCATTATCATAACTTAATTACTATCATTGTCATCATCGCATTTATGCCTCTGTGATTTTCTTTATTTCTTGTTGCATATAGAATAAAACAGTATATCAGTCCTTTTTTTTATTTTTAACATACAATATAAAACACAATTATTGCTAAATATATTGAAATTTATATTTAAAAAATTTGCAAGAAAATCAAAACTGTACAAAAAATATTTAGGAACGTTTCTGAAAAAGTTTGGGGAACTAAATTTTTTATCAGTAGTTTTCCTAGAATACCTTAGTAGCTTTACCTAAAAATTTCGAAACTATCTTTACACAGTCATCAACTTTCCTAGAAATGTCAAAAAAATCCACAGGCAAATCCAGAGGGTTATTTTTATAAGCAAAACCTCATAGTATATGGCAGGTTTCGTTATAAGGGGCGTCCATTAGTCACGTGATGCGAGTTTTACGAATTTTTGACACCACCTCAACTAGCTCCCCCTGGTGACATTTCGTGATCTTTGACCCCCCCCCCCCCCCGTCATCTCAAGTAAGATTTTTAAAGTTTGTTTTTTTTATATAGTTTAATTAAAATAGTTTTTTTAAAGCTCCAACTCTCTTCGAAATACGGTTCGAAAAGCCTCGATAACTATCACCATGTAAGATCACCATGTAAGAGAGAAACATAATTCACTAGAATGTAACTATATTTTCTCACTATTTTAAGTTTTTTTTGTGGTGAAAATTACGTGATATATGACGAGATTGTAATTTTAAGTTGATATAAATTTAATCAAAACAAGTTAAAAGCCGAAAAACAAATTTAACGTTTATTTCAGAAACCTAGGTATTTACTTAAATAAAAAAAACTTCAGTCAACGGAATTTGAAATAGACATCTTTTGAAATTGGAACCTCAATGATTTAAATAAAACAGCATTACTTTGTAAAAAATAATCTGTCGTGTTTTAGGGGAAAGTCATTCGTATCATTTACAAAGAAAATCTGTTTATTTTATACATTAACCGTCAAAACGAATTAAAAGTGTATAGAAATTTTATTATAATACATAAAAAAATCTGACAATAATAAAAACCCTAAGGAGGTTTTTTTAAAATTTGTTTTCCACAAATAAAAACGAATCGCCACCAAGTAACCAAAAATTAAATAAATTTAACAATATATGTTAAATTTTATTGTTACATGATTTAATAATATAATTTATAATAGAAATAAATTTTTTTAGATTGTTAAATATTTATAATCATCTGTGAGTAAAATTATAACCTTATATATCATGTCAAATTAGAAAGTATATAGTTTAGCTGATTATATGGAGGAAAATGCAATAAAAGAACAACTTACTATCCTATTATAATTTCACGAATAAACACATTTACAATTCCCTATCTCAACTGATTTGATTTTCACTGTTAGAAATACACGTAATCATCAATCTATTTAGGTACAATTATACGTAGAATAGGCATTTGACGTGACAATGCAATCAATAAATAATTAACCTCCAAATATTCAATGGGATTTATGTCAGCTTCGAAACCATTATTAAACAGACACGGATATTTCTGTCGCATGATTTACAGACAAACCGTTTAGCCACTAGTTGTTTGTTTATTGTTCAGCGGTTATTTTAATAAGGGTGTCTTTTATCTTTTCCCACCCAAAAAATTTTACGAGAACAGTTTTTAAAAAAATTATGTTTGTTTTTTGGTTATATGAGAAATTTGAGATGGAGCAAGGTTTAAATACTTGATACTTGAATTTTGCTTTAATGATTATGATCGATAAGAACCATGGCCTACTCAACTACTAAGGCCAAAGAAGCTCTCCCAAACACAAACGGGGACGGAAATTTTGACGTCACAGTTCCGAGTGACGTTGTTCCGAAGATGAAGATAACCTGTCTCGAAACCTGTTCGGAACCACTCGTTCACGGCTGACCACATTTTTAGGGTTCCGAATGCGTCCGAACTAGTTTCTCGATCTTCGGCACTCGGAACAGTGGCGTCAAAAATTCCGTCTACGCTCATGTTTGGAAAAGTTTCTCTGGCCTTGTTATTGAAGTTGGCCGTGTAAGAACTCAATTTTAAAATTTTGAGTCGTATCATATTGTTGCAGATTTATTCATATGTTAAAAAGTGTGCAAAGTACACTGTTAAAAACTTTTTGCTTGGTTTCGTCAAAAATAAAGTTTCTAGAAGCTGCAACGGCTATGTGGTGTAATTCTCGCCATAATTTCGGTATTTGGTTAAACCATTTCTTTGGTAATTGTTTTCAGAACCTGAAAAACGATTCAATGTAATACCGAACATATGGTGAAACATTTCACCACACAGCCGTTGCAGCTTCTAGGAATCCTTATTAGGGTGAACACTGAAAAAAAAATTCTAGTCCAACTACCAGAATCTGGTATATTTAACCGTATTTTCTGGCTCATATGGAACACCAAAAAATGTGGTTTATCTACCAGTATCTGTTTAGTAGTGAATTTATGGTAAAATTATTAGAAAAATATGGTTTCATTACCATGATGTTTGGTAGCGCATTTGATTTTATTACTTTATGTAGTGGTTTTACTAACATATGTAGTGGTTTTATTACCATATATAGTGGCTTTATTACCGTATGTTGTGGTTTCATTACCGTATATAGTGGTTTTATTACCGTATACAATAGTATTGCCGTGCACAAAGTTAATATTACCAAATAAGATTACGTAAACCACATGCGTAATCACCGTATTTCTATTATAAATTTTAAATTTTATTTCGCAAGAAATGTACCGGATCCATCGGGAAATGTCACGCGGCGAGCTCTATTTTCATACTACTTTCAATAAAATGCAAAATATACTACTAGTATAATCAGTTTAGTTTGCTTATATGACTTCTTTCGAGTTGCCACAAACTACTGCAACACAGCACCGCCATGTTTGATGAGTGATATTTACCATACGTATATTGGTAGTCAAAATTTCAGCTAATACCGTGGTATTTGGTAGGTATCATTGCGCTCAACATGATCCGATCACCAAGCATATGGTAAAAGACCGATGCTTTCTGGAAATTAATTTGGTTTGTTAACCATGCTTCTCGTATAAAAACAAAGCGTATGGTAGGAAAACCATTTGTGGTGGTAAACTTACTTTTCATAGTTGTAATCTTACCAAACGTAGGGGTAAAAAGAGCTATAATTTCAGATACCAGAAATTATTGTAGTCCGTTACCAAAACGAATAGTAAGGTTACTAATTGAATGGTTTAAGTACCTAGTATTCTGGTTTAAGTACCTGGTATTCTGGTTTAATTACTAGAAATACCATTACCATACAATTATGTTTTTTTAAAGAATTTTTTTTTCAGTGAATACAAAATTTATAACAATGTAATTATTACAAAATGTAGGAATATGCAAAATAAGTTTTACACAAATACCAATGGTTCCCCTCTTTATCTTGGATTTTTACTGTTATTACCCGAATCGACGACATTGTTTCTTTTCTAATTTGAAGAAATTCTTTCTTTATCCACTACTTAAATCATCGATGAATTTGCATTTCTAATTGCTCAAATTGAGGAAATATTTACTGATTCCCCCATGAAATAAACTGTTTTAAAAATTCTTCTATCTGCATTCTTATATCTTTCTATCTACATGTAAACGAATTACTAATTTCTCTAAACTTGAAAAAAATATTCACGATGCAAAGTTTATTTCCATGGAAGAAGTTTAGAATTACACACAACAAAACCTTGAATATTTTAGCAAATACTTTCTAATTATGGACAGGAATTTTGTAAGAAAGACAAGGTATTCATATTATCAGTATCGAATAAGATACTTTTATAAAATTATTGATTAAGATTATTTCAATATAAGATTATTTGTCATGAAACTCAATTGGCAATTTTTTATTGAAAATATCCCAAAATCTTTGTTACAAAGTTGTCTGTTGTTATTTTAATTAACGGGATAAATGATTATGATTTTTAGATTTAAGGCCTAAATTACAGTCTAGCGAATATTTCACGCAAATAATTAATAACTACATTGAAAAGATTAATTATGTAATATCTCGCGTCATACTTATGTGGAAATATCGACTGATAATTTTAGCTATTAATCCTCTGTCAATTACCTTCACACAAAAAAACACGTTTCGTTTTATATGATTTACTAGAACTTTCTATCTTAACTAGTTTAAACTGCATTACCATTTAGATTAATTTATAACCGACTGCAAAGTTCGTAGACATCAGCTCTACTTATGTAAAGCCGTATATAAAATTATGACAACCTTGGAAGAATAGTAACCTCGCATTCGTCATGAGCTTATCATGTTGGATCACTATTGGCCTAGAGGACACTAAGTTGGATAGCGTGTGAAAAGAAACGCTCACTAACTCTCCATTACTACAAGCTGTTGTGGCTCTTCGAGCTGTACGAACGATATTTCAAGCTGTGCACATTGATACAAGTAGCTTACGCTGTTGAAAATGTTGTGCATGTTTTTACCATAATAATAGTTGCTATTGTAGCTGCAACGGCTGTGTAGTGATGTGTTTCACCATATTATCGGTATTAAGTTGAACCATTTTTCTTATTTTGGAAACACAAACCTGAGAAATGGTTCAATAAAATACCGAAAATATGGTGAAGCATTTCACCACACAGCCGTTGCAGCTACCAGGAACCATATTTTAAATGAAACCAAGCGCCAAATTTTTAATAGTGAATTGAGACCCTAGTTTCTTTTATGCAGCGGAATCGCAACTTCTATTTGTGTAATAAAAGAAAACAAGAATTATTATTACTCTTGTAATATAATAATTATAAAAAATATTTACCGAAGAAGAAAATCAAATTAATCATGTGTGGATGAAAGATCACGTTGGTTTCCATGGTGATGAAACCAAAGATCATTTTACTAAATTGGCAACTCTTAAAGAAGGAAAATATAGAGTTAATTTAGATAATCTTATTATTAAACTCTCGAGGATATGTCACATAAGAATGAAGAAAAAGATTTATACAATTAAGAGATACATTAAGGAAAGTAATTATTGTTTGAAATAAAAAAAATCATGATAGTAATTTTTAGCACGCAGCCCTTTTACTTTCGTAGTTTGGATCAGACATCAAATGAAGAGTCTAGTTGCATAACTCATATTTTCCAAAGTCTTACTAAAATATAGGGTCCTTTCTGTTCATTGGCGACTTTTGCCAATCATAAATTGAATTGGACGTAGCCGCCAATGAAGTGGCCGGACCCAGTATTTTAATTATACTTTTGAGAATGTCAGTTGTACAACTAGACCCTTCAAATACTTTATAAAGATTAAGGGTATTAATATAGTAAACGTATGAGAAGAATTTGAATTTACGTTGCGTGCAATTTATATGTCTCTGGTCCGGTGTTGTTGCTGAAAATATTATATTTTTTTGAAAAAACACAAAATAAATATTGCAAGAAAAATAGAACTTCTGCAAGAGACTGAACGAAAGAGCCGAAAAGTTCAATTTTGTATGTATCTTGGTTTTCCTACACATTTTTTCTTTACTCTCTTCTTCACTTTTTAAATGCTGGCAAATATCCTATCCCTCTGAGAGATAAGCAAATTGACTGAAGTGTGAGGGTTTTTTTACTGTATGATATTAAAATGTAATTTAAATAATTAACAAAAATTTATTTCTTAGACTTTTTCAAAATATTTTTTAGTAGAAGATGATTTTTATAATCCGACCTTCAACAACCAAGTACGAAATACAAGGAATTTTTTTTTATTGTGCACCTTTTGACATGAGAACAATTTTGTTGCTTAGAAGGGTATTAAGCTGCTAATATGGTTGCAAAAACCTTGAAAGTTATCAATTCCTTCCACTCCCCATGTTGATAATATCAAATAAAAACTGTATGAACAAAAATTCGGAGGGTTTCTGTAAACAAAATGGACTTTAATTAATTTTGCGTTTGGTGCGCCCATGCATTTAGCCGTATTCTATGTAATGAAAAAAAACGACCGTAACTCAAAAACAAGAGCTAACTTACATTTTTAAGGTGAATTCGTGTTTAGCACGTTGAAATTATTCAGAATTTTGTACTTTCCTCTCAGTCGCATTTTCACTGTTGACCAGTGTAGTTTAACTATATATATTTATATGGTTTCTTTGAAGAAAGGAAAAGTTTTGGGAAAAATACAATGGAGAAATTATTTAAAAATTTGTATAACTATGTCAGGTTATTTCCAGGCAGTAATTTTAGAGCAATTAACTGACACTCTTTTAGTTATTATAAAATACTGTTGATAAATCAAATCAGTTACAAATCTTTAAGTAAGTATTTTTAAGCTAAAATCTTCAATTATACTTAGATTTTTTAGTAAACTAATGATTTGCCATTCAAGTCTTCAAATACTGTACAAATTGTTTTGTTTGTAACTTTCTAATATTATTTATTATAAATTAATGAGATATTAAGTTTAACTGCTGTTAATCAAGTTCTACACGAATCAGTCAAATGCATTATTAAAGAAAATCTTTATACAATAATAAAGGCAACTTCCATAATATGCAGAGCTAACAGTAGAAAAATAATAAAAATAAACAACACAATTTAAATTTTTCCTGGATAAAAAATATTTTATGAGATTTCGTCAAATCCAAATCAAATAATGTCTGAAATAAATAAATATCGATTCAATTTCTCAAACCTATAAGATATAGTAAGTTATTGTTTGAAGTTGCATAACCGACAGTCACTGAAGTCTCCATATCGGTCAGTCACATGCTACTCAAATCAGTTACAAACCCTCGAACAATAATGATAACTTCTTCAAGGCGAAGAGCCCACATTTTCTAGATTAGAGTCTCTGAGTAAGGAATACTACATCATAAATACCAAATATTAATAAATGTTTATTCAACTACCCAAACTCATAAAACTCTTTTTTTAAGTTTTAACCCAAAGTAGTCACTAACAGCCCGGATCTAACCCTTCATCCAACAATCATGGCACCTACACAAGGTGCCGAACCTATAAGAAATAGTAAGTTTTTTTTTCTATACCACATAACTGTGTGTGTCAGTCACTAAGTCTGTATCAAAAACTGTAGGGGGAACTAGGGACATTTGACCCCTAAGGATACATGACCCAATGCCTTTTTCTCAGCAATGGAAAAGTTTTGTGAGTTGAAAGTGGCATCACTTTTTTCCTTTCAGCTAGTTGATCACATGGTGAAAAAAACGAGCTGAATCATTGCGTATTTGTTAAGTTATGCGAAGAAATACGTTTTCATGCACTGAAAGTAAATTGTTGAGGCCGAAAGTTTTTCGGTCTACATTTTTTGGTTTAAAAGAAAGAGTTTTTCAATTAGTTATTTGTTTAGTTCATGCTATTAGCTACAGTTACATGCATAATAGTGCTAATGTAATTATTCGCAAATGACTTTGTTTTGGGATTAAACAAAAAAGGTGCAACTAGGGATAAGTGACCCAAACCAATTAGGGATATGTGACCCAAGTAAACAACACAAAAGTAGACAGAAGTAGACCAAGTAAATTTTTTTAAAAATCAAGGGAGTCCCAAAAGTAATTGACTGGGTCATTAACAAAGTATAAGGTTTGTTTGGAAGGTACAAGGGATTTTTTTTTAACGAGCTTACAATTCAATATGCAGAAAAAATCGATGGAAAGTGTTTTAAATGTCCTAAAAAGGATAATACATCCCAAAATGATATTGATAAAATAGTAGCGATTCTTTAACCTTATGTGTTTTCTCTGCGAAGTAAAAGAAGCCCCAGTTTTGTATTTCGAACAGAATTTACTTTAAAATTTGATTATTTCGTTAATATAAGCATAATTAATGAGATAAAAATAAAAAGTAATAATTTTGTCTGAAAATACTATAAAATCTCTATAAACTTTATAATATGATATTAGTTTTGTTATTTGGTAAAAGTTTTTTGATTATTTTAAGTTATACTAGACTATAATAGGTGGGTCATGTATCCCTATGCATTGGGATCCATGACCCAAAACTAAAGTTTTAAATAATTTATATTTTACTACTATTGCAGTTAATACTACAGAAAAATACTAATATATATTGTGTACTACTTTATGAAGTATAAATTATCTGCATTTACACATTCATAAATAGTGTTTTTTAAAAGTTACAAGCAAAAAACTTCGAGTGGGGTCATATGTCCCTGGTTCCCCTATAAAATAATCACAACTTTTTCAAGGCAAAGAGCAACATTTTCTAGATAAGAGTCTCTGAGAACATCATAAATACCAAATATTAATAAATGCTTATTCAACTACCGAAACTCATAAAACACTTTTTCAAGTTTTAACCCAAAGTAGTCACTAACAGCCTGGAACAAACCTCTCATCCAATAATCATGGCAGCTTCCACAAGGAGCCGAGCCGAAATAGGTGTTCTGGGTTTTTCCATAGTCTTTCGGAACTTCTAATCTAGATAAGTAGCCGCTGTAGCACTTCTACGTGAGAAACTAACCTGCCATTAGTGGGAAATACACTGTTTACAGTAAACGGTACGAGATTCCATTGAGTTTAACGGCTTATAAGAATGTCAATACTCGTGTTATTGATTACATATGTCGATAGATGGTTTCGACACTTGAAAGTTGGGGATCAATAGGTTTTGTTTATGGGATGATTTATTGAGGGTAAATAATAAAAGGTTATGATTTTTGAGGTGTTTTGAATATAAGGTGGAAGGTGTTTGAAGGGGTAGAGAATAAGTTTTTTTTGTTGTCAGATGTTAGTGGCTAACAAGAATGAGATACTAATGAGATGTTTTTCTTTGTTTATAATAAGCAGAAAAAGTTATTTTTATTTACATTTCTGCAAAAAAAGTGGTTAAATAAGTATTGGTAGTTTTATCTATATATAAATATTGTGCAGATAATAAATTCTAAATCATTTGGTGCAAAGGGATTAAATCCAATACAAAATGTCAAGCGTTTAAAAAATTAAAAAAATTAGAATAAAAATTGAGTTTCATCGGTGAAAATTTTAGGATAAGCGATATATTCTAAAAAAATATTTAAGAAAGATTACAAATGTTGAAAAAATATTTTTAAAAAAATCTTTAATGATGAGTCAATCCTAATTAAAATAGAGATTTTATTGTAAAAAAACAACAACTTATAGCTTTATAATAAACAAATCAGTATTTTTCAATTTACAATACTTCATTTGTTGCAATAGTGTACGAAATGTGAATTTTTTATTTCTCGAAGTTATACATGTTTGAAATATTAAACTTTCGTAACACGTTTTATTAAAAAAAAATTGAACTAACTTTCCTTGCACAAGGAAGTCCAATAACAACTATTCATTGTTTTTCAAATAATTTTTAATATTTAATAATTAATTAGCATTTTTCTTGCAAATGAACGACCAAAACAAAAACCATTCATCTGTTAAAAAAGCAGCATAAAACAGATTTAAAGAAGATACAAAGTAACCAACCTGGTTTACTGCACAAGCTTATTTATTTTTTATATAACCTATTGACCCATTAAATTTTGTACTTAAAAATAATACATAGGCCTATTGAGTTTAGTATTTAAGATAAGTACATCACGTATCTTATTGAATTATTAGCGTATCTTATTGAATTATTTATTATAATTATTTAGCTATAAAGCTAAATAAGTAGCAAATTACTTATTCAAGACTAACGTTGTTTATAAGGTAATAGCTACTTATGATGAAGGCATATTTTTCGCTGGCTGTAAAACGTGAGGGTTCTGTAATGATGAGCGAAATAACGTATATATTTTTAGAATTTATTTTGTATGTAAAATAAGTCGAAGTCATTAAAGGTTTTATTTATTTAACGTGTTAAGAAGATCGTAATGTTTTCCTCGAAATTTGTTCTAAGAAAGTCTGCAATACGGTTATTAAGGATCATTTAAATTTTGATTACTTTTTTGATATAAAATATTACTATACATCAATTTTAATGTGATAGTACATTTTATTGTTACCAAAGTATAACTAAATTTTTGGTATTTAAATTTGATTCATTAAATCACTTAATGTATTTTTAGCAGGTTTAGCGATATATTTAGTGATATTTATTAACTACAAAACATATTGAAAACAATGTAATAGGCACGTTAAGGGTCAAAGTTTTCCAGTTGTTATTTTGCAGAATAAGATTTCTTAACTTTTACACTTTCTGCAATTCATCCTACAGATCGAGATATAACTGCTCACACAAGCCAAAATATAAAAAAAAAGAAATCTACATTGATATTACTTTCTATAGTTTCAATATACGACTGCATTTATATTGCAAGCACACTGTAAAACTTCAGTGAAACGTTATTCCTTAAACGCTGTGGAAGTTGGCAAAAAGCGCTGCTACAGTGTTTTATGTCGGAGGAAGCTTGTTGTGAATGGAGTAAATTAAAGCGTGTAGTCGGAGGTAACTGACAGCTTCCTTCGATTTTGCGCTGTGGCGTTACACAACGTTTCTCCGTAAACACCACTTACAAGCAGCACTTTATGCCAGCTTCCGCTGCGGTTACAGAGTAACGTTTTATAGTGTACAGTACACTCTTAAACAAACGAGCGTTTTAACTCAGTCTGAGTTAATTTCCACTCCTTTCACGTGCCGAAAAGCACTTCTCCTATAGGAGTGAATTTCACTCTTTTTGGAGTGGGTAAAGAAATAAAGAAACAATCTGCGTCTACACTCTAAAACGAGTGGTTTTAACTCAGTCTGATTTAATTTTCACTCCTTTCCGGTGCCGAAAATGCACTTCTCCTATAGGAGTGAATTTCACTCTTTTGCTTTAAGAGTGTAGCGACAATAGGTATTTTGACAACGACATTTTCTCCGCTTTTTCACAACAGTAGACGCCAAACATTGATTACACCGCTCAGGTAGAGATGCATTACTCGAAACGTACACTCGAGAAATAGTCGTAAGTAAAAATCCGAAATGCTTCGCTACCACAGAGTTGACACGTTCCAACACTTAAATTTTAATAACTGACAAACATAATGTTTACACGAAAGTCTTCGACTGTAGAATAATAAAAAAAAGAACACTCGGAGCACTTAAGGGAAAACGCCTAAAAGTGCCTTCGAAGGTGAACATCTCTTTGCCGAAATACTCATTGTCTCCTTGTCGCACATTTCTAGAGCTTTATGAAACACGCTGTACATGCAAATTAACAAACCTTTATTAAATTTCATAGAAAATTAATTAGCTAATTTTTTCATGAAATATATATAAAAACAACAACATATAAAATCACATTTTCTTCTCTTTCTGGTACCTTTCTTAAAGAAATAGCAGCCAAATATTCCTATGTAGTTATGATTGCAACTCTTGTCGCCAATAGCCCTCGTGTAACTCTAGTACGATGATTTCAAACTAACCTAAATAGTTATGAAATACGTGTATACGAAATAATAAACCTTTATTTTAATAATTTTGTGTAATAACTATAGAAAAATATGTTTTTAATAAGAATTTTTTTTTCTTCACAAATAGCAACTAGAAATTTTTACTTGTTATTTACAAGAAAATTCTAATTATGACTAAACGCCCAAACAAAAATTTGCTCAGTTGTTCAGACCTGATATTTAGTTTTTTCTAAATTTATATTAAAGCAAAATTTAATGAATTTTTTCAATTTATACTTTTGAGATTTTATAGTTCAAACAATCTGAACAAATTGTATTCATCATGATTCATGTAAAAAAGAATTATACTAGTTCTACAAATTCTCTTTTGGTAAAGAAATGTGCACGAAATTCAATCGAATTTGAAGGTTTTGGTGGCGACATCTATAATTGAGTGTTGAAACAAAATATGATTAATAAGTATCACGTTGACAGTAAAAATAATTTTAAAAGTTTATAAAACCAGTTCTTTTTTCATAAACTATATAAACCTACTTTATAAAATTAAAGATAGTTTTGTTTTGATAGATTTACCTTAAATTGGAATTAAATAGGCAAGTCGTGTATGTACTTCTCTACTCTATGTAGTTAATTCAAACTTATCTTAATTTGAATGAAAATATTTTAGCATATTAAACAGTAAAAAAATATATAAAAATATAGATTTTAAGCTAAATTTGTTTTAAAGTTTGGAAGCTTTAAATATTTTGGAAAATAAATACGAAAAACAAAGAATAAATAAATTTGATCATTATAATACAATATCTTTAATTTTTAATATTTTTTTGAAAAAAAAAGAAACATGTATCATAAGAGATTTGTGTAAAATTAGTCACCTATGTCGTTAGATGGTTGGGATAAAGCTAAAAATTATCTTTTTATTTTTGTTTTCACAATACGAATGTAGATGGCGCACTAAAAATTCATCATTTCGTAGTGAGGATTTTTTTAACAGTAAACTAGAATTTGTATAATATTTTTTACATATATATAATTTTTAAAAATGAAATATATAATGTAGATTTTTTTAATATAAATCTGAAAAAACACGATATAAATCTTTTACATTTATTTTTTAATTTATCACTAAACTATTTTTACTAATTTAACGCAGCTATAATAGGCATGTTTCACGTCGTAAGCTTCAACATATCTAGCGGTATTGTTTTCGTTCTTGGCTTTCTGGACATTTCTTTTTAACAATAAAATGTATTCTTACCTTACTAAAACAAATATTGTGTATAAACTTTTCTTTCAGTAGAACTAAATCTTTTCTTTGTTCGTGAATCACTTTAAATTGCTGTCCCACAATTTCCTTTTGTTTCTCCGCATATAACACAAAATATCACCTAAACCGAAGTTTTCCAACAACACTGAGGTTTTGGTAATTATTTGCATAGAAATTGAATCGAAAAAAACCGATAAAGTTTAATAAATAGCAGAAATAAAAAAGGTGCTCGTAAAGAACTCTAAAATAGCACGCAGCAGACGAAAAAAAACCCTCTGAAAAAAGATCCCTGGAAGAGAAAAAAAATGAAAACAGTAAAGTTACATAATCTTAAATAACCCCTTACTTTTTTTTAATTCAAAAGTATGGAGATAATTTTTTTTTACTTTTTTTTCGAGCACATTTAAACTATTCTCAACTTGATGGCTTGGCTACATATCCATATATGAAGAATAAAACCCAATACAAAATAAAATGTAAAAAACCAGAAAGAAACGACGAAGAGACAGGACACGAACAAGATGGCTAGACAATGTAGAGAAGTGGCTATTGTCAAAATGGTTTAAACTGTCTGGAAGAAGTTGTTAAACAATTATTTTTGAAATAATGAAAATGCAAATATGCCGGCAAGCAGCACATTTTATGAAAATACATTTAAAACTTATTTAAAAACATCTTATTTTTTATTATTTTTGTTTCACTATAAATATGTGATTTTTTATAATTATAATTAAAACTTCTACTTAGATTAGAAATTGATTACTTTATTAATGGTATCATATCGCGTATCATAAATTAAATTTTTTTCTATAGTTATTAAACTGTAAGATTGAAAAGTTATTTATTAGTGTTTGAAAAGTTTTTAGCATCGAAATTTAAGCAAAATTGTATTATCAAAAGTAACTATTTTTTCAAATGGGTTTGAATAACATTATACAAAAGGGCTTGAATAAAATTATACCAAAATTCCTAATTTCTTGACGATAAAATGATCATATCTGTATTGTTGCGCCCTCTACTAGACAAAATACATCCTAAAAGCGAACCCGGCTTTCCTTCCATAAGTTTAATACAGGACATCCTTTTATTTGATTTTATATATGTTAAAAAAAGCTTTACAAAAGCAATATTGTGGCTACGGCATAACGTAAACGGTTTCTGCGTTCTAAAAGTTTAAGAGGGATTGTCAGTCCCATAGAGCTAATGCATTAGTTTTGCTTCGCAGAAGTATTGCTTTGCCATGTTAGTCCTTTTTCCCCCAGGTATGGGGATCCACATAACACATCGAAATGAAACAAATTTGAAATGAAAACGTTATCAAGTTATTTAATTATATATTTTTGAAATTTTAAAATGCCGAAAAATATACACCAGACGGCGACACTATTTTAAAACCAATTCAAGTAATAATTAAATAACCGGATGTTGTTTTCTTTTCAATTTTGTTTTAAATTGATGTTGTGATGATTCCCATACCTGGGTGAAAATGGAATAACATGGCAAAGCAATTCTTTTGCAAAAGTTGTGATTTCGAAACTAATGCATTATTTCTATGGGACTGACAGTTGCTCTTAAGGTAAAAAAAAGTTTAAGGTAAAAAGTTTTATGGTAGTCATAGTACGTGGGATGGCACCTAGGATGGTAACTTTGACCCAAGCATAAAACCCTGGTACTTTTTTAAAAATATTTTTTGCTCATAGGTAAAGCCAGAGCTTAAACTTATAGAAAATAAATAATACATTTTTTAAGAGTGTATTTAATGAAAAGTTGTAGATTTCTTAAATTGGGTAACTAGTTTCAATAATCAAAATTATTCATGAATGTTGTTTGGGTTTTCATCACAAATAAACATACAGAAAATATCTAACACTGCAAAAAATATTCCTTACAACTGCACAGTTTAAACCTTTTTATGCACTGATTTAAGATTTAATTTTAATCGTTTGTGGTTGTCTATTTTAAAGCTATCAATGCAATTAGTAATAAAATTTTACGGTATCAAAATAGATGGAACATAAACTTCACTTTATGATGAATATATTTTCTCTTTTCTTTTTATAATAACTAATTTACACTGACTAACAACGAAATGTTGGTGAATGAATATGATTTTCCATTTTAGACTTTAATGTTTGGAAATTGAATACGGTATTAATGAAATCACCACTATCATCTATTTTAGCTTCCACACTACGTTCATAACGTAAAAAGTGGAAGGTATTAAAATCGTTCAGTCCGTCTGTCCGTCTGTTTGTCCGTCAAGCACTTTCATAGTCCGAACTACAAATGCTACGGACAAGTGTGATACGTCAAAAAATTCAGCCCATCGAAATTAGAATACATTGAAAATTTCAGAAAAGAATTCGAAGTACTTCACTTATTTAAAAAATGCAAAATTTAATGCTCATTTAAAAAGCATAGGAAGCCATTTTTATTAGAATTTAATCACCATTGCCAATCGCAACAATCGCTCGAGAAACTTTAATTCTTTTAGGCAATAAATTAAAATAAATTTATTTTTGCGACATCGATCAGTTTGAAATGACGTAAAATATATTTCACTACGAGATTCTTTGTACGTTGATATGAAATATTTTCATTCTATTTAAAAGCGAGGAATAGAACATATTTATTCTTTGAAATATAAATTAATTTTGGCAAACGATAAGTAATAATTATTGAATTTTCGAAATAAAATAAATGAAAATAGCCAAATTTAGCATGTAAATGTTTAATATAGAATTAATGCTGTGTTTGGCGCCTTTTATTTATTCAATATTTTCACTGTTGCCATTTCGTCAACGTACGAAAAACTTTATTTAAAATAAAATAAGACTCTTGAAAGAATATTTATTTATGTGATATAATTTAGTTCGGATTGTTGTATTATCACAATAGAGTTCTTTTGATGGTTCATTATACATGTGTGAGGAAGGATGCATAGAGAATTCTAACTTTGAATAAAAAAAATAAGCAAAAGTTCGCTTTTATTTTTAAAGCATCAATTTTACTAATTATTTATTATTCTCTTTTTCGAAAGAAAGTTAATGAATATGGTAATTGTGGCAACTAAAAGATTTTTATTACAAAAAGTTTCATCATTATTTTTCGAATTTCAAACAAATTCAGCAAACGATAATGAGTAATTATTAATTTGCGAAAGAAGATTAATGAAAATAGTTAATTTTTTGGCGTTTAAAAGTTTGAATTAGAAATAAATTATAAACTGAAGGCCCTGTTTGGCGAATTTTTTTCAGAGGTGTATAAATAATGCGTTTTTTGTTGAGCACAAATACTGTGTGGAAGCGGTTTAAGTGACAGATTCTATAACAAACCTACTTGTTTTTATGTGATATATGTAGTTGACTTACGGGTTCCGACAATCAAACTTTTTGAAATTGGTTCGAATATTCTTATTTAATTTTTAATAAATAATTTTACACAAAATATTCGAACTTATTGTAAAAAGTGGGATTATGCAGACCTGTAAGTCAGCTACATTTATCATATAAAAAACCATTTGCGAAATATTAAGTGCAGCTGGAGAAATGTGGCTTAGAAAATGATTTTTTTTCATTACATTAACGCAGAGGCACTTTGGTTTGGAGACCCGCGGTCTCTCGGGCTCATTCGCCCTTAATATCGTGAGTCCCGATGTCGATTTACTCTTAAAAAATGCTTTTTAATACGTTGCTTTGGTGCGAAGAATTAAGTTAATTTTATAACACATATACTGGTTGGTACAGCTTTTAGTGATATTTTTACCAATTGATAAAAAAAGGGTTTTGCTTGAAACTATTATAATTTTTTATTAATTCATTATTTAATTTTTTTTATAAACTTTTATGTTATGTTTTTGTTTTATGCACTGTGTGTACTGTTATTGGTTTTAAGTTTGTTCTTTATGTATGGCTGCGGATAAAAAGTCCCTCCAATTTGTAATTTTGACCTTATTTAATTTATGAATAATCTAAATTAAATGTAAATTACCAATTCATATTTTGGTTATTTTTAAAATATATTTTATTTAATCACTTTCCTATTTTAAATAAATGCATTATTTATTGTATATGCTGTCTAAAACTGCAAGAAATGCAAGAATTATTATTTTTATCATTAACAAATATATCTTCCAATTATTTATTTACAATCTTATTTTGAAGTAATTCACTTACCTTATTGCCCAAGTATAAATGTTTATTTTCTTCTTATTTAAATTAATTGCCCATTTAACATTTAACTTATTAGAAAAATTAATGAATGAGAATATTTTCCTTATTTCGAGTTCGTCAAACGTTAATTCAAGGCAAAAAATTAATTTTAATTACTTTAGTATCAGCGTAATTACATTGGGGATTTTGAGCTGTCATCGATGAAAAACTTTTGAAAAATCATAATTGTTCAGGAACTTATTTATCGGAAATTAGTGGATTACGTTTTTCTTAAATAAAGAAACTATATTTAGAATTGTAGCAATGAAAGTCATACCATGAACAATTAAAAAAAACTAATTGAAGACTAAAAAACGAAGCATGACGAATCATATGTGTGGGTCGGCTATTTTTGTTATATGTTAAAAGGGGAAATGCTTAGTTGCATATTGAGTTCGCTTTGAATAAAAAATTTATGAGTTAAGTTTATTTAAATTCTTTAATGAATGGCTAAGTTTGTTTTGTAGATATTTCTGTGTATTATTCTCTAAAAAAAACATAAAATATTATTTGTATAACATGAAGTTCATTCTTAAATAATTAATGTAAATATAGCAGAATATCTAGAAACAAATATTTGTAGTACATAATGGGAGAGCCCGTAAAGGTAAAACAAAATAAAAGTTTTGGAACATAAAGTAGTTTTTATTAACCCTTTGCACACTAAGCCTGTTCGACCTGTAAGAGTGAATTTTCTGTTTAGCAGAGAAAGAAACATACAAGTCATTTATTCTATATTTAATCTATTGTTTTGAGTGTGCATGTATGAAAAGTATAAGTAATTCTAAAAATAACTTTTCTACTACACATCCACTTTTTTGCCTTATATACTGACATATAAAAAAAATTACTTTCTGTCACTTATCCTTCCTCTTTATGGGCTGGGGGGGGGGGGCAGTTGGTAAAGGGGCCTGAAGTGAATGCCAAAAGTCCCGAATTTGGACCCGGGAATTGACAAACTTACTGCCGACCTATAAATAGGCCTTTGCAGCAAAAATCGTCCGACGACCATTACCCCTTGCAGAGGGAGTAAACGTTAAATATGCTCCAAAGTTCAACGCTGAGTACACTTTTAAAACAAACGAACGGTTTTAACTCAGTCTGAGTTAATTTCCACTCCTTTCCGTGCCGAAAATGCACTTCCCCTATAGGAGAGGATTTCTCTTTTTTGCGGAGTGGGTAAAATAAATAAAAGAAAACAATCTACGTGCTACACTCTTAAAACGAGCGGTTTTAACTTAGTCTGAGTTAATTTCCACTCCTTTCCGGTGCCGAAAATGCACTTCCCCTATAAGAGTGGATTTCACTCTTTTGTTTTAAGAATGTACGATGTCGCTCTTAAAAGTTGCGTTTGGTGCCTACTGGTGTTGGTTCGTCACTTGAATGTGGTTATAAATTACGCCGCCCTACGCCAATAGCCCTCATGTAACTATAATGCGACGATAATTCAACCAAACTTAACATTTATCTTTATACTTCTTAATTTACATTTCAGAATATCTGCAATTTAAAAATCTTTTGCATACATACTTCCGCATTTAATTATACACCATTAAAATGTACTGTGTTTACTTGTAAAAATGTTATTCGTATTTTTACCATAGTGTGCAGGTAAATGTTATGCCAAGACAACGTAAGGCTTTATTTGTACTGATTGTTGTGATATTGTAATGATGCAATTTCGTTAAATAGTTCTATTGCAGTTTTTAATCACACAAACACACATGTGTTTTACCAAGGTGTTTCCAACTAGACAAATTTTCTATAACTGGTATAACCACTGATAGCAGGTCATTCCAGTATGCTATAAAGATTGTGTTACTTTGCTAGATATATTTTAAAATTTGATATTAATAAATTGTGCTGAACAGGGATTATGAAATGATAGATATTTCTCTGGTTAAATAAGGTTAACCCTTCACTGATGCACGCTTTTTTTCTGGAAAATTATTTAAAAAATCAATTATGATTATCACTGATTTATCCAAAAAGTAGTAAACTGGTAATACACTAAAATGTAAAAAAATAACTCTATGCTGAACTATCTTAAGATAAACCTTGTTTACCGTTGAAGACGCTTAAACAGACATATTATTTTTTTTTACAAAAAGCACTCAATATATGTAAAATAGGCTAATTAAAACAAACAAGCCCAGTGTTGGCACGATTTAATCGTCCAACAATCATTACCACTTAATTAGACAAAACCACACTCTGAGTTTGGAGGGTCACGGCAATGTCAAATTCCTGGCTCAGGTGTTCAAATTCTTGGACGTAATAATTCTGAGATTTTGACACTATATTTTCTTGGGGAACTTGACGTTAAAGTTCAGTCAAGCAGGGTTGAAATTAATGGCTTGAGGGGGCAGATGTCCCCCACATCCTGATTTCAATACATCCCGTGGGACCTATGGAAATAGAGGGCGGCTACCGGGGTTTGACCACTGGCAGACCTTTGTGGGAGCTGTTTTCTTAGATTTGACCAGAGGAAGCGTGTGGGTGGCGTCTTGCTTCCGATTGGCCAAGGGCATTTCTGTCCCTGGACCCCAAAAATGAGATAAATATAGTGGATGGCCGAGGAAGAACACAATCATCTCTAAAAATAGACAGAGTAAGATAATTGCAAAATAAGTTTTGGAGAAATCCTTCCTTGGTTAAAAAAATAGCCAGAAGGAAATGCATCGCAGACTCTACTAGTCTCGCCTCTGGTCGCTATCTCCGTAAGGTACCCATATGCCAGGGGCATTTCCCAAGTCACCCAAACTTTCGAGCCTTCGACTTAGCCCTTGATCTCTGACGATCTCTACTCTATATGCTGGGGCATATCCTTGACTCATCAGGAATCACCGAGCCTCCGAATTAGCTGCCGGTTCCCTGTGTTGTTGCCCTAACTCAGTGACGTATCCCTTCAAGATGTCGCTCCCCATCTTAATCATCTGGGGTAAGTCTGCCATGTCTCAAATGTTTGTCCAGGATCAATTTATGAATCTAAATGCATTTAAATGTTGTATCGCAGTGTCAAATAAAGGGTTAAATTTTAGCAAATAACCATGTCTCATGCTGCATTATTCCAGGGGTTATTGTAATTAGTATAACTATTGAATTTAATGATTTTTGATTTCACAACGCAAATGCAACACTAACAATTAATAATTTCATTTATTCTAACCACTATTGCTTAACCTAAATTCTATCTCCCCCCCTTACAAACTTGCAAGTAATTAAAACTGCACAACAATGGTGTCGTGTTTATTTCAAATTTTGAGGATCGAAGGGAATATTGCAGATGAGACTGATTATTATTATTTAAATATTTTACAGAAATTTTAAATATTGACAAACGGAAGTTCTTTCTCTTTCATTAGAACACATGACCATAATCAATGGAAGAATTTTAGTTCATTTGTTTTGGTTAATTGAATATTGATTGTTTAATTTCAATGTTTTTTTTATTCTAATTGTTTTCCCCGAGCAATTTTTTTTTATTTTACTGATCAAAAATGGCTCCTCCAAATACTAGTTTGTCAAATGGTGATAACCAAACTGGGAATATTCGAACAGATATTCCTTTACTTAATGATCCCCCACAAAGCGCACCAGCTTTATCAAGACTTTCGGGTTTTTCAAACTTAATACCTTTATTCGATGGTGAATCTGCTGTGACCGCACAATATTTTGTTGATACTTTTGATAGTTTAGCCCAAACCTTAGGCGCAACAGATGATAATGACAAACTCTTAATTTTTAAAAGTCGAATTAGAGGCGATGCCTTAACTCATATAATACAATCAATTGAATTTTCTAATGAGGGAAACTTTGCAGAGTTCCGTAGAAAATTTTTGGAATTTTTTAGTGCAAAATCTAGCCTAGCTGCACGTCAGCAACAGTTAACAATTGTAAAATGAATGGCTCCGAAAGTATTAAACAGTTTGCGGCAAGAGTAACAAATGCGACTTTAAAATTTCTGGGAAATGTACAAATGGGTGATGAAAGTGTTAAAAAATTTTGTGAAGATACTAAACTTTCCAAATTTATGGAAGGAGTTAAGACAGATTTCAGAAGATCACTTCTTTTAAAAGACCCTAATTCATTTGATGAAGCTGTTAAATATGCCGAGCTTTTAGAGTTAAATGATGACTTAACCGGGGAAACCATTTCCAATATAAAAACCGAAAACAATTTAGAACAGTTACTACAACAACACGCGCAAGGCACCCACGAAGCGGTATGCTCGCTCACTAAAGAAATAAATGAACTAAAACTAAATAAAAATATCGGAGAGAGGCAATTTCCAAATCAAGGGGCCTCTTCAAGGCTAGTTATTTGCCAAATTTGTGGAAAAAAACCATACTGCAAAATATTGCTATCACAAAGGAAATAATCAAATTAACACACAAGAAACTAGGGGCATGGCTACACTTACATTTATCTATCCACAGATGTGTTCGTCCAAACGTTTTTGTGCCCACGGAACCGCATTCATTTCAAAGCAAGAATGGATAGTTGGTTCCAGAAAATGTTGAATTCAGCTCCCTTAGGGCTAGAACTTCGCTTTCTGACTATAGATTGTCTGTGGAAACTAGACCAATATGTCCCAAATTTTGGGGGACGGAATTCAGACTGGGGTTGTTACCACAGGTAATCTTTCGCTAGAATTACATTCAACGTTTAAGTACAAGGTGGTTTCTTTGTTATCAGAGGAAAAGACAATAATTGTTGAATTTCTGGCCGAAACCAAGTGCTATAAGGAAAAGCTTTGTTTGAAAGCACATTCCCAAATCAGATGCATTACGTTAGAATTCTGTTTGGAAGAACCGTCCATTGAATTAAAAAATCTTCTTTTTAACCAAACCAGATTAGCCAGTCCAGTTCAGGGCGGATCTATTTTTAGCTGGGTACATTTTCCATCGATGGATTCTTTATTCTATATATTTAAATTTGGCGGTGCGGTTTTACTATGTATGGGTTTACTTCTAACCAGCATGTCGGCTTTAATTAATTGTTGTTGCCGACGATAAGCCTTCACATTTGGAAGCATTGTAAATAACTTATATTTTTTAATTCAATTTTACCTTTTGTATTTTCAATATGTTATAATAGGGGTACAATTGTTTCCATATCTTAACAACATTAGTTATTGTGTGTCTATGTAGTTTTAATCAACTTTCATGTATTTTATTTCTGACTATTATTATAATTCAACGTCACTTCTTATGTAGTATTAGGTGATGATGAATTAGTCAATCTCATTGTATTTTATTCTAAATATTATCATAGTTGGACACAAGTTATTGTGTGGTTCTGTTAGATTAATCAACTTATTGTATTTATCTTATTATCATTATATAACAACATACCTCTGGTAATTACATCTTATCAGGATAATTGTACTTTTGAACTATATATCTGTATATTCACAGTGAGTTCACTGATAATAATTCCCTTATGCTTTAAGGGTCAATGAAACTATTATACAATTATGAAACATATATACTATTTAATCTAGAATTGTAATTACTTTTCCTTGCTCTGATGTATTAGCATAACTATTTAATTTTCAGCAAGGAACCTAGCAATTGTATTGTAATTACGTTTGAATGTTTCTACTTTCTAATTATTGAGACATGGGGGACTTGCGACCGGAGCTCAATTGAGGACGGGCTGTGACCATCTTTACGCCGTAAGTCTAACAAATGTTTTTTTGCTGTTTTTTTGCTATGGCGAGTCGATAAATTGTTGGCACGATTTAATCGTCCAACAATCATTACCACTTAATTAGACAAAACCACACTCTGAGTTTGGAGGATCACGGCAATGTCAAATTCCTGGCTCAGGTGTTCAAATTCTTGGACGTAATAATTCTGAGATTTTGACACTATATTTTCAATGGACCTTTGTGGGACTTGACGTTAAAGTTCAGTCAAGCAGGGTTGAAATTAATGGCTTGAGGGGGCAGATGTCCCCCACATCCTGATTTCAATACATCCCGTGGGACCTATGGAAATAGAGAGCGGCTACCGGGGTTTGACCACTGGCAGACCTTTGTGGGAGCTGTTTTCTTTCGATTTGACCAGAGGAAGCGTGTGGGTGGCGTCTCGCTTCCGATTGGCCAAGGGCATTTCTGTCCCTGGACCCCAAAAATGAGATAAATATAGCGGATGGCCGAGGAAGAACACAATCATCTCCAAAAATAGACAGAGTAAGAGAATTGCAAAATAAGTTTTGGAGAAATCCTTCTTCGGTTAAAAAAATAGCCAGAAGGAAATGCATCGCAGACTCTACTAGTCTCGCCTCTGGTCGCTATCTCCGTAAGGTACCCATATGCCAGGGGCATTTCCCAATTCACCCAAACCTTCGAGCCTTCGACTTAGCCCTTGATCTCTGACGATCTCTACTCTATATGCTGGGGCATATCCTTGACTCATCAGGAATCACCGAGCCTCCGAATTAGCTGCCGGTTCCCTGTGTTGTTGCCCTAACTCAGTGACGTATCCCTTCAAGATGTCGCTCCCCATCTTAATCCTCTGGGGTAAGTCTGCCATGTCTCAAATGTTTGTCCAGGGTCAATTTATGAATCTAAATGCATTTAAATGTTGTATCGTAGTGTCAAATAAAGGGTTAAATTTTAGCAAATAATCATGTCTCATGCTGCATTATTCCAGGGGTTATTGTAATTAGTGTAACGATTGAATTTAATGATTTTTGATTTCACAACGCAAATGCAACAATAACAATTAATTATTTCATTTATTCTAACCACTATTGCTTAACCTAAATTCTATCTTCCCCCCTTACAAACTTGCAAGTAATTAAAACTGCACAACACCAGTCATACGACAAATAAAAATAAGTTAATTTATCTATTATTTGACTTGGTTTTATTGCAATATTTTTCAAATGATTCGTTATTTGTAACACTGATTGACATTTCTAAATAGTACGAATTGTTGTAAGAAACGTAAACCTATTGCTTTATAGGTCTAAATATCGGTCTTTTCCACACACGGCACATGGTGCATTGTGGGTTAAATAATTTTTTTAATTGCATGTTGTGTGCCAAATGATTTATTGGAAAATTTTGTTAGATCATACATAGCAGGGCGTATATATGATCTATATAGCAAGCGTTAAATGAAGGCAATGAAAAATTGTTTTAACAAAACTAGTTTTGTACAAAATCGTAAACAAAGATGTGGTAATTTTACAGCAATTTTTTAAAACGTGTAATATATTAAACTATACTTAAAACAAGTTGTAGAAACTTATCGTAGTGAAAAAATGATATAATAGAAAAAATGCAATAATTATTAATTGAATTCTAATTATTTTTAAAAATTATTATACTGCTTAAAAACTACGAAATATTTTATTTAAGTGTTATTTTATATTTCGAATGAATTGTATTATATATTTGAAAAACATTACTATTAGATATAAATATTTTCTAGTACCTATAAATATTTACTACCCCAAATAAATAATTTATACATTTATCTTAAATAAATGCTACTAAAAAATATATTTTATGCATAACGCAACTTGATACACTAATTTAAAACGTGTAAAAAATATTATTTAATGATATGATTTTGTATATTTCTAAATTTTTATCAAGAAAACGTTATTAATTCTACCAAATCCTGAACTAAATTAAACACATTAAACAACCACTTCTCCATCCAAAATAAATACCGGCCCCGTGCCGGGAATATATCATTTCCTAATGTATACATTAATTCGCTAAAATGGCATTTATTATAACACCCAATTTCGCCATTACTAATGTACATTTCAAACTTTCTCCATCCCCCATGAAAAAAAAAATCTACTAACGACTCACGAAAGAAAAAAAATGAAATAACAAATACCAACAATTAGCAATAGGGAAGAAAAAGAAAATCAGTTTTTATTTTTTCTTCTTTTTTTTTGGATTAATCATAACGGCTATCAGCAATAAGCACCTCTAGGAGCAAACGGCTCCTTCGATAGACCCTAAAAAACCTTTTCATCCTTGGACATTTCTTTCTTTCTTTCATTTTTCTCTTTCGCGACTATTGTTAGAAAGTTCCAGATAATAACGCCGATGATTTTCTTGCGGGGGTGGGGGGAGATAAAGTAAAAAGATGGGTATGTTGGAGTGGAGGGGGGTTAAGATGGAACATAACGTTGCTTTTTACCGGCGCTTTTTAAATTATTTTTATTTTTTTATTTTGGTTGGTCTGTTTTTACTTTCAATTGCCTAACATGAAATATAAGGCAATGAAAGTATTATTGCGATGGGGTTCAAATACGAAACGGAGACATATATGACGAAGTGATAGTAGTCCACGCTGACCAATCACTTACCTATATAGTCCGTTCCCAATAATCATCTATAAGGCACGGCCTAGCCCTCTTAGAGAAGCATACGTATAAACCCGTCGCCTTACTTTCAAGTTTTCCAGCAACACACATTAATTTTAATCTAATAAATTTATTATATTTTAAAATTTAAAACATATAGGAGCCATTTATAACCATATATTACAGAAATATATATATATTTTAAATTTAAGAGAAACTAAATTTTCAGTTAAAGTTTTTAATTTAACAGTGAAAATAAGTTTACACTCATTCAGTGAAAATAAGTTTACACTCATTCAGTGAAAATAAGTTTAAACTTCAGCCACTTTGCTTATTTCTGAGAGGGTTAAACAAGTCAAGACGTTTACTCATGAAGACTCCTGGTCAGAAATTGCTAACTTCTTTTCATTTGTCTCAGTTTTCTGGATAGCTTTTTTTTCACAACTGAGTCATAACCAAACTTGGTAGTTAACTAATTAGTCAAAAAATGATTCAAGTGATCTATAACTTCTCAATAGGTGGACCGTGGATCTTCTATTTCATGAAAAACTTGCTTCATTTTATATAATGGGAAACAAAACTCAATAAAAACCTGCTAAATTGATTAAAATAGTAAGCAAAAGTTTTGGTCAAGTAAATACCTAGTTGCGTTTTTATTACATAACCTAAAATGTAGTTATTTAAAAAAAAAAATTTTGGCTTTATTATATAATATGATCTTGTAGTAAAAAAAAACCATGTGCAAACAGACGCCCAATTTAGAAGATATTACATTTAAACAATAACAATTATAACATTAGAGGGTAAAGCACAAAACAAATTACTTTTGAAGCATAAAAATGTATTTTTCAAATATTTTAATAACGTATGTAATGCTTTGATTGCTATTTTCACCATTCTAATTTTACTTAAATTATAGAAACTAACTAAAGGATAAATGTAATACTAACTTAAAGGATCGAAGTCATGCGACATCTGACTTTTTAATTAGGGGGAGAGTAGAAGTTATGGGGCAAATATCATTAGTTTTCCTTACTTCGAAAAATAATTATTTAGAAATAATTGTTTATAAATCTTTTAACAGTTCAATAGAATTTTGTTATCAGACAAATAGTTCTTCAAAATATTTTTCCAAAATTTCTGATTTTATTGCAACGATATGACGTTAAACTCATTGCGGGTCTTAAGAACAGTCGCTTTGTTAACCCTTTCACTCAATGATTGAGTTTGTAATAATCAAATTTGTGATTTTTTTCTCACTAAGTTAAACCCGCACTTTTATTTTAAAGATAATTTATTAAATTCTCCATACATTTTCTTTATATTTAAGTTATATTTTCTCTTTGTATCGTTAGATGGAAGAATAATTTATTTTGAAGAGTTAAATAATGTTTGTTGTAGTTTAAATGAAAATATGAAAAACATGGTAAAAATAAAATTCATTCTGAAAAAAATTTATTAAATAAATTGGCCCTAAATTCTTCTTGCTTGCATTTTTAAATGTTTAAAAATTGAATTTGAACTAATAAAGTTTTGAAAAATTATTGTTATAATTTTTTCAAAAGTTATGATTTCAAATTTTTTCCCTTAAATTTTATTTAAAAAATTAAGAATTTATCCCTGTTTTTTACCATTTCATCCTGGATGCATAATGAGTATATTTCAAAAAATTTGATTTTTACATTAAAAAATAAAAAGTTGTGACTGAAAAAGTTTAATGAAAACTCTTCTGGCACAATTAACCCAACAAACTATATTTGAATAAAACGACTCTAACCGTTTCCCAAATATAACCAAAGGGTTTAGGAAAACTTTTCCGACACTATTAACCAAATAAACTATATTTGACTAAAAATGACTCTAACCGTTTCCCAAATATAACCCAAACTTCCTAAATCGCGTTCGACGGGTGAAAACTTTTCATTCTCATCCACACCCCCAAATGACGAGCCTCAATCCTTTTGCAGCTAAATTAAGATTCATCCCCTCACTCCTACAAGCGCTTACTCCGAGTAATTAGCCACTTTTTACCGATCGACGGCGCGTTGAAAAATTGTCCGACAATAAATACTAGGTAAGGTAGATAAGTGCCAAGCCGCCGTCTAATTATACCTTAATGACACCGCTGGGAATTTCGGTTTTGCGCTGGCCCGGCTACCGAGGTTTTTGCTTCAAGGGGGTGGATCTTTGCCTAAACCTGGGCTAGATCTTAACTATGATCAATAATAGGGGTGTCTAGACACACAAACATGGATGGACTTGAGTGCGACAGTGGCATGTTTTTATTGCTATCAAGGAGAGTATAAAATGGGCTGTGATCTTAATTAGTCCAGTGAGTTAGGTGCTTCGAATAATTACCTTGCACTATAAAGTAGTCAAAGATAATTGTAAAAATTGTCAATGATCTTAATTAGTCCAGTGGAGTTTGGTGCATCGAATAATTACCTTGCACTATAAAGTAGTCAAAGATAATTGTAAAAATTGTCAATGATCTTAATTAGTCCAGTGGAGTTTGGTGCATCGAATAATTACCTTGCACTATAAAGTAGTCAAAGATAATTGTAAAAATTGTCAATGATCTTAATTAGTCCAGTGGAGTTTGGTGCATCGAATAATTACCTTGCACTATAAAGTAGTCAAAGATAATTGTAAAAATTGTCAATGATCTTAATTAGTCCAGTGGAGTTTGGTGCATCGAATAATTACCTTGCACTATAAAGTAGTCAAAGATAATTGTAAAAATTGTCAATGATCTTAATTAGTCCAGTGGAGTTTGGTGCATCGAATAATTACCTTGCACTATAAAGTAGTCAAAGATAATTGTAAAAATTGTCAATGATCTTAATTAGTCCAGTGGAGTTTGGTGCATCGAATAATTACCTTGCACTATAAAGTAGTCAAAGATAATTGTAAAAATTGTCAATGATCTTAATTAGTCCATGAAGTTTGGTGCATAGGATAAATTACTTTGTACTATTTGAGGTAGTGAATTGTATTGTTTTATATTGTTTATATAAATATAAATAGGAAGTATTATATATTTATATCAGGTCTATCATCGGAAACTTGCTGTAAAGGAAAAATCATTAACTGTTGATTAACAGATTTTTTCGATTCGAGTAATTGTTTGTATAATTTTTATTTTATAATTTTACTGGCTGAATCTGTCTCGCTATTTAGGTCTAAAATTGTTAAATTTTAAGTCTAAAATTCTAAATTCTCTAAATTGAGAAAATAGAATTCTCTAAATTGATTCTAAATCTAAAATTGCTATCTCAAATTTAATTGTTTTTATATCTGTCATTTTTGTCCGAGATTCAAGAAGAACATTTCTTGAACGTAAACTTAACAAGTGAAATTTATAATGGCTGACAAAATTTAAAATTGTCACTTTTCTTCACTGTACTCATATAAACAATATAAAAACTAGGGGTGTAAAGCACCACACGACTTTGATTACCGCTCAACAATATGCATTTAAAGCGCTAGAATTCGATTAATGATTTTTACTAAAAGTATTTCATTTTTCAGCAATACCTTTAAAACCTAAAGTTCTATCGCAGCTGCCCTATGCACATACGCGATTTTTCGAAAACCTTACAGTGACTTCCTACAGGTACTCGAAACTTGTGTACTAAATTTGAAGTCCGTAGTTTTTTTAGTTCAAATCCCTTTTTTTTCAGAACAGCACCCTATAAAAAGTGTAGAAACACAAAATCTCTATTTCGTATTTTCGACCGCATCGCAATACCTTATATTACCATATATTTCATATTAGACGAATAAAATCAATAAATGGCGCATTGTTAAAAGAATATAGTTACTGCTGGACTGATTGCTTGTCTAGACTATTTAAAATTTTTTCGTGCTCTATTTTTTTTAATTTTACGAAAGTATCACATTTCGGCAAGATTTGAAATTTGATTGTAACCTGAAATTGAAATAATCTTAAAAATCTATTTTTAGTCATATACCTTTTTAACTCTAATGTAAAGATTTTTAGTATCAGGAGTTATACCCAGGAATAAGTCAATGAAAAATCTTTTTAATGGGAAAAATGTCAATGTGTCAAATGTGTCAGTGAGTGAAGACTCCCTTGATATATTTATTGAGGTTTGAAAGTACCTGGTTATTTACTTTTCAAGATTAAATGAACCCCTTTGTTGGAGATAATATGATTTTTCTAAAAAGTATTTTACCTTAATTGTAAATAATGACACGCACAGAACCCCTTCAAACTGAAATCTTAAGGGAGAATGGGAGAAGAAGCCGGGTGTTTGAACCGAAGTCTTCTCTATGTGTTAACCCAATAGAAATAACTTTTTTTTACTTTCAGTTCTTTATTTATTATTTAGTATTACAAGAACAAAAAATAACAAAGAAACAATATAAAAATACTATGGCACGCCAAGGAGAAAAAAGCCCGTACAGGCGAACGAAAACATAGATAAAGTTGAATCAAAACAAACACACAAACAAATAAGATGGAACATAATGAGGAAATCAGCTTTTATAAGAACAACTTTCCTAAGACAAAATTACTCCGGCTGAATTGAATACTTTTACAAATCGTAATTTTCTTTCATAAATGTAGTTGGCTTACAGGGCTGTATATTACTACTTTTTGATATTGGTTTGAATTTTTTGTTGTAAAATTATTTATTGAAAATTTAAAAAAAAAGTCGAACCAATTTCAAAAATAGTATTACAGAGCCCTGTAAGCCAACTATATTTATCATATTAAAAAAATTCCTTTGTAAAAATATTCAATACAGAAGGAGTAATGTGGCTTAGAAAATTATTTTTTACATTGGATTAACAGAGAGAAGACTAAGATTTGGAGATAATACCGGCTACCTCTCTCATTCCCCCTTAAAGACGAAATTTTTTATATGTATATATTTTTTTTATGGATTTTTAGTTCACTTTTGTCAAATACTGTTGTAAGAATTACACAGTGTAGCAAAATGCGGACATAAAGTGCATCTAAAAGTATCCAGTAGATTTTACGCTATGTGAAAATTGGATCAATTGATTTTGTATGAATTGCTAGGGCATAATGTGCTATTATGTACATGAGAAGACATGTAATAGAAGGATGGCAGTTGAAACTCAAAGTAGGATGTTTATACTTAGTTATAATGGAATAGTTCAAAATAACTAAATAGTTCAAATAATAATTGTTCAAATTAAACAATAATTTAATTTTGCTGCTATTGTTACAATTTTGATGGGTTATGAATATACAAAAACATTATTTAGGAAGTCTTTATATAAATTCTATAATGAAAAAAAAATATTTGAAGTTATTATTATGCTATATCCCTCTGTGGGATAAGCAAATTGGCTGAAGTGTTAACTTGTTTTCACCACATGATAATAAAATTAAAAACTTTAATTAAAAAATTAATTTCTCTCAAAAATCATATTTCTTTAGCAGATGATTATAAATGATTTATCCCTACTTCAAAATCGTAATATTATAATATTTATAATTTAAAAAATATATGTGTGTTGCTGGATAACCGAAGTGTCAGCATACCTCTGTATCCCTCAAAGTTCTACGGTCCCTAGACATCTAAAATCAGTCACCGAAAGTCACTGACAAAATTTATTTGGTGTTTTTGTTTTGATTATGCAGGATGTGTCAAACAGTGATGGGTCCCTTGATGCAACTATTTGTGTATACGGAAATTTGTATATTTATTTTTGAAGAATATGCTTACTTTACATAATTAGAAAGGTGTTTATTTGAAGGATTTTTAGTTAAAAGATACGTAAAGATTTTAACTTTAATGACTGTAAATTACTAGAATAAAACATTTGGAAGTCGACGAAATCTGAGATTTGAAAGTTTGCAAACATCATTACTTACAATTATTCATGCGATTCTGCATTAAAATAGTACTTTAATTAACGGTATTGTTGATATTTTAAACGAACTGTACAGTTAATTCAAAGTAATCACAATCTTTACGTTTTTCCAATGTAATTATTTATCGTCGCTTTTATCGATAGATTCGCAATATAATTTGTGTGTGTATAGTTTAAAAATTGAAATTTAAATGAAACTGGATGAAGCAGATGGGAATTTTGGCTTTCGATGGCCCTTCCATATGAATATTTCTAATAAATTTATAAAATATTGGCTTTGACGTACAACACATTTTAATTCAAACCAATAGTATTACGCAGTATATACACCCATTATATGGGGAAGTATCGGAAGTAACTCATATGCACCGAACGCAGTGACGTTTAGTCGGTATTCCTTTTTAATCGTGGTCGGTAAGTTTGTTATAATTATAAATTAAAGGAAATGATAAAAGAAACATTCAGCTGTTCTCAATATGTATTGAGTGATTTTTTTAAAAAAATTGTTTAGTAGGTCTGTGTAATGATGCTAAAAAGTGATCTATTGGAAAAAAGTAATCAATTTTTTTTGGCATTTAGGGCATTTTAGTTAAATACTTTTCAGATAAATAAGCAATTTGGGTGGCAAAGAATAAATGAAGAATATTATAACTATTTCCTAAAAATGGTGAAAGGGCAGAAATCTGTCCTATTTGGAAGAATGACCCACACCCCTTATTTGTGTACAAATTGAAAACAATGCTACATAAGTAATCCCTTACTTGTTATTTTAAAGTTGAAACATAAGATATAATGCAATTTAAAAATTACTTATGTATAAGGATAATATAAATAAGGATGTATAAGGATTAGTTTTGTTCCTTTGTAAATCTTAACACTGCTTTTTTTCATGGAAATCGAATAAAAAAATTTAAAAACCATCTTGAAAAAATACTTAAACTACTCCATTTAAGTACCTTTATTCAAATAAATAATATGAGCAACAAATGCATCAAATTCATTTGTGAATCCAAATATATATAAACAAAAAAAACTTATTCAACAGTTAAAACAATATCAGAGTCAAACGAAATAATAGAAATACAAAATGTTTCCCGATACTTTTTGCGAGTGCTAATGCCCGAACAAATCGGCAACTCTCCTCGCAACATCACCTCCTTGATCTTCCATAAATCCGAAGAAGAGAACTCTTAACCTTAAGAAAAAAAAATCAAATATAAAAAGAAAGGTAAAAAAAAAAGCCCCCCAAAAATTATCCCCATTTTACTATAGATTTATCATCGTTCCAAAGAAGCCAGCGCAAAAATAGAGTAATAAAGTGGTGAATTTCTTGCTTGAGGAAGCCTGGTGAATTCATGGAGTTAAGAAAATGGAGATGCTGCCGGGCAAAAACCAATGCAACATCCGGTTGGCCAATTGAAGCCATTGATTTCTTCGAAGTAAGCCTTAATAAATGCTCTTGGCGAAATATTTGGCGCTATTTTAGGTTATGTTAGTTGGAATCATCGTCACACTAGAGCTACACGAGGGGTATTGGCGACGGGCGTCATAATTTAGAACCACAGTCAAGTGACGAGCCAACACCTGAATAGGCACCCGACGCAACCGTTAATTGCGGCATCGCACGCAGCTTTGGGACTCTGAAGAATAATTAACGTGCACTCTCTCCATACTTGTTATTATTCGTGGACATTTTTGGCTACACGGGCCGTTATTAGATCGGAAGTTAATTTGGCGATGCCCGGACCCGAACCTGGGACCATCCGCATGCAAGGCAAACGCCTTAACCGACTGGGCTCTCCAGCCCTCGGCGCTATTTTACATATGAGTTTGTTATACTTACTACATCAACATCTTTCTGACTCTCGAATAAAAAGTATAAAAATTACAACAAATGTTTCTTACCTGCGCAGGGAATTAGCTTCATCTTCTGTAAATTCAGATCTCTTGCTACAGCCTACAACTGCAAAAACAGTCATTTTTGAGTTTTTAACCTTTAAATGATCGGATAATTTTCATTAAATTGGTCATGGAATAGTGAATATTTTTTTATTAGTTTACTGTATATTCATTTTTAATTTTTCATTTGTTTTTAGCTTGATATTTAAAATATAATAAATTAATCTTATTGACATTTTAGTTGGTGGATTTAAGTTAGTTTTAATCTTATGCCATGTTACTGAACACTCCAGCCCGGAAATATCACGTTAGCGAGAAAAACAGAAACCTCACTCCGTCATTTTCACCGGGACGAGAATAAAGGGGTTAAAGACTAAAATGATGCGTTTAAGAATGAACTACCGATGTTCCTTCGGGAGCCCGCTCAGGTGTCGACCTCGTCACTTGACCAGGGTTGCTAATTACGATGTGTGCTCCTGAACCCGGAAACGATTAAATTACTATCTTCCTGGGGCTGTGGGGAGCCTAGTGGTCAGCGTCTCGGTCTCGAGATCGGAAGGTCCCGCGATCGAGGTACCACTGAAGACCCACCGAGTATATGCGGAGTACGTGCTCGTTAAATCTGTTGGGTCCGAAAGTCCTGTGGTAAGTCATTGCGCAGTTTTCCACGGGTACAGGTCCCTGGAGACTATTTCCCTCCCCTTCAGGGACATGTCTAAATTGTGGAGGTGGCGATAGATGGCTGCATCTGTCTTGTATGTGTGTGTATGTCGTGTCCGTCTTTCTTGACGATGGTTAATAAGCGGGTCTTTGTGACCAAGCACACAAGCCTGAAAATATATGTCAACCAACCATCTTCCTAACGGCTTCACTCTTTTTCGCGCCAAGCATTTCTATATTCTTCTGAACTCTATTGGTGAATTAGTGGTGCTATTAGACCGGGTCCAGTGGCAACTATTAATAGGGGCAATGAGTTGAACACGGATCCAAAGGGGGGTGGGGTGCAAATAGGTTGTTAGATGAGCCACAGTGATAACTTAAGATACTTTAGCCACCGGTGATAATAACTGCGTGTATTGGAAATGTGATTATTCCATCAAGGGATGGCGGCGCCCCATTAAAGTGTAGGGCCTCTAGTAAATCAGCGGCAGTGGACAACGCAATAAAATTCGTTTTATGCTCAATGGGCCACTAAGCGCCGGCGCAATATTTATCAGGCAATAGAGTGATTAAGTTCGCAGAAACGCCGTGAATAAAGTTCTTTTCCGGATTATGGATTGAAGCGAGATGGGGGGAGATAGCTATTTAAAGTGCGCTGAGGAAACCGATTTGCGGGGTTTTGACTTGATTTCGTAAAAATGAGTGGTTTCATTTCCTTTTTTATTTTATTAGATATTCAATGCCAGACTTTTTTATTTACCTTTCATCGAATATAAAGCTAACTCTAAATACAGTCATTTGAAATAAAATGATAAAAGCATATGAGATTGGCAACACGTTCTTGTTATTCTTCACTGAAATCAGTTTTATTCATAACACAAAAAATAAAATGTTGGCAAAAATCGTTTGATATATTCTTTAGATTTTAACTGTATGTATGATTTTGTCGACGTAATTAAACTTTTCTTATTCGCTGTTGAAAATTAGTTTTTGTTGCCGATTTAGTTTAACTGTACAATATTTTTAGAAACTGTCATTTCCTTATTTTTTATATTTCAATATTTCATTATATATATTTTTTTCCTTTTAATCAAACTTAGTGAGAATTTGACTAGAATTCATAAGGATGACAAATTCATTTGCAGTATTGAATTTTTTTTCATATTATGAAAACCATACCTATTTTGTAGAACTTTTTGTATTCATTGTATTAACTTAATATATATGTATTGGTCTAGTTCAATACATAAAATTTCGTTATTGACTTATACCTTATTTGTACTTTTCGTCAGAAATTGGAAATTTTATTTTTGTTTATGGTTATACATTTTTTATGCAATTTTCAAAATTTGGTTAACTGTTATAGACCGAGAGCCCACGGCCCCCAGACCTAAGTCATTTTCTAAAGGTTGAAATGTATCGGATTAGGTTCGGTTTTCATTTACTTTTAGTATATGCATACCCGCTAGAGTGAACCGACGGCCAATTTACAGGTATCGGGTGCAAAAAGTAGGTATATTATAAGTTAACTTAAGTCATTTTCTAAAGGCTGATTTTTACGTATGTTTTAGAAAATAATGTTAAAAGTTAATAATAAATTTCCCAGACATTTTCCGTCGGCCGAAACTTTTCCCAGACGCTTTAAACGTCTTTATCAAGTTCAGACTTTGTCCCACGCATCTGCGGCGCTACAATCGTCCTCGGACGACAAGAAGGGGAAGTTAAGCAAAAACGAACTATGTGTGTATTGAAGATGTGGTTGGTTGGTTGGTCGATTGACATATATATATATTCCGGTTTGTGCGCTTGATAATTAGAGATGTGAAAATGTTGTGACAGAATATGGTGACAGAAATAAAACTGAGTCGATAAGCAATAAAAAAGAAGAAAGAATATCGTTTCGATTTAATTAATTTTTTGTTTAATTAGAAAATAAATTAGTAAACAAGTAACCATAGCTGTCTTTAGCTTACAACATTTTCACATCTCCAATGATCAAGCACACAAACCGGAATATATATGTCAATCGACCAACCAACCACATCTCCAATACACACATAGTTCTTTTTTGCTTTACTTCCCCTTCTTGTCGTCCGAGGACGATTGTAGCGCCATCTCACGCCGCCAGATGCGTGGGACAAAGTCTGAACTTGATAAAGACGTTTAAAGCGTCTGGGAAAAGTTTCGGCCGACGGAAAGTGTCTG
This sequence comes from Oedothorax gibbosus, assembly GCA_019343175.1. Classification (NCBI taxonomy): domain Eukaryota; kingdom Metazoa; phylum Arthropoda; class Arachnida; order Araneae; family Linyphiidae; genus Oedothorax; species Oedothorax gibbosus. The sequence continues at coordinate 253,157 of JAFNEN010000362.1, forward strand.
GGAAATTTATTATTAACTTTTAACATTATTTTCTAAAACATACGTAAAAACCAGCCTTTAGAAAATGACTTAAGTTAACTTATAATTTACCTACTTTTGCACCCGATACCTGTAAATTGACTGTCGGTTCACTCTAGTGGGTATGCATATACTAAAAGTACATGAAAACCAAACCTAATCCAAAACATTTTATCCTTTAGAAAATGACTCAGGTCTGGGTGCCCTGGGCTCTCGCTCTATTATAATGTGTGGAACTGATATTATACTTTTTGTTAACGTTGAAAATATTTTTTTTTTAGTTTTTCACAGCTGGATATTTTTTTTATTTTAACAAAAATATGTTTCAGGGATGAAAGAGAGGATGGAGAAGATAACCATTTAGACTAATTTTGGAAGAAAACATTTTGAATGAATATCATAAAAACAATTGGTATCAATTAGTTTGCATTTAAATTCATTCGCTAATAAATATCCGACTTTTTTTACCTTTCTTTAATTATATAATAAAATCTATTCAAACTTTTTATTCAAGTTCTGTTCAATTTTAAATTGAGTTTAATATAAAACTTTTGTTTTTGCCCTTAATTTCTTTCAATCCCTATTTTTTTATGTTAAAAATATAATTCAAATATGATAAGCAAAATTTTAAAAAATGCCAACAATTTCGTATATTTTTTGCATAAAATATCTTCATCAATAGTAAAAACTGTCATTCACAAGTGATATAAATATATCTTTCTTATCCGTCCCCAAAGTATCAGCTCAATTGATCAAATACAAAGTAACCAAATATACCGTGATATCTCCCCAAGAAAAAACAATTAAATTTGAGATAAGTCGTTCTTGAATTTCTTATTTCCTATATTCACCATCCCAAGCTCATTTTTAAAAGCAACTTTTTTAACTAATTAAGTGACAATAATGCAACCCTAATTTTGCTTACTCCAGATCCAAAAGCGATACGAGATTTTTATTTCGACAAAATAACCTTTGTTTTTTTACAACCTTCTGCAATTAGCAGTTTGAGGCAAAGTAAAACCTTCTTTGCAAATTAGGCATCCCAAAAACTACTTTTCCGAAGCATCTCCCAACTGTGCAACTCCACACAGTTTCACTGATAAAGAATTATCTTTCTTTGGTTAAAAGAACTTCGGAATTTCGCTAAATTTTAATGGGCTCTTTATTAGGATTTTTTTCGCAGCGAGCCTCTTTTCATGTCTGATCTCTTGGAGCTAAAATTACACCCCAGAGTGTCCTTATCTCAAGTCTCTCATCTATCGAGATATCTTTTGTTGTCTTTCATAAGGACATTTTCAAAATGATGTACTGCTTATTAGTCTTAAGGCCGCGTAATCGGCCTCATCCCAAAGGGACGCGAAGTTTCCAGCGACTCAAAATGCAGTGTTATTTACAGATGATTGGGAGGCTAACAATGCACATTGCTTCCCACAGGACACTGAATTGTGCTTAGAAATATTGGTAAACAAAGCAATTTCTTATTCAAACTTTTTTTTTATAAAAAAACTGAAGATTTGGTTATATTTGTAATGCAACATAATGATGTAACCCATCTGTAAAAAAAATTATGCAATATATACTAAGTTAATTTTGTAAAGGACCATAGAATTTCCATCGATTCAAACTGCAGTGTTATTTACAGATGATTGGGAGGCTAACAATGCACATTGCTTCCCACAGGACACTGGATTGTGTTTATGAATATTGGTAACGAAGCGATTTTTTATCCAAACAAGTTTTTATAAAAACTGAAGATTTGTTTAAATTTGTAATGGAACGTAATGATGTAAATTGTAACCTATCGGTAAAAAAGATTGTATACAATACTAAGGACCATGGGATTTTCATCGATTCAAAATACAATGTTATTTTGATGAATAAGAAATTTTTAGTTAAACTGCAATTTTTAATAAGTACTTGAAAAAAGGAGGAAAAAATGTAACGTCGCAAAACGTTAAAACTCATCGCTAAAATGTGGACACACTGCAATGCTAATTTTGTGAATGAACATAAACTTCCAGCGACTCAAATTAAAATGTTATTTACAGATGATTGGGAAGAGCTAACAATGTACATTGCTTCCCACAGGAACCTGAATTGTGTTTCAAAATATTGGTTGTAAATCTAGACAAAGCAATTTTTTAGTTAAACTAGTTTCCATAAAAACAGAAGGTACAGTTAAATTTGTAATTTAACCTAATAGTGATACTTATCTGTAAAAAAATTGCTTCAAATACTAAGGATCGGTTCAGTATACAATGTTATTGAAAGATTGTTGGTAGGCTAACAATGCACTGGTTCCCACTTGACAAGATTATGCGGGTTTTTTTAAACACAATTGGTCGCATTTATAAACAAGCAATTCTATTTAAACTTGAATTTATAGTATTTATCCTTTGAAAAAAGGGATGAAAACAAAAAATTCTTCGTCGAAAAACTTTGAAACTCATCGGTGAAATTTTAATACGCATAACAATGCTAATTTTGTAAATGATAAAGATATTTCCAGCTACTCAGACTGTGTTTAATGTTATTTATATAGAAGATTGGGAGGATAAAAAAGAGACGATAAATCAAAATTTTTAACTGTGCAAAGAGAAGACTTGGTTAAATTCGTAATAAAACATAATGACAAAATCATGTGAAAGTTTGGTATGCAATATAATGTTAAATTTGTGAATGGCTATAAAGATTTGTATTTAGGTCACGAAATCGGTCTCATCCCAAAGGGGCAACGAAACTTCCAGCGACTCAAAATGCAATGTTATTTACAGATGATTGGGAGGCTAACTGCACATTTAACAAAGCAAAAATTGCACTCAAACAAAGCACATTTTTATTCAAACTAGTTTTTACAAAAAAACTGTAGATTTGGTTACATTTGTAATGGAACGTTATAAATGGAAACGTTAAAATATGTACTGAAGTTTGGAAAAAAGGGAAATTTGATACCTTTGAAGGAGTTTCTAATTACTAAAGGGTATAAGACACGTGTTAGTTTTAAAATTCTTACAGCAGGTGACATTCTGCGAAAAAAAATGCCAAAAACGTGAAAGGTTAATTGGTTTGATATCGCACCGTACGCGGAAAAGAGACCTATCGCGCAAAACACCATTCTTCAGGAGAGCCGTTTAAAGTTTTAATAAAAAAACTTTTTTTAAAAAAACTAAATTTTAAACATGATATATAGTAAAAATTTAGATTGAAAGGTTTTTGTAGAAAAATGTGGATATTATTTCTTATATCTTGTAAGTCCTGATTTTGTAAAAGTGATTCGTTTCATAACACCTATTTTTTATGTAACCAAATTATTATGATTTCAATCATTGCATATATTAAATTATAAAAATAAACATGACTTTAAAATATCGTAATTACATGTTAAGAGATAAACCTTATTACATAAACTTCATTAAATTGGTTAAACAAGCTTTTTGTTAAATTTAATTTTAAAAAATATATTCTTATTGTTGATCAATATATTTTTTAAATTATAAAAATGCATTAATTAAATGAGTATTCGTCATAAGTATGTTTCCTTAATATTTAGAATGAATTTAGCAGAACATTTTTTAAGACCGGTCTTCAGAAGAGCCGTTTAAAGTTTTGGTAAAAATTTAAATTATCACAAAATCGTTCAAAATGAACCTAAATCAAAAAATATTTGGCATGAATATCCGTTTTATGAGTATCAAAAGGTATGCAGAGTAATTTTTTACTTTAAATTTGCTTTTGCTGTGATATTTTCAGATTTCAGAGATTATCTGAAAATATCTCAGCAAAAGATACATTACTCTTACATTTTAAAATTAAGTTGTAGGGATACCTCATACCTTAAGTATGAAGTTAAATTCATTGAATTTATATTGCAAACTGTCAAGTTGTACCAATTGAGTATAGAATTATAGTAAAATACCGACATTGAAAACGATTTAAAACTATTTATCGTTTGCTAAAATATTAACTTGAGAAAAAAAAAATATATATTGACATCATTTTGCAATCTATACATATTACATGAATTTTTTTGTATATATTTATTGTACTAAATACCACAAAACAGAGCTTTGGAAATGTTTTTTTTAAATGAGAGTATTTCAAATAAAGAAACAAATATACAAATTAATTATCGACTTCAACCTTTCCATTTAAGCACTTTAAATTTAACTTCATTGCCGTAGCAGCTACAAATACATACTAGCGAAAAATCGCCAGGTGCGATAGGTATTTCTTTCCCGCTCATTTTCATCCAAAAACGAACGCGGAAAAAAATCTATCTCTTAATTGCAGAAGAACTAAGGCTCGGATCGCTATGCCGATTACACCAATCGATAGATATCGAAATTTTGCATCCTATAATAGTGTTAACTCAAAAAGTCCATTTTGGCCGATAGGTCACTTTTCCGCGTACGGTGCGATATGAAGCAAAACAGATTCTTTTGTCTCAAAATAAACCCAAACCATAAGAGTTGTTATTATTTTTTCAATGTAACATTTATATTCTGCTGACGCGCAGAATAGTGTTTAAAAAGTCTGTATGTACAGCATAGTTAATTTTAATTGGTCAATTTTCTCTTAAGATTACTTTAAAATACATAAAAATTGAAGCTCTTAAAAAGTAGAGCATTGGAAATTATTAAATAATTTATAAACTATCCACATTACACATTGTGATCCCCTAGTAGCACGTAGGAAATAAGTTAAAATATTTGCCAACTAAATAGTATCAAGGTTAACGTTCTAGAGATAAACCAATCTAACCAATTAAGTCATATTTGATTTAACGGTCACAAAATTTTTCCAGTGACGACACTAAAATCCTCTTCAGCCAATAACCGCTTTGTAATATTCCCGTACTCAACCAATGGCATAAGATACCTTAATGAACACCTAATGATGGTTCAACGACTTTGGGGGGGGGGAGATAAATCGCCAGATTAGGTCACCAATAAACCGCCTTGCACATTAATTGAGAGACAAGGGCTGCTTTTGGATTCAAAGCTTGGCGAGTAATTAAAGTACATGTCAATACGAACACAAAAATGTATATGTCCAAAATTCCCCTGGGGGGGGGGGGGGGTTCATATTGCTGGCCCGCGTTCTACATGTGTTCTACTGCTTTTCTATCAGTAGGAAACAATCCTGCACTTTTAAAGACCTTCACAGCATGATCTCCTCTTAATCTTTCAAAAAGTTGCTTCAAAAGAGCCTAACTATGACCCATTTTACCCCATCCAAAGTAAATTGAAATATTAAAAAGGAAAATCAATTTTTTTCTTAACTGATTAGTCTGAAGTGTTATCTAGTATGTATTTCTATGATATAAATAAATTACAGTGCAAGATTGATGTGTTTTCTTAGATATTTTCAGAAGTTAGAAAGCCATATGGTTTGCTCCACATATTTTACTGCTTATAAAAGGATTCTTTTTGGTTGCCAGATTCATGAAATCAACTTTTTATCGTACGAAATATGTTTCAAACACCTATTAAAATAATATTACGCAATTGGTTCAGAAAAATAAATTCTATATTAAGTTACATTGGGGTATTTATAAAGTGACCCATTTTTCCTTAAGACCCATTTCACCCCACCCTACCCTAATGTATTTAGAAAATTTTGTTTTTTTTATAGACTTTCTAAATACTAAAATGTGTTTTAATAAGTATTGTTACATCATGTTATTCTGATGTCTCAACATATTTTAAGTAGTTTCAATTTTAACCCGTTGTGGATGGTATTTAGAAATGGTTATTTTTAATGGGATATTAGCACTGCAAACAAATTTAGGTTTTCAGTTGATCAAACATTACATTTTTTAAACAAGGTTTCAGGTTACAATGTTTGACAACCTTGAAACATGATGAAAGCCATAAATTACGATAGTTTTTTTTTCTTGGGGTCCGAAAGACCAATTGCGTGTGAAAAAAAAAACTATTTAAAAAAAAGCATCTCAAAATACTTTATAAAATGCGTTACATATTTAAATGTATTTTTGATTCTAAAAACTATTCCCTGGATTCCCAAGCACTAAATAAAACTTCAAGTATAGTTCCTTCTACAAAAAAGCGTCCCCGTTCACTTCTAATTAAACCTTAAAAACGATATCAGATTGACAACACAAATTTTAAGGATTTAGGTTTTTGCCACCTGAGAATTACAGCGTATGCCGGAAAAAGCCAAAAAACACTAGCGGGGTGTAACACTTCATGACTTTTAATTACCACTCAATAAATCAATACATTCAAAAGTAATTATATACCCTGTATGGTAATTTAAATAATTTTAAAACCTAAAAAGTTCTATGATAGGTTCTATGTTCACTATTTGCGCATGCGCGAATTTATAAAAAACTTAATTATGACATCCTCCAGGTACTTGGAACTTGTGTACCAAATTTAAAGTCCACATATTTTTTTAAATTTTCAGCAATACCTTTAAAACCAAAAACGTTCTATGACAGCTACCCTTTGCGCATGCGCGATTTTCTCCAAAACCTTATAGAGCGGAGGCTAGCACCTCCCTCCCCCGTGGGAAATTTCGACACACACACATTTTTGTGTTTGTATTGACATGTACTTTAAGGTTTTAGGTGTTTGCCACTTGCGAATTACAGCATATCCCGGAAAAAACATGAAATGAACAAAAAAGTCCTAACTACTCCATGCTTTATAGGTCAAGGGTATAGTAAACGAACCTCCTAAGATTGAAGAATGTATATCTGTAATTGACGGTATGGCGTATTTTCGGTCTCTCACTAATATTCCAGAAACCTTTGGGGAACTAACAGAGATTGTCTAGAGCCGTTTTCAAAATGCCGCAGAATAGATTTCGTTACGGATACTTACCTAGATGTATATATTAAAAACATTGAAAGACTATGTGAGGCTTGTGGAGATACTTTTTTAATAAGAGGGCCTAAGACTAAGATTCCGTGGGATTGGAAAAATTCCTTGCTAATGGGAAAAATAAGGAACAACTAGTCAACCTGCTACATAGTGAATGGGCTCAGAACAAATATGCCCACTACGTACATGGAAAAAAATATTTACTTGTCACATAGTGATAAGTGCACTTGGTTCACTAGCGAAGACGGTTTAACCATCAAACATTTAATATAAGAGGACCTATGCTCTTCACAAGAAGAAGCGGATAATTAAATTATATTACACTGCACCCAAGCTTCACAATCTTGTCAGGACAACTTCAAATCAGAGTTAGATTCCCGGAGAGAGATGTTTTTCTGTTGCTAATAAGGTATGTCAGCAACATAAAGGCATAGTTTTCTTTAATACGGGAACTGGGAACAAGCGTAGGGCCATAAATATCACCGCCATTTCTCAAAATTTAGATGTAGAAATAATCCATGCTCTGCTAAATGTGCATGCTCTGTCCGGATGCGATACCACCAGTTACTTTGTTCGTTATGGAAAGTTGTCTGTGAAATCTAAATTGGAAAAGTTTTCAAAGTTTGCTCCTAGCCTCCTATCCTTACATTAAGGAGCATCCCCGACAATTACAGACACGTTAGGCCATGACAGACCTGGAGGAATTTGTTGTTTGTATAAATATAAACTAGCCATTTTGGTTTAGAGATAAACATTGAAAATACCAAATACATGATATTGGATTGTAAGGGGACTGATACAAATACAGAACTACAAATAAATTATGAGACAAAATTTGAAAGAGTGAAGGAATTTAAATACTTGGGTGCAGTTGTCACCGAAGACAATGATATTATGCCAGAGATTAAACAAAGTCTAAATGCTGGAAATCGCAGTTTTTTTGCACTTAAAAAATTACTAACATCAAAAACAATAATGAGGAAGACAAAGCTTCAGGTTTATAAAACTATAATCAGACCAACAGCTATCTATGGATCAGAGACATGGACTTTAACGCAAAAACAAGAAAAAATGCTGATTACATGGGAAAGGAAAATTCTTAGAACTGTTTTTGGACCTGTCAAGGAAGGAGATCTTTGGAGAAGGAGATTTAATTTCGAAATTTCAAGACTATTTAAGGAAAAGGATATAATCAGTTATGTAAAGGCAAAAAGAATACAATGGCTGGGACACCTGGAAAGAATGGAGGAAGACAGAGGCACTAAGAAAATATTCAAGGGGCAGTGCCAGGGACAAAGGAAAAGAGGAAGACCAACTAAGAGATGGTTTGATGAGGTGGAGAAATACCTTAAGACTCTAAAAGTCCGAAACTGGAAACAAAAGGCTAGAGACAGGAGGCTTTGGAGGAAAATTGTTAGTGAGGCCATAGTCCAACATGGGCTGGAACGCCAAGGAGTAGTAGTAGTAATAAATATAAACAAACTACGGTCCTACTTAGACTGTGTGACTGTTGAAAACTGGTTGAAACGGCTGGCGTATTGTCGGCATATTGCTTTAGAATTTTTAAGCCAATAAAATGACGGTAAAACGGTGGTTTGATCCAAATTAGCGACATCTTTACAATGTAAAGTACGATTCTGTTCTTTTTTACGTAATTTATTCCAATACAGCGGTTGTTCGATTAACCAGTAATTCCAAAAAGCAGCGCAATCCCCAAAATCTATCATTTTTAGTAGATTTCATTATTTTTGGGTTCATTTCATGTTTTTTCCGGAATATGCTGTAATTCGCAAGTGGCAAACACTTAGAGCCTTAAAGTACATGTCAATACAAACACAAAAATGTGTGTGTCGAAATTTCCCACCTAGGTGGGGGGTACATGCTAGCTCCGCTCTATAAGGTTTTCGAGAAAATCCCGCATGCGCAAATGGTAGCTGTCATAGAACGTTTTTGGTTTTAAAGGTATTGCTGAAAAATGTAAAAAATATGTGGACTTTAAATTTGGTACACAAGTTCCAAGTACCTGGAGGATTAATAAGGTTTTTGAGAAAATCGCGTATGCGCAAATAGAGAACATAGAACCTATCATAGAACTTTTTAGGTTTTAAAATTATTTAAATTACCATACAGGGTATATAATTACTTTTGAAAGTATTGATTTATTGAGTGGTAATTAAAAGTTATGAAGTGTTACACACCCCTAGTGTTTTTAGGCTTTTTCCGGCATACGCTGTAATTCTCTGGTGGCAAACACCTAAAACCTTAAAGCACATGTCAATACGAACACACAAATGTATATGTCCAAAATTCCCCCCGGGGGGGGGGGGGGTTTCATATGCTGGCCCATGCTCTAATGATGTAATGATGTTGTTGACTGAAAGAGTATCTTATCAGCCGAATGTCCCATCATTGAACGCAGTTATATTACATGATCCAGTATTTCAGATGATGCAGCCGTCCCATCTTGTTCAACACCAGCTACATCAAATACAAATGCCAGCCTTCTTGTTCAACACCAGCTACACCAAATTCAATTTCCACCCTGTCTTCACGTTCAACACCAGCTATGTCGGATACTACTGCAGCGCTTAGTTAAATTCAACGAGCCAATCTTTTATCTTCTCCATTTAAAGATCTCAAATGTGCTATCCTGACAACTCTGTCACCTATGCCTTGAAGTCTTACGAAGGCAGTGATAGCCAACTCTAAAAAGAAGAGAAAAGCGTTCGACATTAAGTTGATGAAGTAATGATGGAAGAAGATGCGATGAAGCGTTTACAAGAAGATGAACTTAAACGAATGGTAAAAAAAAACTGAGAAAATTAAGAATTTGGATTTTCTTTCAAAGCCTAAACGAAAGAAAGCAGAGTAAAAATCATAGCCACCTAAAATAAACCCATGATTGTTGACGATAACCAACAGTTTTTGACTGGGAAATGGATAGTAGTTGAATTCAAAGGAAAAAACTCAATTAATTTGTTGGTCAAATTACACTTATTGTTGCGGATGATTTACATGTAAATAAGTTTAAAAAATCTAGTACAGGAAACTTTTATGTCTTTCTCGATAAAGAGGACGGGGATATTGCAGAAAAGTCAACTCTTATAAGAGTTTTAGAAGAGCTGTTTTGTAACAACCGCAAACAATATTATTTTGAAAATTTAACGTTGTAATTATGTATCATTAAATTTATTTTATGTGTTCTTAACCTACTATTCTTATTTATTGTATTTCCTAATAAATAGATTATTATATACTTTTCATTTTGCATATGACCCATTTTACCCCATGGTGGGGTAAAATGGGTCACAACTTATGGAACTAAGTTCAATCCGTTTATAATTTTTAAAAATTACTTGAACTACATTAAAATGTACTAAAAGAATTCAATGTTAAGATGCAATTTAAAAATCTGAAATTTTTTTTGGTTTTATTGCCAGAGAACTTCAAAGGTGAAAATAGCTAAAAAATGAAACATTTTACCCCACCTCACCCTATTATATTGTATTCAATTAGAAAAAATACTCGAATATTAAAAAAATGAAAACATGACATTTAATTTACCGTTAAATTATAACCAAGTCGAATTTACTAAGTCTACATGATGAAATGAAGAATTAAACTATCAATTCAATGATACTTTTTTAATTATATCGAATAGTTTTAAAACTAAGGTTAAATGAAATTAACTTTACAGATTCTTTTATAATTTTTGTTCGTTATTTTATTTACTAACGCATTCAAAATAAAAAGAAAACAAAAGTAAAAAACTTTTAACTCTGAAAATCTACGACGAAAAAAAACATAAACCCTCAAAGTTTTAGCACTCTAAAGAGAACTACTTGGAAAATCTACCGTTTTACACGTTGATATCTTTTCGATGAAACTTCAGTGAAAAAATAAAACCTTTAAACCGAATTTCCATTTAGATATTGATTGCCGGTTGCATATGGGAACGTGACTTTAAATCAGAAAATGAGATTTAGTTTGACTTTCAAGGAGTCGGATTCTTAAAAAACAAATAAACCTTGTTGTGAAATTTGTGTTTGATTAAATTTTTGTTTTTATTCAAAAGTTTTTTAATCGTTGTCTATCAGGATTTATATTTATTCAAAGATAAAAATTCTAAGTCTAAGTGAATAGTGTATCCCTTAGTCTTTAAATTTTATGAAAATTTAGACGTAACTGAGCAGGGCCTTATTCTTTAATGATTTTAAGAACAAACGTGTATCTCAAAATCATAGAGTCAATATTATTGCGAAATATTATATTACATGAGTCAACGGCTTTAAAAAATTGTTTCTTAATCCATTTACTTAAAAAACTATTTTTATTACAGTACTGACGTAGGTCAATATGAAACTTAAGAGTTTATAAGATTATATTTTAAATAGTATTTCGAAGAAGTCATGCTTTTCTACTTTATCTATAAGGTACTATAATATAATTTGTAATTTCATCTTAAAAGGAATTTGGTGCAATATAATATTAAACCGTACGCGGAAAATAGAGTTTAACCCCAATCCTCTTCTCCTCTTCAATAAATAAATATATTTATATTTTTATGGTCAGGTTTTTCTGAAAATACATTTTATAAATATTTTTTGTATAGTTTTTTAAATGGAGTGTGTGATGCTATAAAATACTTTTACAATGAGACAATAACAATTAAATATTATCAAAGAGAAATACTTTATTCTAAATCCATTTTAATAAGATACTGTCACTCTTATGGTCTTCACACTTCATGATAACAAATGGTTGGTTGATATAGGTTGGTTATACTCTCATTTACAGCAAGTGTGTATATACATATGTGCGCCAATCACATATTGGAAGCAAATAATTATTTATCTATATTATAGCCTCTCACAATAAGATGTGTCTCTATTTCATTTGGAAACTCATAAGTTTGAAGGATAACCAATCAGCGTCATCATAGGTGTCGACACTTACCGGAAACCTCTCGCGACTTAGGAAAAGTAAAAAAATTAAACTCTTTCGTTCAAACATGTTAAGTCTCAAGGTTTAAAATTCGGTTTAATGTCTCATTCAATTGTGCCTTTTTATTATTTGAAGAGTACAGGGGAAAAACCCCGTCATCGACTGGTAATCTGTCCGTATTGAGGTCTGCTCTGAGTGGAAACCGGTTGCTCCCTTGGTCTTCTTCCGCGATTCAAGCGTCAGAGTAGTTTCTGGCGTGATTCTCGATCATAGAGATAGTAAACCCGTGCGCCGCGTGATAAGAACCAAGGCAAAGCCGGCTTCTTCACACCAGTTTAGGCGATGACTCGCTATCTTCGCCAAGCAGACCTGATGCAGAAAGATTCCTTGTCGATGAAGGGGTTCTTTCCCTGTTTTCTTCATTTGTCAATAGTTAGGCAATTTTCCTCAACATAAATGATAAATTCAAACTGATCCCCTCATGACGTTATTGATTTTGGGACTTACAATCAGTTAACTTCATTTTTTTTTAGAAATCGTGAATATTTCTAGTGAAATTGTATAGATATTAGGGTGGGCAGAAAAAACACTTTTTCGCAAATGTTTAGGGGCACAGAGATAAAAAGGTGCCAAATGGTCTCAAATTGACATATGTAAAATTTTATTGCATTCAGATAAGTATTTTTGCCTCCGAATTGGATTTGAAATTCTGAAAATTAGTCAAAATATGCACAATATTAAAAAAATTGTCGAAAATAAAAAAATTCATTAATTGAATTGCAATAATACAAAATTGGTATATCTTTATGAAAAAAATATTTGTGCAAAATTTTTGAATCTTAGGTTGATACCTTCTATTATCTTAACAGGTCGTGATTTGTAAAAATTGAGCTATAAATGCTGCAATTTTCAACGAATAACCCAATTCATAAAATGTTTGTATTTGATAGCGGTGTGATCACATTGTAATTTCTTTTCGAAAGCAAAACATTTAGCATTTTTTTACGTATAGGTAATTGATAAAAACACATATTTTTCATTTTATTACCTCCAGTTTAATGGCATTGCTCCACCCCCACAACGGCCCTGTTTTAACATTATTACCCAACTCTTTGTGAATAAATACAAAAATGAATGATTAAATATTAAAACCTAATATCACTGTAGTATTAATACTAATTGCAATGAAAGAAAATATCCAAACAAATGATAAAACAGGGCCGTTGAGTAGGTGGAGGGGCCAGTCGTTATAGTTAATCTTCGTTTAACTATCAATAAAGTAATGAATTTATGTTAACAAGAATATTTTAAATTTGGATCTACAATTCCAAACAAAAAAGGCTTTATTTAAAACATCTTGCACAAACAGCAGGAAAAAGGAAAGCCGGTTTCTGAACTTTGTTGGGTTTGGGGGATATGACCAGACTTGAAAACTTTATTTTTATTGACGGTAAGGTAAACGTATTAGGTGGCCAGGTACCTTCACTGTGAATGATGTATATTTATAAGAATAAGAACACCACATAGAATGTTACATCACTTTATCTAAAAGTAGCTAGTTTGTTTTAATGAATTTCAGACAGGAATGCTTTGAAGCATAATGCATATATTGCTTAACCTTTCTTCTTCCTTACTTCATTATTATTTTAAGTAGCTCGAGTATATTCAAATGTTGAAAAATAGAAATTGCATTAAAAATATATTTTGGGTATTAAATTATACAATCCCAGATTATTACAAAGTTTACTTGGTTTTTTAACAATCTCCCCATGCTTTCTATGGCTCCCCTACCCACTTGACGGCCCTGTTTTCTTATTTATAAATGAAAGTTTTCTTCCACTACAATTTTATAATAATTTATCAATTCTGATATTGATGCAGTGCAGTTTGTAATTTTTCACAAAGAGTTAGGAAACAATTTAAAAACAGGGCCGTTGTGTGGGCGGAGCACATCCAAAAAGGGGATAATATAAGGAGGAAAAAAAAGTGTCATTATTGAGTACTAATACGTGAAAAATTGGGAATAGGTGATTGTATTGAAATAAAAAAAATCATTTGAGGGCACCTTTATAAAATACAAACGTTTTGTGTCGATTGGTATATTTTAAAATTTGTAACATTTTATAGCACAATTATCGAAAATTATGCATTTTCAAGATAATAGAAGGTACCAACCTAAGATTAAAAAATTTTGCACAAATATTGTTTTCATAAAGATATATCAATTATGTATTATCGCAATTCAATTAATGAATTTTTTGATTTTCGAAATTTTTTTTAATATTGTGCATATTTTGACTAATTTTAAGAATTTCAAATCCAATTCGGAGGCAAAAAGACGTATCTGAATGCAATAAAATTTTACATACGTCAGTTTGAGACCATTTGGCACCTTTTTATCTCTGTGCCCCTAAACATTTGCGAAAAAGTGTTTTTTCGGCCCACCCTAATAGATATCCTGCTGTGAAACTGCCTTTCACCTTCTTAAAGAAGGTAGTAAAAGGCAGTTTACAATTATTTCCTTGAAGACGTAGGAATGCGATGTTTTGACCGAATATAAATTTATCTCAATGGGGAATCTTATTGTAGAAGGCTATATCTAAATCCCATTTTGTTAATTGATAAACAAGAGCTTGAAGAGGATCTTCAAACACGGTTTGAAAACCTGAACCCTGACTATTTTCGTAAGAAGAAAGCTTAATGCACTTTCCATTTCTAAAATTTCAAATAGTTACTTAAAGTCATACCAAAGAAGTTTTAGTTACTCTTGAGTGCAACAATACAATGAATTTAACTCTTTTTTCAAATATAAAGAGTAAAATATGTCGATTTCTTACTCAATGTCATCGGGTTCAGAGTAAAAATACCACGGCTTGAGTAAGTTTCCGTTATGGATATTTCATCTCAGTCGATATGTAGTTCTAAACTTGTCTCTGAATATAATGGCATACACCACTAATTTAATGTCCTATAGGAATTCCTTTGAATATCAATAGCAAAATATTCAAGTGTCCTTGTTTTCAGTTTTTATAATACAGATGAGGTAAGTACTGGTTAGATTCATCGTTGGTATCCTCAATCCAAAACTACATTAAGCAGCTTGTACGATGACAAGTATTAACAATCGTCTTTATCCAAATACTTTGAGCTCTTGAGGTTGAGCTACATCTGAATCTTTAAAAATTAGTCTCAGGATGCGTTTGTAGAGACTACTGTAACAGTTCGTAGGAATCCAGCTTTACAGCAAGCTACTTGATTTTTATTTCCTCGTCCAGAATGTTCGATTGTATGTCACAGTTCTTGTTGGTTTGCAGGAAGCTACCTGCTGATGAGAATTCGCCACAGAGTCATCCCTGCCAGAGTCATTGATTGTCAGTAGGCTGATGATAGGAGCAAGCCTGAGCAGAGGTCACCGGGATACCAGGCGGACAAAATTGTCAGCAGTATGGAAATCCATAGTGTTCTTTCGACACAGCATCTGGGGGTTGGGTTAGTAACTAGAAAAAACATATTACAATGCAATGAATTTTTTTTATTAATTTTAAGATCAATATTTTTATATGGATTAATTTAGGTGTGCATGCACAAGCAGAAAAAACTTTTTTAAAAAATAATTAAAATGAATTTTACAACTGTTGTATTCAGAGAATATTCAAAACTTTGTGCATGGTACATGAAGATAAATGAAAGCAACATTGATTTTTTCGCGAAAATAGTTTCTATTGTGTTACAATTGATGTATACACATGTTTATTGAAGCAATACACAATAAAAACTATTTGCGCCAAGAATCAACGTTATTTTCTTCATATATCTTCATTTACAACAGTTATCAATTTACTGTTTTTATAGTTCATTCTATTCTAAATCTTACCACGTAAGTTTCATTCAGCATTTTTGAAAAATGAACACAAAATTATTGATTATTCAGAAGTAACTGAAAATTGGGAAATATCCATAGGATCAACTTCACCAGCCAATTTTATAACTTCAAATGCATGCATTTACCTTTAAAAATTGATTCCACGCGTGATGAAATTTTTTATCAGCATTATTCTACAAATCAATAAAACAAATACAAAAAAAAATCTTAATACATTCATTAATCTTACACAAATATATTTTTTAATTTAAAACACATTTTCAGGAATAAAACTAATATTAAAAAAAATAAATATATTTTAAATCTTTTTTCCTTCACAAACCAACACCATCAACATACCAGAAACAGTGTTTTCTGATACATGAAATCCCGAATTCTGCTGGTTCCCACCCACCACTGTGACGTCACTACTCAAACTGACCACTCTGGATAGGGTAGCTGTGCACTTGAGTCGAAGCTCGTCACTTTTGAACATCGTTTGCTCCACTCGAAATCGCAGCCCCAACACAGTGGCTTTTAACTCCTCTGTGTATTGGATAGGGGGGTGGGGGGTGGTTTTGTTGGCTGCAACCTGAAAAAGAAGGATAAGACAAGTGGGAATGGGAAGAAATATTTCAAATAAAAATATTAAACACATTGTAAAAAATGTTATTTTACAGAAAAATACTGTTATTTTCGTTAAACAGTTTTTTCTGTAAAAAACATGCTTGAACAACGCATGCTTGAACATGCTAAAACAACGCAGTTTTGGGAGTGTTGGACAGAAGTTCTAAAAGTCCGTGGTTCGAACCTGTGTTCGGCAGTTTATTAGTTCTCGGTAGGATTGTAGTCAGTAATTCAGTATCCCCGCCTGTCACTGAGATCAACAGGGTTTATTAAGTTTCGTTTTTTTTTTACAATTTGTCTGTTGTCATTTTTTTCTGTTAAATATTATTCTTGAAAAAGTATTTTTCAATAATTTTTATTGTTTACCTGGACGCAAATACGCCATCAAATATCAAATTTAATGGCTGATAAGAAAAATGGCTGTACACGATGATGTATTCAGGTACTCAACCTTTAATCTATTCTTGAAAACCTTGCATCATTCATTCGTAAAATATTTTATCACGGTTGTGCGCACTAATAAACATAATAACTTCGCCATACCAAAACAAACACAAAAAACACAAAAGGAATCCATTCAAATCCTTCACGAGATTCCCTTCCGCAAGAAATAAATATTATTTGCCATTTGCCGATGGCATCGTAACAAAAAATTGGGAATTGAAGGTCAATTTGTGTCTATGAACACTTAAATATTATCTGTATTAAATTCTCTCCTTATAACGCCCTGCTTCTAAATTAAATGTATTTCCCCCACAACTCTTTTAACCCCCCTTTATTTATTATTTCTTCTAAGGAATACATGTCCAATTTTAATGATATATTTTCATATTCCATACTTGTAAAATCTTTTATCTTTTATTCACAATACAGTTAAATTTTGTTGATTCGAAAACTGAGAGATGCTAAAGCTAATACTAAATACGATTGACGGGAATCGCCAATTATAGTTCGAATAAAAAATAATATTTTGAACTAATCGCGCTCACATAAACGTGGTACAACCATATAAAACATCCACTTCAATTATACATGATATTAACATTATCTAATCACACTAAAACCAAATAAATCCATCCGTAAGTAATCCATTCAAACCTTCCCTATTTTTCCAATGCTATCCCCAAGAAACATTTGCCGATGACATCGTCAAAAGAAATCGACAATTGATCGGTTTGACCAACTGTTCCAAATGTCGGGCTTCCCGGAGCTTATGTGGTTAGCGAAGCAATAGCCCGCAGCATTGTCGGGCCCATTAATTAAATTACCGCCGGAAAACAAAGAGGGAGGGTTTTCGGAGGGGGGTCTCGGTCTATTTAAAAATTAAAAATGTAGAAGTTGGGTTGTTGTCTTTTCCAGTCAAATTATTGAGGTGGTTTTGGAATTGGAAGTTTTATCGGGAAGTTTGGGTGTAGAAGGAATGTGAGTTTTAGCTCTTATGTTGCGTTATTGAAAAGTTTAGTAAAAGCTCAATTCTACGCAAATAGGCCATAATAATGTAAATATAATAAAATCGACTTTGCTTCAGAGAAAAAAAGAAAGAAACATCTGGTATATATGTAGTTTGAGCATGTCTTTATTACATTACTCAAAAAATGAAATAATAAAGTAAATATTATTTTCCTCTACCTCTTTGAACGTATAAAAAGTCATTCCCTCATTTGCAACTAGCTTCACTTCAGGCATAAAACATATATGCTTACTAATTTTTTGTCTTTATTTATCTGCTTAAATACTAAACTAGAAATTTAAACTTTAATTTTATCTTGTTTAAATGTTATATTTTTCCTGCATACTCATAAAATATAGCTAAAACTACGAAGCAACTTATATTTTTTTTTATCATTTACTGGTCCATTTGAAATTGCAGTAATTTATGGTAGATGGCGGCTGTCACAATATTAAAACAATATATTCTAAAAGAAAAATATTTTCATAATATTTCACATTATATATCAGAAATTAGCATCAGCTAGCTACATTATTTTATCCATTGTTGAATATTAGTAAAAAGTGCTTTGCAAAAAAATATTATAAACTTGTGACATTTTTATTATAATTTTTTTCACCCTTTAAAATGGCCCATTTGAGTAAAATTTACCAAATAAAAATGAGTTTATTATTACATTAAAATGTGCATTTTGTTACCAAAGTTGAAAACCATTTTAAAATGTTTAATAATTTATTGTATATAAATAAAAAAAATGTATTCACTTAATTCGTAAAGTTTGCTCTTTAAATTTTAAAGATAGATTCTGTTAACAAGGCATTCTGTTAACAGTTAAAACAAAACATTTCAAATAAGACAATGGATGACTATTTTGGGCTGAGTAATCTTAGTAAAACATCAAAAAAGGTTTTTCTATTAAAGATCAAGGCCTCAATAACATCTTTTAAAACTTAAATTATTTGTCAAGCAAATATTTTTTAAAAAATTGTCTCTTAAGCAAAGCAGAGTGAAGTAGCTTGAAGCTTTTAAGCTCCATTTTTGTCTAAAATTTCGAATTACGAAGCATGGTGCAATGAATGCGCATAGACAAGGCAGTGTAAAACGCACGGTTAAGATTTATGATAAATATGGAATTTTCTAGTATTTTGTTTACGTATTTTCTTAAAATTTATTTAACAAAATATCTAAAACACAAAACAAGTTATAATAATGTCAATTAATGAAGGCAAACTATTACGAATTTAAAATTTAATAAAAGAAACAAATGTTTTCCTTTAACAATCACTAAATTCAATTTTCCTTTTAAAGTTTAAGAACCTACAGAGAAAAAAACCAGAATGAGCTTCAATAATCAAAAGAAATGGCAAACGGACTCAAACAACAATCATTAAGAGGTTTTCTATAAACTATTTTTTGAAAGAAAATATATTTTCTTCTTTGAGTAACTGGTTTCGTAAACAAGAAATTGAAGTTCTACAAAACAAGTTTCGAATCGAAAAGCTTTCTGAGTTGTGTCTGCTATAAACTTAAAATAAGTACGTATTATATTTTAAACAATAAAAATAATTTTATCGAAATTACTTTAAATATAATACCGTTTAGGAAAAAGGTACAAATGCATAGATTGAATTAAAATATTCTATACAACGATTATAATATTTAAATATTGTTACAGTAAGGTAATATTGTTTGGTTTATGAATGAGAAAAATACGTAAATTATTTAAATATGAATTTGATGACAAGGCACAAAGCATGCATGAAATTCGTTAACTAAAATTATCGTGTTCCATATTTAATGGAAAATACGTTCGTGGCTTATTTGTAATCGAATGTAAATACTAATATTTTAACCAAGAAACGGGATAGTGAAGTGAACTTTTAAATTTAACAGTCTCTTTAGGGGTGTAAACTAATTACTAAACTAAATTATTTATATTTTACTTTACTTAATTTTTTTAGAAATAAGGTTTATTTCTGTTATAATAAACTTTTCCTTAAAAAAAAAAAAAAAAACCGATCTAAATATTTTCGATTATTCGAATCACGAAACAATTCGCGACAGTGAACGATTAGAATGGGGTGAAGAATTGTTTGTTTGTGGTATAGAATACAATTTTGTCACTGTGACAGTGTTCGTTCAGACGAATTAGCTACCGGATGGTTTGTTTGTGGGGTTTAAGACAACGCTTACGTCACTGAAGAGCTTAGTTGAAGAAGGTGCTAAGTGACAAAAAGGTGAAAACGATCAATTGAGATTTAAATTTTTTAGTTTGCACTCAGATCTGTTAAAAACGAAACTTGCAAAACACTAAAAAATATACTAAACCTAAAGTTTATAAAGGAATGAAACTTATTATCGTTAAAGAAGTTGGTACTATATTCAATGACACAAAAATCTAATTTTTTTCCAAAATGTCACGTAGCACGTTTTTCCACCAAGCTCTTCAACTGTGACGTTACTGTAGAGTGTAGGGGTAACCTTTCGAATTATCTATTATTTGTTACATTTTATATATAAAAATTTAAATGCCAACTTAAATATATATTTATAGGATCCTAAATTGATATATTTCTTACCTCTTTGTCATTTATGAACCATTTAAGCAATGCAGCGCTCCTAGCAGGCGCTGATGTGCAATTAACGTCTACCAAGTCACCAATTTCATACCTTGTGCTGGTACCTTCAATTTTTGGCCCATCTTGACCAGGAATCAGGTATGGGACTGCTGTAAGAGAAGGATCGAATTAGTTTAGATTTTTATTAACGAAGCACTATGCTGCATAAATAGCCAGTTGTTACGGTATGGTGTCGTAAAAGTGTTCAGTGATCCGTTAAATGTAAAAGTGATGTGATCCTCAAATATGAAGAGTCTAGGGGAAGAACCCCTTCATCGACTGGGAATCTGTCTACAGCAGGTCTGCTTGGCGAAGGTAGCGAGTCATCGAATAAACCGGTACAAAGAAACCAGTTTTGCATTGGTTCTTCTCACGCAACGCACTGGTTTACTATATCTAAGATCGAGATTCAAACCAGACACTAGTCTGCCACTTGTACACCTGAAGAAGAACAAAGGGAGAAACCGGTTTCCGATCGCCACTTTAACCAAGCCGACCTCAATACGGACAGATTCCCAGTAGATTAAAAGGTTTTTCTCCTGTACTCTTCATATTTAAACGCAACCAAAAAAAATCAAACTATATTTTACCAAAAAAACCTTATCCATCTAAACAGAGAGCTTTCGGTCAGCACACATGAAATCCTAATTAAATCCGATTCAGTAATCAATATTATCATAAAAAAAGTCAACGTACTAGTTTTATAAATAGGGTTTGTTTAAGATAACTTTAATTATATTTAAAAAAAATTTCATTTCGTTGAGCTATAGTATTCTTTTTAAAGTGCAACATCGAACCGTTATCATTCTTCTTTAAAGTTTAAGTATAAAATGACACTATGATTTTTTTCCGTCTAATACTCTTTCTATACCATAATGATAATATTTGTGATTTAAAAACCAATATCCCCAACACAAGACCCCCAATAATATCCTTTGGTTCCACAAAGAAATTTTTCGTAAGTATTTTTTTTTCTATTTAGCTCCTAAATTATTTAGCTGTTTTCCTGTCAATTCCAACTCCTAACTTATTTAAATGTTATTTTTTCACATTAATAACCTCTATTGATAATTTAGAAGCATTTTTCCATTTACACCATGAAGCCATTATTTAAAAAACCTTCTATGCCTTTTTATTGTTCTTTCGTTTAATTTAATTTCATAGATGTATGGTATTTTATGTTATATTTATTTCTGTTAGCAATTTCTTAAATAATTTTGAATGTAAGTTTTAGTTCGCCTAAATGAGTTTGTTGCTTCCCTTGGCGAATCATATAATTTGTATTGTATTTTGTAACACATAAATGTTCAAAAAACTAATTGATTGATTAAAAAAAGTTATTTTGACGTCAGGTACACGTATTAATTTGATTTTCCATACATATAGGGTGCCTAATACAATATTTTGTGCTAGACACTATAGACATAACTTTTAAACGCTTACTTATAACTGTAAAACTATAGTATTTATATAAGAACCCACCTTTATAAGTGCGACTTCCATAAGTTCTTAAAAAATATTTATAAACAAGACATACCTTCCACAAACTGATTTAAATATGGCTGATATTACTGCACGTAAGTACATGTTCAATAGTTTAAAATAAAATTTATCTTAATCAATAATAATCTTAATCAATAATTAAGCTTATTATTTTCATAATCAAAAATTTATCTTATTATTGTATAATGCAATTTTTAAAGGGTTTGTAAAAACCATTAACATGAAACTATTGTATATGGAAAACTATTGAAAGAAATGTATATTTTTCATGTTATGAATAATCAAAGATATAATAAATATTTAGCCCCAACACTACAAAGAAAATACATTTAGAATAAAACTGTGGTAACAAAACACATGTTCATGTATTTCTTTACTACGAAAATAATATAAGTAGTTAGAAATTATTAGTTTATATTATGAATATTAAGGAGTATTTTGGAAAGATGTGCGGAACTAGGGCAGCCATGGACATAGGATAATTAAATTTTTAAATTTAAAAATATTTTGTTCTAAAAGTTGTTACTCATATGAGTTAATAGAACTAAACTAAACTCATCGGTTCAACAGCCCGTTAGTGGGCCAAGGCCTGCCGTGCCCATTCCAGATTACGTGACCAAGGGCTCTGGGGTGCTAGGCATATGTCCCGGTAAGGTGGTCAGCCTCATGCGGAACCCCCAGTGTTTAGTTCCCAAGCATGCTTGGTACTCATTTTATCGACCCACTTAAGAGATGAAAGGCTGAGTCAACCTTGCCCAATCCGGGACTCGATCCTCGGACCTGTGGTGTGGCAATGCGAAGCACTACCACTATGCCACTTGGCCTCCACAGGTGTTAATACAAACTCCAATTAGCATAATTTAAGAATGAGTCTTGGATGAGAAGTCGTGGCAAGTTAAATGTAAAAATATGTTTTGGCGGGTAGAAGTAAAATTGTCATTTTTTTAAGGGGGTTCAGTACCTTGAAATTGGCAAAACTGCACTTTTTTTCTTTTATTGTACGTAAATATGAATTAGCCAATAGTCTATAATTCACAGCAAACCAGTTAACAGAAATCTTTTTACCAAAGTAGTTATCAGCAATTTGATTCAATAACTTGGTATTCCCGTAATGTTAAAATAAAACTTTAGAAGCTAATAACTCCGGACGGGATTTTTATATTTTGAACTATTTCAAACATTGTTTAACTATGGCACTTTAAACTGCTATCCTTACTTTTTAAATACAAAATAATATTTTTAATAAAAGTATGTATTCTATTGTTCATTTTTGCCTATATTTTGGGAACAGTGTTCAAAGTTGAAAATTCGTCTTTTTTTCATGAAAATTTTGGTGATTTTTTTGGTAATATTACTTTAAAAAAAAAGTAGTGTATGTTAGCTAAAATTAGAATGCATAAATATATTAAGTTATTAATAAAGAACCTCTTATAAAATTTTGATTACACAAAATTGAAAATCCGAAAAGGAGTTAGAATTTGAAAAAAGTTACAAATTTGATTAAAAATTTAAATTTTGTCAAATTTTTCACAGAATTTCAGGCTCTTTTAGTTAAAGAGTAGTTTTTGCACATGTTGATTTCGTATAAAAAATTAATTTCCAAATGCAAAAATAAAAAAAATGTTGCACGAGGTACCGGACTCCCTTAATTTTACAAAAGTAAATTCAATATTTTTCATTGAATTCTACTGAAAAACACAGCTTGTATATTTATGTATCAAATCCTATGCAAATGAAAATTCATTTTTATGCGAAAAAATTATACAACACTGATATACATAATTATACAACTGATTTTTTCAATTCTACGGATGATGCCCATGTTTTTCAGTGGATGGTTATAGTGAGTGTACAGAAGTGTGAAATTTATTTTTATATAAAAAATACTTAAAAAATATCTGTGTTATCATGCTGCAGTAATAAAATATTGCACACTAGCCTTACTAACATATGTTTTGTTTATTCCAAAAGAATATCTCTATACATAAGCAAATGTTAGATAAAAATTATCTTTAAAATTTCCTAAAAACTAATATTCATACAGTCATAAAGTATGAGTTTCTTAAATGATAAATTTAAATAATTTATAATGAATACTTGTTTATTCGTTAATATTTGGTTGCTTATAAGTTAATAAATTATTCTTGGTTGATACAAATTATATTTATGTTTGTTGTTTATTCCTTGCTGATTTAAAAATAACTTTTAGAGAATGTAGGATGATACATTTTAGATATCTACTCTTAAGGTAAAATACAGCTGGCAAAATTATGGCAAATGTTAAAAAAAAAATTAAGTCCTATTTTTTCAAATTTATTTAATAAGCATGTAAAATAGAACGAATAATAACGGATTGGTCAAATGTTATAAGCCTAATAGTTAAAAACTTTATATCAGCTCACTTTTTGATCTGTGGGGATTTGAAATATTAGACCTTAGGTACGCTCCCTAACTATTTATTATTATGTAAATAAACGAATATTTACCTCCTTTATATTTATTTTGAATAACTATTTTGATGAGTATAATGATATACGGCAAATTTGATAAGTCTCAACAAATTATTTGCTTTACTTTTAGGTGTTTCGATTTTTCTTATTAATACAAACAAATCCTTTTAACTATAACAACACATAAAAATATAAATAAATTTAGTTTTAACTATCTTTATTTTTTACACTAAAACAAATTTTAATTAAAAAAATTTAAACATAAACTCTTTTTATAAAACCAAACCAGTCATGAAGCTTTTTAAATAAACCCAGTCCAAAATATTGACAGGGCATTAATCATCTTATCGCCGCTATTTACATTCCCGTTTAACAAACTTCTTTGCCATACTCATTATGGTATTTTACTCAGTCAAAAAGTGTCACATCTGACACTCTTCGCGTGCTCTTTAACGCGAGTTAATTACCGGCAAGAGCTCATTTAAAGAGTTAGTGACGGGAAGAAATTGGGGAGTGGAAAGAATGGCTTAGAAGTGTAAAGTTTACATTAAATGCTTCATTAAATGTTTAATTCAGTTGTGTGGATTTAACAAGTTGGATTGAGTTGATATTATATACGTGTGAGGATTATAAGTAGTGTTATTGTAATTTAATCCTTTCACTCCTAATGATTCCATTTCGAATCATCAGCTTTCGATTTTTTTGTCGCTTAGTTAAACTCGCGATTATTTCAAATAAATTTTAATAAATTTTCCATACACTTTCATATAAAAATATTTTTTCTTTTTGTATCGTTAGATGGAAGAATCATGTCCTTTGACGAATTAATTAATGTTTGTTTTAGTTATATAAAGATGAAAAACATGGACACATTTAATTCATTCTGAAACAATTTTATTAAATCAATTGGCCATAAACTCTTGAAGCTTGAAATTTTAAAAGTTTAAAAATTAATTTTTATTGATTTTTAACAAATAAAATTTCAAAAAAATATTGCTATAATTTATTCAAAATCTATGATTCCAAATTTTTTCCCCTTAAATTTCAGTTTAGAAAAATTAAGAATTTTTTCCCTACTTTTTACCATTTCATTCCTGATGCTTAATGAGTCTATTTCACTGTTTTTAGATATTTAAAATAAAAAATAAAAAGTTGGGACTGATAGGGTTCAATAGAAACCATCTAGAATTTGTTTTATGGTATTAAAATATTTATATTTTTTATAAATGTGTAAAGCTTTTTTTAAATATTTGTATTTATTAGATGTTATTTATAACAGTAAGTAATTGGGTTGTTTCAGGTGTCGAGTTTATTCCAGTTTTCATTCTTGCATTTCCTGCGATTGGTGCTCCGATTTGTCCTCTGTTACGACGTGACATGGATCCATCAATCAAGCCTCAAGAAAAATTATTTATATTTCTTTAGCATTTTTATAGGAATCTAGAATTTTTTAAATTAAATTATAGTAATAAATAAAGTCGTTTTTTTATTAAGTATCTTTGCTTGAACCTGAATCCTTCAGTTTGAGGTTGACGAATTTTTCTTGGCATACACTAATTCTGATATTTTTTATTGGGGGATTCCACTTGGTTTAAAAAAAAACCTTGTTAAAAATACAGATGGAGTCCCCAGATTCCAATTCCATTTATTCATTCCAAAGGATTAATTTTAAAACCTGTAAAATGTTTTTTGTACATTTTTTTTATATTTATTAGTTTGTGGTTTTATGACCTGTATATACTAACAAATTTAATTAAATTAATTTTTTTATTGTGTTACAACCCCATTTGATTTGAAACTCTAAAATCAATTTTAAGTTATGTGACTATCTACGTCATATATCTGCCCACGCGTTGTCAATTGTTCTGCGGGATTGTCTATCACAAGTAAATCATTTTCAGAAACTGAAATACATACATTTCTTTCTATGAAATTGAATGGTTGAAATGTGAACTATTGAATTCTAAGAAGAATATAATTTCTAAGAAGAATATAATTTAAAGAATAGTATTAAGATCTATTTAAAGTATACTATTTAAAGGAGCTCAACATTTTCACGAATATTTTCCGAAGCCAAATGTATGCTTCCAGTTTTGAGCTTGTGGTAGTTTATTGGTGTATTTCTATGATTTTTATTTCTATGTTATGTATAAATTTTTACTAACATACTAATGAGAAAAAATAAAGAGAAATTAAATTGAATGTGCATTTACAAAGACAATACAAAAAATCATTTAAAAAACATATCGCATAAAATTTGCAACATAAAAAAGTGTATAAATTATATTAGTAAATATGTAAAACATATATTAGTAAAACGAAGCCCCTAAAAATGGCGTATACCCTCTAAAGTAGTATTTACCAATCAAACGACTCTTAGTTCCAATAGGCATTTTTGGCAGAAAACTAAAAGACCAACAAAACAATAAGCAAAAAATATCTTACAGACACATAAGGAAATTAACAGGGGTGATTACATATATCAATAATTGCT
This sequence comes from Oedothorax gibbosus, assembly GCA_019343175.1. NCBI lineage: Eukaryota > Metazoa > Arthropoda > Arachnida > Araneae > Linyphiidae > Oedothorax > Oedothorax gibbosus. Next base: position 279,971 of record JAFNEN010000362.1, read on the forward strand.
TATTATATTAGATACTTTCCATAACAGAGATGAGCTAATATTCGGGGACAGTGTATCATTAGGCGAATCTTCGTTCTTTGGGCTTGCCTCCAGGTGATCTCGTAACGCTTGCGTGAGATGTGTGTAACGCTCAACACGTAAGTCACGCTAGCGTCGGAATGTAGGTCAACCGGAATGATCCCTGGCAATTCTTTGATCAAGAAAAGAGAGGATATGACTTGGAAAAGTATGACCGCTTCCCTTTTGATTGTACAGTCTTGATTTTATTGGAGGATTAGTAGTGAAAATGTTTGATGGATAGATTTTTCGGGATCAAGTTGTTTCCCAGTTCTATCACTAAATGTTAGTACAGTGGAACTCCAATTGTCCGGAACAATTGGTACCTAACCACATCCGGATAATTGGAGAGTTTAAAAAAAAATGGTATATTTTAATCATTTACTTAATGTATTGTTGGTCTGGGAATTCATAAACTTCTAGTTTCATTCTTCATCAACCAAAATCAAAGTGAAAGGTGCCGTTTGGCAGTTTGAGTAACAGCTTTTTGTAATAGTTTTTTTTTATCAACTTATGTTGGATAGTTGATTTCTTTTAGAAGCATTGGATAATTGGAGTTCTACTGTAATTTTATTTATTTTTGACTTTAAGAATAAGCTTTAAGTTAGAAACCGGGCTGTTGATTTGCACCTTTGCTATGAAAAAGAATTTTACAAGATTTAAATAACTATCTATCAGTCAATTAGCATACGCTTTCTCAACAAAGTTGTACAAATAGAGCCTCAGCATAGACCTCCGCAAACCCAATGGCTATGGAAAAGCAAATGGGCATAGCCTTGCAAAAAATAGGTTGTGCCAAACTTAAATTTTCCCACTAAAACATCTTCCCACAAAAAAGAATCTATAATAAAATTACCATGGTGTGATCCCGAAGCCTGTCCTCGGTCTCCAATAATAAGTTCCTCGCTGCCACTGGAATATACTTGGGAAATGGTAGCCACACAACGTAGCTTTAGCTTTCCGTGGTCGAAGTCTTTTGAGCCTACGACGAACTCCAAACCGACTTGGGATGTCTGCAGTCCGCTATAATGGCGAATCGAGGAATATTTTCTAACGAAGGTTGCATTCGCCTGTAAATATATAATATGGCATTTTATGTAGTGTATCTTAAAAACCAGCCACTTATACAGAATATGCTTGTTCATTTCGCCCATCCGTAACTAAAACTTTGTTACCCTAGCAGATTTTGTAAAGATAGCGAGTACTTTGAAGCGTACCATCATTACAGAAGTAAAATATAAGAAACTTGTTAATTTTCAACTAACTACATTGTGCAACTAAACAAATTTTTACTTTATTATCATTGGTTAAAGTTAGTTTAGGTACGGATGTTGATTTATAGATGGCGATTCTAAGCATAGCCCTGCGTTTTCTGCAGTTTTAGTATCATTTGTGAAAAAAATAGATGGTTCTTGTAGGCCTTCCGTTTACCCAACCTTTTTGAAGTAATCAACAGAGCGTTAATTCTTTTTTTATTTCATATTTCTAGAATAAAGAGTTATCTTATGTCAGATGATATACGCCGACTCCATTTTAACTGAACATTGTTAACTTTATGTAAAACGAAAATTTTACTAAATTCCACTTCATTCTGCAACAAAACGAATTTTTACCTGTACTCCATTTATGTACCAGCTAAGCGTTGCAGCGGGCTTTGAAGGACCAGAATTGCAAGTGATATTAACTCTGTCTCCTACTTCATACATAGAATCCGCCCCTTCTATTACCGGTGGCTCCTTTGGAAGAACTGAAATTTTGAATACATATTACAAATATATAAATTTTTTTAAATAGATTAAATAATTTAAGAACTATATACTTTAGTCCAGAAAAAACTAACATTTTAAAATTTATAGAAAGGAAACTGTTTAAGGTACTTAATTAATTTATATGGATTGTATATTAGTAATTTTCTTTAAATATTTATAAACAACTAAAATAGTAAACATTTTCAAAGAAATTTGACGCTTTAACAACTGTCTTATGAACAATAAAGAATTTATTTTAAAAATCAACAAATAAAAAAATAATAGTAAGCACCGTTTTTATAAAGTATAATGTAAGTATAATAAAAAAGTATAAAGAAAAAAGTGAAGTATAATATAAAGTTTAGTAAGAAATCATAGTAAGACAGCACAAAATATAGTCAAACTAAATTTATCTCATTTTTTTATTTGAATTTTTTTAAATGGTTTATTCAGGTTTGATAATAATAATAATAATAGACGCCCAACTTATCTTAAAGGAATAAAACTTTTTTAAAGTGTATTCGTATACCGGTTATAGGGTGCTCTTTTATTTTTAACTGCAATGTCCCTGCAGAAAATATATGTTATGCACGAATATTTTATGTAGGCAAGGTTATGGAAAATTCTGTCAATATATTTTTCTGCACCCCAATGGATATTTTCTGGCAACTTTGCTGCCAGAAATTTTTCGTAATATTAAAGTTTTTTTGCAGTGTATAGATAAAAATCAATTAAAACTTACCATATACCCGAAGTTCATCTTCAGCTTTGACTGTCTTAAAATGCGGTGCTTCAGAAGACACTTCACATCCATAGGTGCCTTCTGTATTTAAATCACTGCTTCGTAGAAATACGTGACTGGCATTGGATCTTTTAAGCTGTACAAAAATATACAATGTGTTATATCGAACATTTTAATGGGGAATGAGCCGGCTGGTCTCCAAATCAAAGTGCATCAGTGTTAATCCAATGGAGACAAAAATATTTTCTAAGCCACATTTCACCAGCTGTATAGAATATTTTTACAAGCGGGTTATTTATGTGATAAATGACGCTCACTTACAAGTCCCGACGATCCCACTTTTTGAAATAGGTTCGAATATTTTGCGTAAAATTAATAAAAAACTAAAAATATACATTCGAAGCAGTTTTAAAAAGAGGGATTATAGAGACCCGTAAGTTATCTACATTTATCATTTAAACAAAACCGTTTGTAAAAATAATCAATATAGTCGGAGAAATGTGACTTAAAAAATATTTTTCCCATTACATTAACACTGAGGCACTTTAGTTTGGAGACCCGGATCGGGCTCATTCACCCTTAAGGAGAGACATTAGTCTAAGATAAAGAAAAAAAGAATTTTAAAAGATCTTAAAAATTGAATCAGTTCGCACGAATTTGCGCAATATTATAAATCGTAAAGACTTTGCATGCCACTCGCATTTTAAAATTCTTTTCCTTTAAAAATATTAATAAAAAGTGCTTTTAGTGGTGGACTATAAAACTTTTCTTTTGGTTCACTTTTCTTCAAAACATAATAATTAGTCCAATGAATTTTTTTGCGTTTATAACGGAACTATTTATGTTCTATTCACCTCAGGTATACATATATCTTGTATAAAATATAATTGACTACTTTGAATTTTCATCAGTTGTATATTTACAGTTTGGTTCATAAAAACACGTGTTGGATTCCTAAGGCAATTGTAACATAATATTTGGTAAGAAAAGAAGGTGAACACTGTAAACCCAGCTTTTTACTAACATTTCAAAATGTTGGTATTGTATTTTTATACAATATTTATCGTATGTATACATTATTTATCGAGAAAAGTGTTCCGAAAGCAAAATCATATGAAAAAAAAACCTGCTGCCTAAATATCTTTCAAATAAAAACGGTTGCCTAAATATCTTACAAATAAAAATAGCTGCCTAAATATCTATTGAAAACTCACTTACTTCAACATAAACTCCTAAAAGCTCATACATTTGGCCATGGAGCCGATCCCTCGGTTGAAACCGGTAGAACTCCACGTTGTTTTTGTACCACTTGACCGAATAGAGTTCATCTCCTTCTAGGTCAAAGTCGCACTTGAGCCACACGTTTTCTCCAATCACCACTGCCCCTGGCACTTCGAGTCGGTGCAAACGCATACCGCACACTGGAAGAAAATGAAACCAGTTAACTTCCATTTTTCTAATATTTCCATATATTACACTGTAAATAAATATTTTTAATTTACCATCACAGTGCGGCGGTAAAAGGGCTGTCATCACACTGTAAGTGAATTTACGTATGATGTAAACTTTTTGTGTGGTACCGGCGGAAAAATTTCGGTGTAGATTTTTCGATGTGTGGGGAAACAGTATTCTTTATGAAAGCTATATTAATCTTTATAAAACTAAAGATACATATACTATTTACACATCCTCCTCGTCATGCAAGTATTTGACATCAATGCTAACCTATTATGAGTGGGAAATATTTGTATAACGTTTAATTTAACTACATAGCACTTCGTGAGTTGGGGATTTCACTGCTGTTTTTTTCTTTTAGGGGGAATTGTCAATCTCATCAAATAATTACTTGCTCTAAATTTAAAATTAAAGATACACATAGTATTTTATACACCCTCTTCATCATATAAGTACTTAACATCAATGAAAACCAATTACTTCGCAAATATTTATGGAACTGTAACTTAACTGTATAGCACTTCGTGAGTTGAGAATTTCACTGCAGATTTTTTCCGGTAGGGGGAATTGTCATTCTCAACATAATTCCCTCTTTATAAGATACATGCTATTTATACACCCTCATCATCATGTAAGTACCTGACATCAATGAAAACCAATTATTTCGCAAATATCGGTGGAACTTTTAATTTAACTATAGCACTTCGTGAGTTGAGGATTTCACTGCAGATTTTTCCTGGGGGGGGGGGGGGGGATTGTCAATCTCATAAAAAATTCCCGGCACTACGTTTATGGCTGTCGAAGTGTGTAGGGGGGGGGGCGACTATGTCCATTGTGTGTTTGAAGCCGTCACACCCTTGTCGCTTGTCCACTGTTTATTGGAGTGAAGCCCCTGGGCTATATTTAGGATGGGTGGGGACGCCGGGCACTTTTCTTTCACCTGCCGCGACTTGATGTTGACTAGATGTTGCGAAAATCCTTAATCTAATTTTGAGCAGCGGGAATGGCCGCATAAAAGACCGGGTACCTTTCTTTATTAGCACGAGATTGGGAACTAACAGAAAAGAAGGGAAAAAAGAAAGAAAAAAACTAATCGAAGAGTTTTGCGTAAAAGAAAACTTCTTTCTTTTCCGTCCTTTAGTTGGGGTGTTTTTTGTTCCTGGGCGATGCGGGAAAGATATTATTATGCAGTTATTTTGTTCTGTTCTTGAACGCTTTACGAAATTTGCTGAAGTTCACAAAACAATACCCTTACACTGTTAAAACTGACTCTTGTGCTTGATATCACCATAATAATGATTCCAACTAGCTGCAACGACTGTGTGGTTAAATTTTTCACCACATTTGTGGTATTAGGTTGAACCAATTTTTCGGGTTTTAGATAAACAAAAACTCATAAATGGTCAACTCAATACCGGAAATATGGTGAAATATTTAACCACACAGCCGTTGCAGCTACTACAAACCACCACTATGGGGAAACCTAACAAAAAATTTTTACCACTGTATATGCTTTAAAACAATCATTTAGTTGCAAATTTTCGACACATAATTCAACACATTATATAAGTTTTACCTTTTTAAACTGAACGGTAAAAGCTGGGATATCCTTTAGTATCCAATTAATTTGAAGACTTAAACATTTACATACATTACTTTTAAAATATATTAATCTTTTGCCATTTTATTATTTATGATTCAATAATTTTGGTGTTTATTTAAGCATTCTTAACTCATTGAAAAATTAGTAAGAATAAGTTTCTAAAAATAAGTTAAAATAGCAATATTTGAGAAATAGCGCTAAAAGTAGCTGAATTTAATTCAAATTAATCTAGAGATGCTACGATTGCGTATATACAGGAAATATAGTTACGTTAAGAAATCCCATTAAAACTAGAAAAGTGTATTAAATTCGTTTGTGGAGAGAAGGCATCGGTGACTCGATAATTGACTCGACTCGATTTACAACGATAATTGATAAAAAAAACAATTGACCCCTACACTGCAAAAAATCTTGTAATTTTACATCACATATTGATGGTAAAAGTGCTGCCATTACCCTGTGATGTGAATTTACTTATGGTGTAAAAAAAATTGTACTGTAAATTTAAAGGAAAATTACGTAAATTTACGTATGATGTAAAATTTACAAAAAAAATAATGTCAATTTACATATGATATACGCTAACGCCGTCGGTGCTTTGGGCTCCACAGATTTAATGAGCCGTACTCGGGCACCTCCTAAGTAAGTTAATTTATTTTCCAAGCACAAATCTGATTAATAGAGAAGTAGGAGAGAACCCTTACTTTCCAGTGAGGGTTCAATATTAAGCAAGGAGGGCGCCTTGGACAACAATGCCACGGAAAGGCATGGTGTGGCTCGGATTTGGATGAACACAATGAATGTTGCAATTCTGAAGTTCGGAAATCCATCAACCGCCGAAAAAGTTTGCTTTTCCAGCAGTGATTGGATGGCACCTATATTAATGACTATCTACTTCGTTTAAACATCAACTTCATGTGAACTAACATTGACATCACTGTGATGGGAAAAAATAACCGCATAATGTGATGTAACTTTACGGATTTTTTTTTTACAGTGTATACCGCATTTTAACTAATAGCATCAAATGCATTACCCCCCCCCCCCCTTCTGAGGAATAAGCAAATTAGCTGAAGTGTAAACTTGTTTCACTTCATGAGATTTAAATTAATTTTTGAACTGAAAATTTAATTTCTTATATTTAAAAATATTTTTTTTTCGTAGTAGATGGTTGTAAAAGGCTCCTTTATACTTAACATTTTAAAATTTGATAAAATTATGAAACTCATAAATTTTTAAAAAATTTGTGTATTGATGGAAAACAGTCAGTCAGGTTATGTGTTTATACGTCTGTATCCCACAGAGGGTTAAAAAAACATGAATGAAACACATATGCTCCCCAAAAATAGCCTGCGTCCCAGCCCCGTGTTTGTTGGCCTGCCAGAGAGCGGCATCTTGCAGTCATTAGCGCAGAGTTGTGTGTTTGAGGCCGGCAGTTGTAGCTTTCCTGAAAGCGAGGGGTGCTTAAAACCGCCTTCGATTGGGGACTTTCGCAGCTTTCCGGCGTCAATTTCTTCCCACACCCTCGCGTGTGCTGAATTTTGCACCTCATTCACTTTTTATGCTCACCATTTTTTAGTTTTAGCTTACTTTTTTTTAAGTTTTTGCTTATTTTTCTTTAGTTTTTGCTTACATTTTTTGATGTTTGCAATTTTTTATGTCTGGAGTGGGGTGTTTGTTTTTTTGAGGCCGTTATTGCTCCGGGATGGTTTATGACTAAGTGTTCGTCTTGATAGCGTAATGAGTGGGGATGATTGCCAGCCATTTCGAGTCGGTGTGGGTTTTTTGGGGTGTTATTTGGGTCAAGAATGGGTTTCAGCTGCTAGAGTCGCGTCATTTTGTGGGGTCGTCTATAGAAATTAGGATGGAGTTGTACTTTGTAAGTCAGATATTAATCGCTACTGAATACCATTGTGAATAAAATTGTTTTCTGGACGTTTGCATTTGTATGCAATATTTTACTTAAAGGGGAATGGGAGCGGTAGCCGGATCTCCAAACCGAAGTCTTCTCTCTGTGTTGATCCGATGTAAAAAAATTATTTCTTACGCCAAATTACTCCGGCTGTATATTGGATTTTTTTACAGACTGTTTTTGTTTATATGATGAATGTAGCTGACTTAAACACCCCTGCAATAGAACTCTTTGAAATGGGTTCGAATATCTTTTTGTCAAATTATATATTGAAAATTAAGAAAAAAATATTCGAACCAATTTTAAAAAGTCGTATTATAGGAACTTTTAAGTGAATTACATTGATCATGTAAAAACAGTTTGTAAAAATATTTGCAGCTGGAGTAATGTGACTTAGAAAAGTACTTTTTTTACATTGTATTAACATAGAGAGAGGATTACCACTAGCATTACCCTTAAAACTTTTTTTGCACAATTAAACCTAGAAAAACAAACCTATCCTTTACCTTTGAACTATCGGGAGAATTTTAACCCCTAAGAAAATTGAACCTAGAAAATTGCTTGTAAAATCTTCCTGAAAGCTGCAAATTTATCTATTAAGTAGATGGATGTTTTAGTTGTTTGATGTAGAAGGAGAATTTTGAAGAGAAAATGCAATTTTATTAAAGTTTGGTTTGTGAAAACTGACTTAAATAGCAGTCGATATAATCCTAGTCTAACCCTAGAAATAAAAACTAACATGGGGTAAATAACTACGTCGGTTTGTAGTTCTAAGGTAAAAATGATTTTCCAACAATTTGAAAAAATTTTAACTCTAATTTTTAGTACTTCAAAAATATTTTTTAGAAAAAATAATAGAACCAATAATCTATTAGCTAGATATTGATGCATATCCGAAAAAATGAAGATACAAATTTTCAAATTGTTTTCTTACTAATTGCTACTTTTCATTAAAATATGGTTTAAAATTTAGAATACAGCATTTAGAGCACTTAATATATATTTATATGACTTACTTTGCTTGTAACCAGTATTTAGTTAAACTATTTAATTAAATTAATTTAAAGTGCTTAATAGTCTTAAATAATATAAAAGGGTAAAAAATAGTTTTTAACCTTTCTAATTAAATTTTTGCTTACTATATTAAAAATATCTGTATTATTATTTGCACAATACATTTTCCAGATGAGGACATACTTTTGCTTATGTATATGAATCCTCAATTTTCAGACAATTAAAATAAAACATGCTCATCACTTCTAATTTCTAGCCCTTTTAAGGTTGCAATTTAACAGAATTTAAAAACGAAAAATAAATGCAAAAATAAATGATTTAATGATCAACATTTTGAGAAAATATCGGAGATCGGAGATCGAATAAGGATTCGTAGTCTCGACGCGGAGCGTCCTTCCTACACGTCGAAGTAGTCCCTAAAAGGGGCGAAACGATTCACTGGATTAAAAGTGGTCAGTAGACCGGTATAAACATAGTTGAGAAAATATTTTTAGTGAATGTAATTATGTACCACCTGCCATTATAACCCATTCAAATTGACTACATTTACAAAATAACCTAAAATATACCTGCAAAACTTTCCCAAAATTATTTTATTTCAGACTCCCGTTCACTGCACAGTAAACAAGCACGGCCTCGAATCTTCATCAGTGAAAAGCAATGCTTCTTTTTCATCTAATATCCAGATAGAAGCCCCACGTGAAGAGTTAATAGAATTTCTTTTGCACCTTGGGTATCGACTTTTAGGTTTCTTTTCCGACACTACGTCCGCCTTGGAAAAACTCGTGAAAGGCCTCGTGCACTTCCACACAATTTCCAGATTTCCTTTTTTTTCTATTCTGGTGTTCCTAAACGAAGAAAGCGCTTCGGGAAACAAATTCAAGGGAATCCCAACGTTCTATGCTTTCAAAATTTAACAGGATCTCCATCGACGCTTTTCAAATCGCTACTTTGGTTTGAAAATGTCGTATCTAAAGTAATGCTACAATAATGCAAAGCTTCGTGAAAGTTGAGAAAAGATAACGAGTTTTTTTTTTCTAAATTATAAAAAAAAAACTTGTAAAATCTCAGGATTAAACGTTAAAAAATTTAGTTTATTGTGTCTAGAAAATAAATATAATAAATATATTTTTTATTCTTAGGGTAGGGTAGGGTTGATACATATATATTCCGGCTTGTGTGCTTGATCAGATTTTTATTCGTAATGTGTATTTATTCTCCATGTTAAAAGTAGGTAAGTAAGTTGCACATTTTTCAGTCTCCATGCGAAGCTTAAACACAGCCAATTTCGCCTCGTAATCGAGAACCCTGGCCAAGTAACGAATATTAAAAGTAATAATCCCAATATTTATTTTTTTAATTTGCATCTACAATTATCGAATATTTCATAAAATCAATTTCTTTTGTAATAATACTAGAAATTCTTTATTTTACTAATTTATTCACGAAACCAATTAAAGAGTGAAGGTTCTGTGTAACTACTTCTTTTACACAGATCTGAGGGTATCCCTAGTTGTGTTTTGTAAAAATCAAATTTAGAATGGACGATTCAAATCCAGCGAAAAATGGTTTGTTTGTGGGAAAGAAGACAATTCTTGGCGTAACTGTAGGCGTTGCAGTGCTAGTTTAGACGAATTAGCTACCAGGTGATTCGTTTTTGAGGTTTAAGACAACAGTTGTCTTAACTGTGACATCGGTATAAGCGTGAACGTTCTAGTCTGCATTGTATAAACACTAAAACCTGTTAATTAAAATTAACAATTTTAGGCAATTGTATTAAAAGCAAAACCTACCAGTGACTCTCAATCTCAATAGACTTCCAATGCAATCCTTGCAATCCTTCCAATTCCAATGCAACTTTCCAATGCACTCTAAAAAACATTTTACTCAAAATAAGTGAAATGTTGGTTAGAATTTTTACACCCCAGCTCATTTCTATGTTTCTTCTGGAACATGCTTCGACAAGGAAGTTGTTTGTGACGCCTGTTCTGTCGTCACGATCGTCGTCGAAGCATTCGTCTTCATTCGTTCGCTAGTGTTCTATCAATATCAGTTCCCTCCTTTCCGATATCCATTTGTTACATTGTTAAATTTAGAAATTTTTCAAAAAGCCCGAACGCGAAAAGTGATTCATAGCTAAAAAGGGAGCTCGGTTTTGGGGTTGGTTTAAAATATGTATAAATCAAAGTTGATTCGAAAGATTTGACAGTCTTTTTTTGTTTGATGGATATAGAGGAAATGCAATTCAAAAAAGTTTTGTTTGAATATAAATAAATTTGATACTTCAGTATTGAACAGCTTTCAAATTATATATATTTTTTTATATTTTCTCTGAAGCAGTTTACAGTAATAATACAATGAAATCAAACATTTTTATTACTTTTGAAGTAATGAGCATTTAAGTTACATCCTTCAATATTACCCTGAGAATGGCAAAATCTTATATCTCCAGTAACTTATTCAAAATGCAAACATTTAAAATGGATAATTTGTTTTTGTTATAAATACATTCAACAATCAATTTTGCTTCTATTAAAAATGTTTATTAAAAAAAGGGTGTATATATATTTTTTTTACTAAAGTAAATCTAAAGATTGGCTAAAATGAATTTTTTCCATAAAAATTTCCAAGAATTAAGGGGAAAATACCATTTTAAAAGATAATTGTGATATCATCTTTTTAAGACAATTTGATCTACAATATTTAATATTATTTTTTGCGTAGTTTTAATATTCAGAAAAGAAGATAAATATCCGATTTAAAACCATACATATTTTTTTCTTAACATTATTATTTTTAATGTCTTGATATCAATACATTTTCAAAATGATATTAGTTTTTATAATATAAAAGTTTAATATTAAATAAAGACATAATTCTACCTTCCATGTCCATAATTTCTTAACTACTTTAATAAACTCTAATTATTATTAAACAATATAACTTGTTTATAAGTTAAAGTAGATTTAGTATAAAGGAGGACTATTTTACTTAAAACTAAATGATCTAAAAATGTTTTTTATTACCAATGAAATCTTTTTGTAATGATGCCACGTCTTATACTACAATTCAAAATGAGTTTCTGTAAAACTAATTTTACCTAAGTGTGAGACATAAAGCTAAGAAAACTTTCGCCAGTCATATGGTGAAGTTTTCGAAATTTTTCTTCAATAAAATCTTTTTAAAAGAAATATAAGAATTTATGAATAACCTAATTCTATTGAAAAGTAATTGTTCATAATAATAATTTAATTGTGAGAGAAATTTCATTATGACATAGTTGCATTTTTTTTAAAACCGAAACCTGTTTAGTGCGTTTTATTTTTAAGAGTAGTTTTCGTATTCTGTAAAACTCGTTTTACCTTTGCTAGACATTTAAAGCTGAGAAAACAACTAACCGCCATAAAAGGGTCAATTTTCACAACCGCTCTTCGTTTAAAAAAAATATTTTTTTAAAATTAATTTTGCTTCATCGGCATTTATTGTTAAATTGTAAATAACTATTTTATTGAAATGGTATTTTATAATTATATAATTATAGATTATTTTTTACAGAAAACTGTTTTAGTTTGTTTTATTTTCACGAGTTGCTCTCGTGTTCTGTAAAACTTGTTTTACCTTTGTATGCCACCAAAAGCTGCGAAAAAAACTGACCGCCAAAAATGGGACATTTTTCGAAACCTTTTTTTTTATTATTTTTTAAATATATTTAATATTTTATAAATAACTTTGTTCTATTGGCATCATTGCTCGTTCATATTTATTTTATTTGAACATTAATTACAAAAGAATGATTTGTGTTAGATAATAAAGACTGGTTAAAAAGAACATGTTTTTTATATAACTTGTTTGTGTCTGATATTTTTTTAACCCGATATGACATTTAAGCTAACCATTATCTGCAGTTTCCGAAACATTTTATAATCAAAACTAAGTAAATAATTAAAAATCGAATAAAATCAACAATCGAATAATTACAACAAATCTACAAATTTGCGGGTAACATGAACTGGGTGTTTTATACTCATATGATTACAGTCTAAAATATTCGATTTGCCAGTTTTTTTATCGTATAAAAAAGGAATCTATCAGTCAGTGAAGAAAAATATCTCTCAGTATATAGCTCACCGTATGCATGTAACTGCAACTACACTGTTAAAAAGTTGGCACTTCATTTCACCAAAAATATGGTTCGAAGTCGCTGCAATGGTTGTGTGGTGAACTGTTTCACCACCATATTTTCGGTATTTGGTTGGTCCACTTGTCAGGGTTTTGTTTACAAAACCTGAAAAATAGTTCAACCCAATATCGAAAGCATGTTGAAATATTCTACCACACAGCCGTTACAGCTTTTAGGAACCGATATTATAGCGAACTGTAAAATTTAGGACAATCGTTTAATTCGCGAACTAAATAAAAGGGTTATCTGGATAAAATTAAATTCACAAATTCACTCGAATGTAAAACCATCAACAACATGGAATATTTTTAAAAAAATGGTGCTATTTATGTTTCAACAAAGCCGTATTTTTAATTTAAAATGTACAAAGTTCAACTTCTAATGCTAAAGAAATAATATTACCTAAGTAACATGATATAATGATGCTTAGCCTTTCCAATCGTAGTCTTTGACCCTTTTCAATCAATCTCACTACTTGAATCCGTTTTTATACTGATTCGTACAATGAAGTTCCGATTTTCTTGACAGCGGCCTAATTATCTTTCAATAAATCGATCATTTTAATTGATCGAGAGTATTGTCCTACATGGAAACGATTGCTCGAAAGATAAGAATATTTTTGGGGTATGGGATCGAAATATAATAGCTATCAGGAGACTGAAAGTTTCGTTTTCTAGTTTAAAATGGCAATTTTGTTCTAAACTCTGTTGTACTTGCACAATGCACATATTGACTACATGCGTAGTTTTTAAAGACGCTTTTTCTTGTTAAAATAAAAATTTTTGTGTAGGTTTTAATGAAAATAATAGATAATAGTAGATTTATTTCACATTTTACATATTAAATAAATGTTTCATTTATAAAAAATAGGTCTAAAGGTATATGAATAAATCGATCAAAATTGAAATCTAAATCAAATTGATCAAAATTGAAATCTAAATCAAATTGATCAAAATTGAAATCTAAATAAAATTGATCAAAATTGAAATATAAATCAAATTGATCAAAATTGAAATATAAATCAAATTGATCAAAATTGAAATATAAATCAAATTGATCTAATCTTTTTTATCTAAATTCAACTCCCAATTAGGTTTGTTTAAAAAAACAAATTATAATATTTTCCTATAAAGAAATTAAAATTTGACAAAAATTTTCAAAAAATAAATTAACTGAGTGATATATACATTTATTACATGAGAGCTAAGTTAAAAAAAACATTTACTGGTGGATTACTGGAGTAACGAAGTTACCCTTAAATATTGTTTTGTGTTATCCCAGGCAAATAAAGGAATAATATTTCATTTTAATCCTTAATAAACATTGCTGCTAGGACCGTAAAAATTATAATCATCATCAAATTTAAACTTACTACATTGCTCCATTTCACCGTAACTCCAGTATTAGATCTTTGCATTGAGTTCCCCCAACAAATTTCCATCGTCTCCAAATTATTCCTGTCCCATATTAAATCCTAATTTTGTAACCACCCTGTATTTCAATCTAATTTACCAAATTCATTTATTTAAAATCCATCAATATCACAAAAAACTCAATCCAAAGAAACAACATTTTAAAACTGATTATTTTCATTATCGCTAACCACAATCCGATTGGAGAGCCTTAAGTGGCGCCATGGATAATTTTTAAAGCCTTAAACTCTCCCTTTTTCTTTGCATAATGAGCCAATAATGATAGCCGTGGGCCATCTAGCTAGTCAAGTGAGTCAAAAGCACAAGTGGGCCGTAAATGAGAAACCCCCGAGGCTTCAATTGTAATAAAGGACAATCCCATGTAGCTATGGGGGACTCGCAATAAATCATCTCATAGTCATGGAAGTTTATTATAAGTATGAATGATTTGTTTCAAATGCTCTTTTCTGATGTGAAGGATCCTAATTAGTATTTAACTAAAATTTGGTTCAGACTTCAAAGGGAATCTATGCGTGTTTGTTTAAAACTTAAATTCAAAAATACCTTAAAAATGACTGATTTGAATCATTAATTAGATCTTAATTATATCCACTTGAAGGTCCTCTGCGAATTTCGATAGTTCGGTTGGGAATAAAGGAATTCACTTAAATAAATATACGGCACAATCAATTCTGCATTTGTGTTTGTTTATGCTCATTTCGAAACAATCTACTTATCTTTTTGGTTAGATTTTGTTTATAGTCACTCGAGGTTTATTATCTTTAAATCCTAATGTTTAGAACATTGTTTTGGGGGGAGTGCATTAGAAGAATTTAACTTGTTTGCTTGTTTTGACTTCACTTATCCAAATATTGTTTAGATATTTTATGTTTTAGCGACAGCATTTTTTTTATCTTATTTAAAAAATGTAAATGAATATTTTCAAATTAGCTAAGTTTAATTCCGGTAAAAGTTTGACATATAAACATATTTTCAAAGAGTTTTATTATAAATATTTAAAAATGATATGGCATTAAAACATATTAAAAATGTGTGTGTGAGAGTTATATTATAATATATAAAAGTAACTATATACGTACAAAAATACCAACTAAGATCATTTTGAAGTTCAAAAAATGTATGATGTATAATAAAACTATTTACATTTTTTAATTTCAAGAATTTTTTGTAAAATTTGTAAGTGAAATCTTTTTAGTGATAGCCAAAATTGTTTGTGTATTATAGAAAAAAAAATAGCAGTCAGCACATAGAACATTGAGTCTTCTAGATGTCTCATTTAACTTTAAATTAAAAATAATTAAATAAATTAAATCAAATCATATATGATTTTAATTTAATAATTGTTTTATTGATATTTGTAACCGTAATATAACTGAAACACAGTTCAATAATAAAGAAAATCATTATAAACTTAAGTCATTCAAGTGATGCAATATACGTATCATCAGCTTCTCAATACCCTTTATAGTTTATCTAGGTTTTTAATTTTACAATTTAAGACAAATATGGCAACTTGTGGCAACTTGTTTAACACTAAATTCAAAACCAAATTTCTAAATTTGAAGTTGACGCACTGCGAATTTCATTCAAAACACAAACACTGCGAAAGAAAGTTTGAGAGAACGAATTCTTTTAAAACTCAACATACCGAGTTTATTATTTAAAAAGCTAATCACGTGAAAGCCTGGAAGTTTCAAAACATTAAATAGTTTGTCGCTGATTATTGATTTTGGCAGAAGTAACTCAATTCACCCAAGTTTTATTACCTTTTTTATCAACTGCTTGTCAACTTACACAACTTCAACTCATCCTTTTAGAAACACATTTAAGATATCTATTTGTGTTCTATTGCGTTGTTTTAAATTAAAGCTGTAGTTTTTATTGTGCTTTCATCAATCTAATATTTTAACGTTATTAATAATTTCAATTATTACTTAAGTCACCGATATTAATGTTTTCCGATGTTATGGTTAGGTTGTATTTTATTTAATTTATATAAATTTAACTTTTTATTTAAACATACAATTTGAATTTTCTTACCTTGTTTATTCTTACAGATTTTAAAGTAACCATGCATATATGTAGATGTTTATAATGATAGAAAGAATTACCATAGCTTAAATGTGAAGTTTGTGAGGACACTATAACTCTTCAGCTTCATTAAAAATAATGGTAATAACTGAAAAAACTTAAGTATCCTATTGTTTTCCATATTTCTCAGGGTTATATTTAGAGATGTGTTTAAGTAAATTAGATATAAAATTATATTTTTAATTGCCAGCTTAAAGTACATAATGCGTTTGGCCACATTTTTCTCAAGAAGATATTATAAGTATATATAATATTCATTAGTAAAGTTTACATATTATTGATTTTTTTTAAATTGAGAATACCCTAATTTTCATTTATCTTCCTAAACAAAAATTGTGCTATCAAAACTTATTTTAACTTTAAAATTGAGAAAAGTATACTATATATTAACTACAAAAAGAATCCATAAACTGCTACTAATTATTTACTTTCATTAATATTTGTCCAGACAGTATTCACTTATCCAAACAAATGGCTCATTTCTTTCTTCCTCAGCAATATCCCATCGTAAGACGTCAAACATTTACAGGGATATTATACGAATGTCTCAACGAACACGAGTTTCCAAATGTATTTACCCCATGCGAACACTATTTTGTCCCCTAACCTGTTTACGAGGAAGGCAATCTACTTGAAATACTACCCTTAAAATTCCACTCAAATATTCAAATCTCAGCATATTTATGTGGGTCTTTTATTCATTTGCATGAGAGATAACATAAGGTCCCTTCCTCAATATTCGATTATGGCAGCATCTAAGGAAGATCTCGTAATTAATATTTGACGACTCTGTACTAAGAGGAGGATTGCAAAATGACACACTCATAAATATTTTGTTATATGGTGTACTAAAAGTGGCTTTTGCAATTGAAGTAATTGAATGTTAAAGAAAGATTTGGTGTGTTTGGGGTAAGTTTTTGAAAGGAAACGGCTAGCTTTATTACAAAGAACAGATCTTCATTAGTCTTTAGAAGATAAAATAAGTTGTTCAGTTGAAACATTGATTCCACTTAACTGTTATTTTCGATATGTAATCACAAATTTCGCATTAGTTGTCAAAACGGATCAAAAGGTTGATATTCTGAATATCATTTTGGAATATACTCACTTTTTAGTTTGCTATAAATTAAAGAAACATTTTATGCTACTTTATAGTTATACAGTTATTCAACTGTTATACTACTATCTTTCAAGTGGTCTTTGCGATTGAAGTATTTGATTGCTAAGGAAAGTTATGGTATATTTTGGATACATTTTGAGGAGAAAATTGCAATATAAATCGCAAAAGCATCTCCCAGTTATCTTGAGAACTTACACTTAAACATAAACATGTGTTCTAAGTTCTAGTTATTTTCAGTACTCATATTCATTTTGCATAAAACGATCTAACTTTTAATATATAGATCTAGATCTATATTTTAACTGTTGATTTTCTGAAAATAGTTTGGAATATACCGACTTTTAAGGGGACACAGTACCTAAAAAATGGCAAAAATTGCGAATTTTGTTTTTATTTGTGCTAAAATTAAAGTTTTAAATCTTCTAAATAAGTCTACCAAGTTTTAAAAGTCTAGCTATATTTTAAAAAAAGTTATTCCACTTTTTATGAGAATAGGTAGGATAAAAATGCAAACGAATGAAAACTTTTCCTTGATGACAAGTTTTTCAAAACGCTAAGGCTTTTTTAATTATCGATAAAAGTCTAAGGAATTTTGTATGCAGTCTTTCAAATATGTTAACATTAAGAATTGGTATTAAAATTATTTTCAAAATTATTACTTTTTTTATAAAAAAAATACTAAAGTCGAAATTTTTCAAATATGCTAAAATAATTTGGGATTTTCTAGATAAATATTTTTTATAAAACAACTACTGAAGATAAATCAAATTTGGATACCAATTCTTATGTAAAACAGTTCAAAGTACATGAGAAAAAAAGTTTGTTTAAAATATTTGTATTTAAAAAAGCTTTAGCATTTTAAAAAAATTCAAAAAAATTTAATTTTTTTAAATAACTTAAAAAATTAAACTATTTTTAAATTTTTCTTGTCATATATTGTTTTTAAATACAGATTTAAATAATAAAACATCAATTTTATAGTGAATATGTCAAAATTAAAGATTTTTTTTTAAAGTAGTACCGTGTCCCTTAAGAGGGACTGTCAGTCCCATAGAGCTAATGCATTAGTTTTGAAATCATAATTTTGGCAAAAGAATTGCTTTGCCATGTTATCCATTTTCACCAGGTATGGGAATCATCATAACATCAATTTAAAACAAAATTGTAAAGAAAATAACATCCGGTTATTTAATTATTAATTGATAAAGTTTTAAAATAGTGTCGCCATCTGCTGTAATTTGTGGCATTTTAAAACTTCAAAAATATATAATTTAATAACTAGATAACAGTTTCGTTTCAAAATTTATTTCATTTCGATGTTTTGTTCATTCTCAAACCTGGACAAAAGGGCTAACATGGCAAAGCAATACTTGTGAGGAAGTTATGATTAGAAAACTAATGCATTAGCTCTATGGGACTGACAATCCCTCTTAATTTGTCAGAGTCCTTTAACATTAATTATTATTATCAGTTACATAAAAAGATATTAAAATTGTTTTAAAAGTTTACTGGTTTACCGATAAATTACCAGAACATATTTCATTGCACGTAACCCATTAATGACGTTTGGCAAGAAAATTTGCCACGCGAAAATGAGCTTTCTGGCTTAGTCTATCTAAGTAAACAAAATATAAGACAAATTAAGACCATTATACTGGATAACTTGTGTAAAACAAATTAAGTTACACGTGAAACGAATTTTAAAAAGCTAACGTTTTTATTCGGAAATGCAGGTGTCAATTGTATTCTCAAATTGGTATGGTAGTTTCATCGCTTAATACTGCCGAGCGTATTTTACATTCATATATAATTTATTTATTTACGGTATTATTAGTTAATGCGTTATTATAGTGTTTCTTATTTTATTATTGAATTTTATTAGGTTTTTTTTGTATAAAATGATCTCAGAGAGATTTTATGAAAAATTAAGAAATGTGTAACAATTAAAATTAAATGAGTCCTTTTCACTTGACTGCGGTTTTAAATTACAAAGCGTACTTTGTTATGCGTTAAAACTTCTCACGAAGACCAGATATAAGCAATCGGAAACGAGCAAATACAAAATAATACGATTTTTTTTGTAATAGGAACTTTAGTTCATTTTTCTAACACATTTTCCCCAATATCTTTCAATGGTAGTCTATTAAAACTTCAAACCCACCGTCAAAATGCAAATAAAATGAATGATAACATGGAGCTAGATGAATACTCAAGGACTCATAGGGTTAATATACAAACCAATGTTTAATTCAGTTCCACGAATTGGTTTAAAATATCTGTTAGTTTCAGACGTTGGATGGCTAAATCCGTTTTATAGTATATTATCTGCTGTTTCACAAGCGGAAAACTATTGTTGGGTCGTCAAAAGAAACGATTCGTTCCAATTCTTATTAAAGCGGATTGGATTTGTATTGAAATTACATGTTTTCGTCTAGTTTTCTTTAGACTAAATTGTATGTCTGGAAACTTTATTACTAAGCCATTCAACTTCATTAAAGAATGTATGTGACAATATGTGTTTTTTAAATTTTTAGTTTTTTAAATAAAATGAGAAAGCCAAGAATCACATTTACTGCTTTAACCTGACTGTTGTCAATTGAAAATTTAAAAAGAATAATAATTAAGACGTTAGCTGTTATAAAATGATGGAAAATAAAATAGTTTACAATAAAGGTTTTTTAAAAAGCTTATTTTAAACTGCAAATTGCTTTAAAATTAACTTACTGGTACCTTTACTGATCTTGCAAAGTAGTGAAAAAGGTGTTTTCTAAAAAAGATTCATTTCCTAAATATTTTAGAAAATAGAACTTAAAGTTAAACAAATATCAAAAGCACCAACAATATCCTAGGTGGTCTAAATAATAATTTTGTTCAAAATATTTTGATTAATACGAAAAATTGCCAAAGTATTTTTTTTAACTATTCAATACTGTTTTACTCTAATAAAAATTCCACCAAGTTTAGTAACAGAAACGCTGCAATTCGATTAATTTGTTTGTTTTCTACTCTTTGTCTGGCACACTTATAATTCATTTTGCATTTACTCCATTTTCTCAGGTAATATTATTTAGTTTTTGTGGTAAAAGGTTATTTTGGTGTAAGTTTACTCCATTTTATGGTGTAACTTTACTCCATAAAGTTAGATTCAGCACTTCAGTTTTATGAATAAACGTTAAACCCAACGTTTTACAGTGTTACCATGATTGACGATAACTCTTTGGAGGATAAGCACATTGGCCGAAGTGTAAACTTATTTTAACTGCATGAGTTTAGATTTTAAATTTTGTGGACGATTGAAATTTTTAAATTTAATTTTTTTTTCCATAGCATGTAACCATAAATGACTCCTCCATACTTTAACTTTAGTAAAGACTTACTTTGTAGACTTATTTAGTAAAATTAAAAATATATATATAATTTTGTATAAATCATGTGTGTTGCTGGTAAACCTGACATTTGGGTGACGAGTTTATGCGTCTGTATCCCGCAAAGGATTAAATTGCTTGAATCCTAATTACTATTTTCAACAAAAACACCTTTCCCAAAACAAAGAAAAACCTCTACCTGTGCATTACCCATCGTAAACCCGAATGCTACAAGGTCACAAATCTTACTTACCTAACTCCCCAAACGACCACCCTTAGAACAGCATTAGAGGGGGAAAGGAAATTGGTATAAAACAGGAGGGAGGGGCTTGCTATAGGCCCAAAAGCGATGTGCCGATCAGATCAGATCAGATCCCCAGAGATCTAGCGTGAAAAGGGGAACATGGACCCTTTTGACTTCTAATGCATTTCAACTAATGTGGGCTGTTACCATTGCAGGCAAAAGTGCTCATATCAATCTGGGGGATAACATCTGTTAGAATGAGAGTAATATAAAAGTGTCACGAAAGCATTTGCCGTTGGTGAAGTGTGTAAGATGTGGTACAAAGATTGTTTAGTTATGGTGTTCATTATAATTTTGTTAAACTATATAATATTGGTTTATTTTAAGATAACTAAAGCTTAAAATTAATGTATCAGCAAATCTTAAAATTATTCCTAACTAACAATAAAAAGCATTTACAAGTTCCTACTTATGTATTATAAATAATGATAATTAAAAATCATATTTTAGGGCGTTTGAAGATCATTTTTAAAAATCTAAAGGCTACTAAATTTCTTCGATATTTTATTACCAACACGTGCAATTTATGCATAATATGTGCCCCAAATCTATGTTTCAAACTCAGACATTAAGTTCATATTAATTTATAGAAAAAATACTACCACAAAACAAGCAAGTGTAAATTTGGTATGTTTATCCTTAAGCATCATGTTTATAATATCCAAAACGTTGAACAGTTTATTCCACGCTCTCGCCCCCGCAAAACAACAAGTGTAAAATTGGTACTATATCCTTAAGCATCATGTTTATAATCTCAAAAACATCGCACAGTTTATCCCCCGCTCTCACCACCCCAACCAATTATTACATTGCGACTCATAAAAGCAATTTACACGCGGGAGGAACTTAATTTCCCTCTAAGCGAATTAAAATTTCTCAAAGTGCAATAAAAAGCCGAACTCCCCCTCCATTCAATCAATGGAGTGGCACCTTAAAGCAGAGCTTAAAATACGTGTCCTTAATATTCGGCTGTAATCACAACAGCATCGGGAAGTTACAGTCCCGAGGTGCTGCAACAAAAGCACGTCCACGGGACTGGGCGAGGGGACTTGTGCTGTAGTCACGGCTTTGTAATTGGGGGAAATAGCCACAGCTTGGGGGAGGCTTGCGGCTTTGAGTTGGATTTATATTGTATGGTGACAGCAAGATCCCATTGCCAATAACCCAGGGAACGAGAAATCTAATGGTAGTTCCGCTCTTCCCGGTTTACAGCCTACACTCTCCTGATTGAAAAGCCTGGTGCCCAGGTTATTTACTGGTCCGAAAGGACTTTATCGCCACTTCGTGCCATTGGCCTTGATTACGGCTTTCCCTTCTTTTTCGATTTTTCATAATATCAGAGTCCTATTTTTGTGCCTGGGTCCCTTTCTTCGTAAAAGCGCCCTGGTGGGGTGTGGGGATAGATTCCGCCGAGGCGTATGCGTGTCTCTGGACGAATTTGTTTTATCTGACGCCTTGGAGGATTTGTTGGTCACGATGTCTAGGGAGAAGGAATGCGTTATTTTAAATATCCATATGGGGAAGGGACAAATAAATTATTGGTTTTAAGAGTTCTGAGCTCGAAGTTATTCGTAGAAAATTTTGCCATGTTCTGAGTAGGTGCGGGAAAATGCGATACAAAACAATTCTGTTAGAAAACATTTCTGCCTTTCTCTTATCAGATGTTTTTCTTCTAAAAATAAAGAAAATAGCTGTAAAATTACGCCTCAATTTGTCAAAAGAAGCATTTTATCTGTATATATATTAAACTTGTAAAAACGTGTGCATAGTTTACATTTATTGAAAACAGATTTTGTCTGTTGGGATTTTAAAAGAAAATTTGAAATATACAAACCACCTCCTTACTGGTTAATTCAAGATTTCTTTAATTGTTATAATGTAAAACTTGGTATAACGTTACACCATAAAACTTATAGAAATTTGTCATATAGAAATACTAGCCTGCAATTTATTTTATTTGATAAAATGATAAATTGAAAACTGTTTGCAAGTGGGTTTACAAATGCCCAGGTAATGACATCACTACTTAAAACATAATGAAGAACTTGTTTCGCCAGTTTCGTGGAGTAACTTTACACCACATCTTTTAATGGATTGCCAAAATTTGTATTAGCTGTAAAACCTATTTTTCTACTATTCAGCTGAAATGGTTGATGATTTAAACCAAGTTTCCAATATTAAATTACCGAGTAATGCAATACCCGTAAATGAAGTACGATGGTAAACATTTAACTGAATTACAAATCTCTTCATTTGATAATGTTTCCAAACTTTTAAACAATAACAATTTAAGCTCTTAGTTCAAGTATTATTTTACTCTTTAAAATATAACTAATGAGTTTCCCCTACTTTAGTTACAACATTTGTATACTTTAATAGAAGAAGGATCTATGTTCAATCTTTGTAAATAGTACATTTCCTTTTTTTTTCTTATATATGGCATAACATTTGAATTTTAATTGCAACTAGCAACACTGATGCAAGCAGCCCATCTGCAAATAAGAGAAAGTATAAACCTTGGACAAATTACTCCATCATACTTATTTCACTGCAGTATTCCCTAACGTGTGTAAGTTAATGATGGAAAATAGCAATTATCCTTTCACATTAAAGGAAAAAAATATATTAATGGTTCGGAAAATATTGCGAAATGTACAGTGGTATTCCAATATAATTGAGATTAATGAACTATCGAGATATAAATTAATCAAACAGAACAAATTTGTTACTGGAAGTTTTCGTTTGGACTCCAATTAAATTTTAAAAATATGATTCGATTCCTTGAACGGAATTATACATTATTTAAAATTAAGAATTTTGCGTCATTAAATGTTTCTTCGAAAGAAAATGGAATAATTATCGAAATATTGTACTTTTTAAAGAATGAAACTAATCGATACAACGATATTCTATTGGAGAAATGTTTTTTCTTTTTTCAACATTACTTTATTAAGCAGTTTCATTTTAATATAGTAATGTTTTATTTAAATGATAAAAAAATTACTAAATTGAATAAAATATTGAAATAAAATTATTAGTTTTATCAAAATAATATCTTTAAACATTTATTTGTTTTATGAAATTAAAATTCTATTTTTATTGCAATACAAAGTAAAATAAGTATTGGTAGTGAGAGAATACTAAAATTTAAGTTTCTAATGCTTATGATAAACATAAAACTCATAATATAATTAATAGCATGATCTTAATAATTTATGTTTAATTATTTTTTGTATTTGTACAGCAATTTTTGTTTCAAAGGATTATAATCCAATTACTACAATAATATTTATAATTGTTTTAAATTTAATTACCCCTATTAATCAAATATTCTTGAAATCAGGAAACGCGTTTTTGATGACAAGAAACGGGAAAAATCAGAATTTGTAACAATATATTTTTATCATATTAAATTACAAACAGCGTAACATATGTGATATGGTTTCGTAATGGATACGGCATAAACAGAAGTAAAAAAAGTAGGTTTGTAACAGAATCTGCACTTAAACCGCTTCCACACAACAGTTGTATTTAACAGGTAAAAAGGCGCCAAACACAGCATTAATTCTATATTAAACATTTGCATGCTAAATTTGGCTAGTTCCATTTATTTTATTTCGAAAATTTAATAATTATTACTTATCGTTTGCAAAAATTAATTTATATTTCGAAGAATAAATATGTAATATTCCTCGCTTTTAAATAGAATGAAAATATTTCATATCAACATACATGGCAATGGTGATTTAATTCTAATAAAAATGGCTTCCTTTGCTTTTTAAATGAGCATTAAATGTTGCAGTTTTTTAAATTATTGAAGTACTTCGAATTCGAATTCTTCTCTGAAATTTTCAATGTATTCTAGTTTCGATACACTGAATTTATTGACGTATCACACATGTCCGTAGCATTTGTAGTTTGGGCTATGGAAGTGGGTGACAGACAGACAGACGGACTGAATGATTATAATACCTTCCACTTTTTACGTTATAAACGTAGTGTGGAAGTTAAAACAACAATTGCGGTATTTAGAAAAAACACTGAAAAAAACACACTTTTTTTTACTGAATTTAGGCAATTCAAGTAAAAATTTAGCTATTTCGACCTCGAATAAATATACTCCAAATGTAAGGTGTTTTGCTTTGTTACATTATTTTTTATGTTAATTAAAAAATGATTACAGTTTATACATTTAAACTGCTGCAATATATAATTTAAAAGCTGTGAAATTAATAACCTTTTTTTAAAAAAATCGTGTCCACTTCATCATGAAAATTACCATAAAAAACTCAATCCAGTGGCAGATTTGCCCATAGAGAGCCACAAACTGCTGCGCCTGATATAGGAACCCAGGATCTGTGTATTGTATCGTGAAGCAATACGACTCAGCCACTGGACTGTGAAAATTAAAACACTGTGAAACAACTACTTTGAAAATATAAAGTGATTTTTAACCTCGAGACATGATAATCGTTATCTTAGATTTAAAAAAAAAAACTTCGTTAAACTACTGATAGATTAGGGCTATAGTTTACTGAAAATGCTTTTTAAATAAACCTTTCATGTTTAATTGGGTAAAAACAGATGACAAAATGATTTTTAAATTATAATATTTGTTTTTTCAAAACACTAAAAACACAAGAAAAGAGCAATTTCATTCAACAAGGATTTTCAATACTGTCCTTTACTATCTTCCAACATAGCATCCAGTATCTCGTGGTATAGAGATCCGATATCTCTGGCAAAGCAAGAAGGTCTCCAGGGCTATTATTTCGCCGATAAATCCGTGTAACCTTCGACAACAGCTAAACAGGGAATCCCTTTTCTTTTTGTTGAACTTTTCATTTCGATTTTTAGTCTCGAAAAAGGAGTCATTGTTAGGGGACCGTTGGTAATACTTGATCGAACTGCGCTTATTCTTTTTATTTTAGCGTTGTTTCCCCCGTACGGTTGTAAAATTGCTTAAATTGAGCTCTTTTAAACTCAGGTGCCCTTTTAGAATCGATATGTATAAATCTTGGATTAAATTTGTCGATAGGGAAGGGTGAAGGTATTTTATTAGATTTGTTGAATGTAAGTAATGCCTTAGATGTAAATGTGTAAGGTGTAATTTGTTTCTTCTCCAATATATTTAAAGTTAAATTTATTGTTTAAAATGCGACTTAATTTCTTTCGTGAAAGTGGTTTCTTTATTTTTTGTGTGTTTCGAGTGGGAAGATTTAAGTGAAATATTTACATGAAGTTTTAGTTGCAAATATCACTATCAAACTTAGAAATGTGAGACAGTAATCAATGTAGATATTGTGTCATGTGGTACCAAACTTATTTGACTTGAATTCTACATTAATGAAACATATTGAGTTACATATTGAGTTACTACATAATACCTATATTATTTTAAAAGATTAATCAAGAAATAGTATACAAGATACAAAACTAAACTAGTAGTAACTGATGAAACTTTTCATATATATATTCCTTAATAATTCTTACTAACGTTTAGAAATATTTAAATGTAATGAAATTCGCTTTGTTAGTAATTTTATTCAAAATTGAAAAAATATTTTTGATACAAATGTCTTTGACTTTTTAGTATGCAAATGTTTTGTTCTTTTTTCATTTCATTAAATGATTAAAAAAAGAAGCAGAGCATGCATTTAGTCCAGAATTTAATACGAAATATACACACAAAAAAATATCTGAGACCAAGGTACTTCTTTCCTAAAGTAGTGGAAAAGTAAAATATGAAGAATAAAATCGAATCTCCACCTCAAACTTTAACCCTTTGAGGACCATTGTGCCATTTCATATTTGTTTGCCTTAAAATTAAAATATCCATCAAGTCTTTCAGTGGTACCAAATTTCACTAGGTAAATTTCAGGTGCAATACCCAGTAGGTTCGCTCATGTTACTAAATATTACAAATTAAACCGTTAATTATATAAATTAAAATATACTTTGATAGAATTTTTATATTAAATTTGAAAAAAAAAATGGGTATAATTGTCGAGAAAAAATCTACAGACAAATAATAATATGTGAGCGATAAAGATTTACAAACCTTTAAAAAATATTCATTCATCAAAAATATTACTTTAATTGAAATTGTAGTATAAAAGCATTTTTACTAACTAAACTTGTATGTTTAAATTCAAACGTCATTATTTCTTTTACTGTTATAATCAGTATCCCCAACATAACCAAATGATAAAAGAACACTTCCCTCTGAGTTCCACTCTCACAAAGCAAAACAGGGCAGAAACAGCGTTCGGAAGTCATAAAAAACATTCGAACCCGCACGAACATCGGAATCACAGCTTTTTGAAAAGAACAAACTACCCCTGACGACTGTTCTGCTATCACTTACCTTTTCTCGCACCCGTAGCTATTTGAGTGGGCAAGCTTTTAGGGCCCGGGCCTTCTGTAACAATCAGCCATCGTAAAGAAGGTACCTTGGCATAGAAAAAAAAACCCATCTACCATTATTTAGGATGTGCTGAAAATTTATGCTAGGATGAGACCGGAAACAAAGAAAATCACCTAAGGCTGCTTTTTCTGTAGGTAGTGGATTTTTTTCTTGTAGTTTTTTCGAGAAAAATGTCTGTGTTGTGTGGAGATGGTGTTAGTATGGTACGCAAATGTGTGGTAAATGTATATTTAAAATAATTTGTCGATTTTTTAAGTAAAAATTATTGGATCCGTTATTATATTTTCTTTTTTTGTGTGTCTGTTAGTTTGGGCGATATAAATGTGTTGTATGGGGACAACGTATTTTGTAACAGTACATGTTTAGAATATTTTTCAAATAATTTGTAGATTTCGTAGATTTTCAAATTTTTGCTGCATCCATTTTAAATGCATTTAACACTTTTGCTGTATCCATTTTAGATGCATTTAACACTTTTTTCCTAGGAATTTTTGGAAAATGGGCAAAAATAACATAAAATAAATCATTTTTCTTGAACTTCCATGCCTGATTAGTTGGTCGATTCACCAGCGCCGCACTAGAGCCTACACAGCATTTACTATTAAACCAGTAGCTAAATTAATAATTGGAGACGGTAGTACTGAAACTAATACCAAACAAAATCTGCGCAGTTAATAATTTATTGAATTTTTATAAATTTTTTATTTAATTCATATTACCGATGATTAGCAAAAAATTTGCACGTGAAAATCAGCTTGCTGCTTAAATTTTTCTCTATAAACAAAATATAAGAAGAATAAATACTAAAGTACTGAACAATTTATGAAGGACTAATTCAGTTACATAAAAACGAATTTTAAAAAACCTAAAATCCCCGTTCATATTCGGAACTGATGGTGTTAATGGTATTCGAAAAGACTTTGTTAATGGGTTAATATATTACTATTTTTGTGCACCGTAATAATATTAATTCTCCCAAAAATGTATGGTTTGTTAACAATATTTTTAAAAAGTTCAAAACACATAGTTATACCAATAAAAAACTCGTAAATATCCCAGAAAACTATAATCTCATCAAATAATCATAAAACTATTCGTAAACAAGATAAAATTAAAAAGGTTACCGTCAGTGCGGGTAACTTTGGTCCAAAATCTTAGTTTTTTTTTACAAAGGAAGAAAAATTGAACTACAAAAACGATTTAAAAACTTAAAAATCTCTATGCATTGTAAGTATTGTACTTTTAGGAATAATTTCCAAGCATTTTTGTTAAATTTTGAGTGCAAAGTTCCTTGAAGAAATCCTTACAGCTTGGACCAAAGTTACCCGCATTCATCGGCAAAAGTTTCCCAATTACCAATATTTAAATATAACATAAAAAGTATTCAACTTAGGTTAAAACAAATGGTGTAATATTCATCCCCATAAATAAGCAAATAGTATAGAGTGTTTTATTTTGCTATTTTCAATATTTTTTTAGGTGTTCCAGACAAAAGTTGGACGAAATAGATTTTTGTCATTAAATGCCCATAAGAATACAAACCTCACTTGTGGTATTTTACATGATATGAAAGGCAATGTTTCCACCTTTCCAAAAAATGTAAAATAATTTACTTTGGGATCATTTTTAGAAGAGAAATGAAGAAACGAATCTTTTTCCGACTCGTGGACCAAAGTTACCCTCCATGGCCATAGATACCCGCTTTGACGGTATTTAAATTCCAATAAATTACCGTTCATATTCGGATATGATGTTTTTAATGATATTAAGACGTTATTAAAAACTTTGTTAATGGTATAATATATTATTATTTTTATGCGTAGTAATACTATTAGTTATTACAAAAATTTAGGGTTTGTTAACATTATCAAAAAAACCTCAAAAAGCTCAAAAAATATATACCAATCAAAAACTCATAAATATAATCTCATAATCATAATATCCAAAAAAAAACTATAATATCATCGAATAAACATAAAACTATTCGTAAACAAGATACAATTAACAAGGTTATTTAAATTCCGACGAACTAACCTATTCGCGCGCAACAAACTGACGGTTAAACCCATCGAACCGAAATTAGTAGCCATTGAACTGAATAACTAACTTCATTAAACGACTTGAAAGCACGCCACGAATCTCCCAGGTCCTTTCTAACGGTCACTTAATGAAGCCTTATGAACCTTCGTGGTTTGGTCAGTAAATATATTGATTTGACTTCTGGTATCAAGTCCGGGCTCAATAGACACTTTGTATCAACTCAAAGTGGCAGCGTCTATTCTCATTTTAGGTTTGTGGGATAGGGTCTATGGATAAATTGGTTCGTTGTTTTATTCATAGAATTTTTTTGGAGGTTATGATAGTTAGGTCTAACTAGGAACCACAGAAATGTAACGGACCATGTGAATGAGATGGTGTTAAATGTTTTCTAAAGTTTAAAAAAAAATAATTAGTAACAAAAATGTTATTTTTATAACAAATTATTAACAAAAATATTATTTTTATTAATAATTAGTTTTAAAAAATCTTTGGGATTTGTAGTTTTTACCCCTGTAAAAACGTTTTTTAGATATTGGTTAGCTAGATCTAAACCTAACCACATTTACAAACTATGTGGAAGAGATGACGTTAAATTTTCTGGAGTGAAAAGTTGTAAAATCATGAAATTTGTCAATGATTTGTAAACATATCGACTGTTAGTTTTAAAAAAAAAAAATTTAAATTAGTAACAAAAATGTTATTTTTATAACAAATTATTAACAAAAATATTATTTTTATTAATAATTAGTTTTAAAAAATCTTTGGGATTTGTAGTGTTTACCCCTGTAAAAACGTTTTTTAGATATTGGTTAGCTAGATCTAAACCTAACCACATTTACAAACTATGTGGAAGAGATGACGTTAAATTTTCTGGAGTGAAAAGTTGTAAAATCATGAAATTTGTCAATGATTTGTAAACATATCGAATGTTAGTCTTTTTAACTAAGTGCATTAACTTTAATAGAATTAGAAAGGTAAATTAAAAAAAAAATCTTAATTGTTACTTATTTTTTTGTCATTTGTAAGTGAAATGAGAGTGCATGTTAAGTGTTTTTTTATACTTTTATATGGGAAAATATGTTGAAAAGTATAGTTTATACTCCAACAAGCATTGTTAATGCATAAATTAAAAACTCTATTTATTAAACTATTATTTATTTATATTTATTAAATTAAAATGTTACAGAAAATTTATAATTTATTAACAAAAACTGGTTTAGTATCGTTTTCCAAATAAACGCAATAATCACATTTTAAGTAATACAGGATTTCAATGGATGGATAATAGACAGAAATCACAATACCTTTACTTACTTTTTTACGTCTTAAATAAGTAGCACGCATTAATTTGTTTTTGGAATCGCATAGATCAGATTTAGTTATCGATTCAAATTTCTAAAATAAAAACAATCCAAGTATTTCTAATTACTGACTAATTTATTGACACTTACATTTGTCAAGAATTTGCCAGGGAGATCTCTAGTCTGAAAAAAATACGAACTTCTCTTCCTCCAGACAGATTTTCCTGTGTTGAAACAGGAAGGGAAATTGCACTCAGAAAAAAAACTTGTTTTTTTCCTTTCAATACAAAAAAAATTCCCCCAATTACTACAAGTTGTGTTGAAAGAATACAAAAATTGGTAATAACAATGTATGGTTAGTTACAAAAATTGTGTTGCAGGCTTCGCCTTAGCACGCATGTATTTCACCGAAATAAAGTTCAGCATCTGCTCTTTAATGTTTCGGATAAATAGCTATGCTAAAGCTTAAACTATATATATTGCGTTATTTTAAAACGATTTTTTAATTAATTTACACATATTTTAGAAAACAATATAGTAACAGAATTTTGTCATTCACGCATGGGTTTAATAATCGTCTCCTCTTGCGATCGTCAGTTGTGTTGGAGTATGGTAAGTTTGATCGAATCGTTGTTTATGTCCATACACCAATTCGCCAATATTTAAAAAAAAAACTAAATATACTTTCCTTAGTTGTTAAGTAAAACTTAACCCGCAACTAAAACACAATCACAGTTCCTTCACCCCATTACTTTCACCCGAGCCACCCTAATTACAGATAAATTGGACCTGGGAAAGGGCTACACTAGTCCGACCGGTGTATATGTGTCAAGTTCACTTTCACAGGCTAATATTACGGAATGAAATAAAACCTATTGATTGCCTCTCGCTACATAAAAGATGGCGAATGGGTTTTTGCAAACGACTCTCCTGGGGCAGTCCAGGGTACGTTTTATTGCTCTTAACTGACTCCCTGGTTGGAACAAAAGCAGGCCTTTAGCCACGCCTTGCGGAATTTATATGTTGATAATAAACATAGATTTATGCGCTTCGCCACAGAAATATTTCGTTAAATCAAAAACAAGGCGCCAAAATAATTTGGGACTTTCGAGGGTTGTAAGGCCTTTTGAGTCATTTGAAGGCATTAAGTTGGTGTGCGGACGCTTTTATGGGGTTGTTGACGTGTCGGTAGAATGGGAGGTACATGCGAATCCTTTATACAAGTTGCAACTTTATCTCTTCTGGTATTGCTTTCGGTGTGTGGGGATCTAATCTGTGTACAAAAGTTTTTGTTTTGGTGATCAAAAGTCTGATGTTAGGGCAGAAAGTGTGTTTTGGAGTAAAAGGTAAAGAGCGTTGAATAGAATTTATTGCAGGGAAAGTGGAACAAAGGATATTGCGATGTTTTTTAATGATTGTAAATCAGGCAATTTGATTATGATTAATAATGTATAAACTTAAGAAGTACTCATGTAATAAATTTAAATTATAAACAAAATAGTCATCAATTATTGGTTATTTTTAAGCCATATCAACAATATTTTTAACAAAATTTTGAGAACAAAGCTCACAGAGGCAAATGAAAGTTTTATGATTATTTCTGAATATGGTAGTGGGAAACTTCAGTATGAAGCATGATTATAGTTACCCTCATAGCCGACATTAGGTGTATTTTAAAAAGCCACAATTTGTTAGATAGATCATTAAAATTTGCAGGAAAATATTTTGTGAAAGCATACATCGCATATCATTGTGGTTCATTCCTCACAAAACGTACAAAACCATGTCCCAGCAATACATGGACAACGGACATGACGCTTTAATTATATAAGAATAAATTTATTAAATATAAGTGAAATGCATTATAGTAACACTATATTTTGCCGTGAACTAATAATATAATAAAGTAAAGCTGAAATTTTCTTAAAGTGTAACGCATCAATAAAATATTTGTACGTAAATTTTGGGGGGGGGGGTAAAACTTTTCTAAGTAAAACATTATTAAATTAAAACTTACTATCAGAATAATTCCTATTAAATGTATGATCTGCACCGATGTTATATTTCTAATGTAGTATGTAAGTGTAACTCAAATACAAAGTTTCAAAAACCTTCATAAATATTTTTTTCGAGATATTTCGCCTCAAATCGTACGCTTTCTGAGGACTGATCCTTGTGCGCATTGACTCTAACCTGTATTAAGGAATAGATGTTAACCACTTAATACAGACTCGTTAAGGAATAACAAAAAACAAAAACAATTCATTATAATATACACTGAAGAGCCAAAATAACTGGTATAGGCATACATCTGAGAATAAAGGTGTATAAAACCAATCGGAAGTTCGTCGCTATGTTAAGCAGCGTCTATGTGCTGCTATCATGACAGGTTATGAAAATTGAAGGGATTTTGAAAGTATCGGTGGTTGAGAAATGGAATTCCATATCCATGTATCTCCGAGGTGGAGATGAATTTTGGATTTTCACTTACGACAATTTCACGAGTGTACCATGAATATCGGTTATCCAGTAAAACATCAAATCTACGAGCTTTGACCTTAAAAACATCGTGCAAAGCCAGGTCCATTTACAACTGATCATTAAATGTGATAAACGTCTATGTCGATTCTATGTCGTACAAGTGTCGACTTGTTAACCATTTAATGAATATTCACCGATATGGGCTTCTGGAGCCGTATATATCACGTATCCGCAATATATCATGTTTAATGATTTTCATCCGTCGTCGATGATCCGTTTTTGCATGATCTTTTTTAGGCCGCAGTAGTTTTAATGTTTTACTGGATTATTGATATTCGTGGTACACTCATAAAAATTGTCGTAAGTGAAAATCCAAAATTCATCTCCGGATATGGAATTCCATTTCTCAACCCCCGATACATGAAAATCCCTTCAATTTTCATAACCTGTTATGATAGCCTGTTATGATAGCTAGCGGCTGAACATAGCGACGTACTTCGATTGGTTTTAAACAACTTTATTCGCAGATGTATGCCTATACCAGTTATTTTGGCTCTTCAGTGTAAATGATACAAAACAATACAGGGTCGTCTATGAACTGATAAACATAGAGGAGACCGGGGCTAGTTTTCCAATAGGGAACATTTTCCAGCTGGCCTTATTTTGGAAATAAGTCGTTTTGGGGGCGCCAACTGATGGCTTGGTTTATGAAACAACACGTCCAATGTCACTCACAAGAATCTTTATGGGGTGACATTGGTAGGTGACAGTTGATGACGTCATAATGTAGTTCGACCACTTTTCTGATTTTTACGTTGAGTAAATTTTAATAATTATATTGAAATTTAAATTAAACTTACTGTTTATCGTTGCACGGACTAAAATGTGGTTAGACTCTCTGCGTAACTATGTACTTGTTTTGAAAATAATAGAATTCTATACTCGTTAAAATACTATTTAAGTCAAAATATTGTGACGGGGAAAGTTTTCCAAATTTTTACGGGACACGATTTCCAACAATGCCTAGTAGAAAAACATGCTTCAACCGTTATAAGCTAAGCTTATTATTAGGGTGACCAAATACAGTTTAGATTGTTATTCAACTATCTAGCTATAAAAATTACCCAAGTCTAAATGTATTGATTTTTTTTATTCTTTCATATTTTAAAATTTAATCACTGAAACATATATGGGTTAACCTAAATGACCGTGCCTGGATTTGGCGACTTTACACAAATCTCTCCAAGTCGAAATGACAACAAACCCCGGCTCTTGCCGAGATGGTTGCCATCTCAAAATGACCAAAAATACTACCTAATTTCAAAATGGTCGACTGAAACCAACAAAAAAGTTTACTTTCAGTAATGGCTTGAAAAAGGGAAAAATAACTATAAATATTATGCACAAAACATAGTTCGATAAGCACTACGAAATAATACAAGGATTGACAATTTCAGGAATGGCTGTAAAAAAGCCATAAATTAAAAAATAACCTTAAATATTGCGTGCAAAACATTGTTCGATACGGCAGTAAAACAGAAAATATACTTTTTTTTACTAAAAACGCAACGATTTATAAAAAAACGTGGAACGTTAAAATGCCGAAGAATTTATTTACAAAAGCAAATAATTATTTAAATCGTTAAGCATATGATTAATAAAAGATTGGTATAAAAAAACTCTAATAAATTATATGCATTTAAGATTTAAATGGATTAACATTTAGAAATTGGGAATGTAATTGCTAATTTTGCTGTGGTTCTAAAATCCGACGCCCGTCGCCAATACCCATCATGTAGCTCTAGTGCGACGATAATTCAAACTAAACTAAACTAATTTTTCCAAAGGTTGCCATAATACCAATTTGTCGGGGTTACCAGATTTGGCGTAAAATTGCCGGGCACGCTTCTTTAGGTTAGCCCATATCTGGTCCGGCAAATTGATGTACAAAAATGTAAATATTTTTATAATTTACTGCCAAACAATATAACTATAAAGTTCTACATGTAAAAAGTGTTTTTCTAGAATAAAAAATGTCTGCATTGCAATATAATAAGAATGCTTTCTGAACTTTTTGTACACTTCTGAAGCAATATACATCGTTTTAGTATCTCTATCAGGAAATTATATAGTAGCATAAAATAATCTAAGTACTTAAATATTCTTCATACACCGTGAATGATTGCACTGCAAAAATTGTGTTATGTTGCACAAAAATGTGGCTGGTTAAAAAAAATCGGAAGCAATCTCACAGCTTTGTACATGTATGCAGAAATATTCAATCAAATTCCTTGGAGCATCGCCACATTTTCATCCGCATATCTGTTTAAAACAACGATGGTAATTATTTGAAGGTCCCGAATTCAGAAAATTTGTATGAATAGTGGTTTTCTCTGCAAGTGTTAGTTTTAAAGTTACAAAAGTTTCGTATTTTGGCTTATTTTAATGTCCTGAATTTCTTTTTTTTTGCCATGTGGATACTAGTTTGACTATCCTAGAACTTTACAATTAGCAGTATAAAAGAATGTAGACAAAGTAAATACTTGCATCCATTCTTATTGCAGGGATTTTTTCACACTTTGGGGTTCAATTCATGTCTCAAACCTATTTAGTTTTAATTTTTGAATAATGTTCGTTTAGTTTGGATATTTGAAACGGTTTCAAAAATGGGATAATTGTCATTTGAATTGTTCAAAATGACTGTAAAGAACATTTAAAATTATTTTTAACCGTGTTTGTAATGACTTAAAATGTTCACTTTCCTTAACTTTTTTACTAGAATTGATAATTTTGGTGAATTCGGTTTTTTTCTGTTAAAATGAAAAAGTTGCAATTTTGGTTTATTTGAAAAAATAAAAAAAACGAATTTACGTTACAAACATTAAAAATATACAAACCAAAGCCAGAAACTGTATAATCCCATTAAGAAAGAAATTTATGTAATCTATAAAGTACTTGTGGGGAAAATATTAGTTCTCAAAATGGGAGATTTGACGCTGTGATAAAACGGTCGATGGTGGGACACCACAAACCACATTAGAAATAATTATTTAAATCAAGTACTACTAAGTATCACTAAAAGTTAATTCATTTTTAATCAATTAACGAAAATCAGGACAGTAAGAATCGTTTATAAAAGGAAAAATAAAATTTGTTTACTTATGCTCCAAAACAATTCATAATTTTTACTAGCACACATTTTTATAAATCCACGTCAATTTCATAATTTAAAGAAAGCATGCCGTGTAAATAGACCCTTGAAAACTAACCAGGTCCCTCAATGAAGGGGGGGATTTAAGCCGGCTGATGCTGTGCCGTCAAGCCTCATTATCAATAATTATTTGAAACAATACTAAGCGAGTCCAAAAATACTAATTTTGAATTATATTACGAAAATATGGACTTAACGATAAGAATGGTTCACACAGAAAAATAAAATTTGAAATTTATATACATACATTCCAGAACAATTCATATTTTTACTAGCACTCATTTTTTTAAAATCCACACTCAATTTCAGAATTTGAAATACAAGTGTAAAAAATCCTGTAAAACCAGCCAGATCCTCCCCCAATCAATGGGCACTTAAGCAAGCAGATGGTCACATTAGCAATAATTCTGTAAAACCAGCAATACTAAGTGTGTTAAAAATATACTCATTTTGAATTAAATTAACAAAAAAACGAACTTGACGATAACAATCGTTCATAAGGAAAATAAAATGTGTTATTTATCTAAATGTGTTCTAAAAAAATTCATAATTTTTACTAGTAAAATTTTTATATGCTCAATTTTATAATTCAAAAAACGCATGCCGTGTAAGTCGACCCCTTAAAACCAACCCCCCAATGAAGGCGGGCACTTAAGCCGGCCGATGGTGTGCCGTCAAGCCACATTTGCAGTAATTCTGTAAAACAAGTCATACTAAATGTGTCCAAAAAAATACTCATTTTGAATTAAATTAACAAAAATACGGACTTGACGATAAGAATCGTTTATAAGAAAAATAAAATTTGTTATTTATCTTCGAGGGCTGTTTTTTTTCAACCTCCGATGGGCTGTAACAAAAAGACGGGTCAAAATACAAAAAAAAAGAGATTTTTTACCAAAAGTAATGTATAATACTGCTTATTCTTCCACATAATCACCTTGACGATTAAGGCATTTGTCATATGTGTAAACAAGCTTTGAAATACCCTCTTCATAAAATGTAGCCACCAAGTGAGAATTGAGAGCTGTTATTCGTTTCTCGCAGGGAGAAGGGAACAGTGCAACAGAAACTCATCGAAGAATGAATAGAGTGTATGGAGTCACCTTTATGAGTGATGGCGTTGTTCGTGAATGCTGTTGAAAATTTAAAGGTGGCCGAACTGATGTTCATGAAGAAGGGGACCAAGGAAGCAAGTCTGTCGCTACAGACGGCATTTTTCACCGTGTTGACCACGTGTTTAGGGAAACTCGAAGGTTTACTATAAGTGAATTATCGATTAGCATAGCTTGGATTGTAGCTCTTTCAAATTGACGTGGAACTCAAAGAAACCGTCACACCTCCCTTCAAATCATTGGCGGCTACATTTTATGAAGAAATTATTCAAAGCTTGTTTACAGATATGACAAGTGCTTTAATCGTCAAGGTTATTATGTGGAGAAATAAGCAGTATTATACATTATTTTTGGTAAAAAAATCTTTTTTTGTATTTTGACCCGTCTTTTAGTTACAGCAGCCCTGTCTTTTAGTTAAAAAAAAAAAGCAGCCCTCGTACTTGCGTTCGAAAACAATTCATAATTTTTACATATTTTATTTCTCATTCATAATTTTAATTTTATTTTAGGATCATTTTTATAAACTCAATTTTATAATTCAAAAAACGCATGCCGTGTAAGTAGACCCCTTAAAACCAACCCCCCAATGAAGGCGGGCACTTAAGCCGGCCGATGGTGTGCCGTCAAGCCACATTAGCAATCATGAAGATCAGTGGTTCTGGTGGGACATTAGAAATGGAATTCTCATGTCGTGCGACGAGACGGGGCACACTTTAATGATTCTCGACGAACGGCAAGTCCTTCCCCTGGGGTGAAGAGCTTCCGACAAAACATTGCCTAATTAACCAGCCTGCATTCCGTCTTTTAGCGTGAATGACACAAAGAATTGAAATCGGATGGCCCTGTCCAAATAACTCATTGGCGTGTTCGGAGGATGGAATGTGGGGTATTTTGGAGGTAGTGATTCTGGGGGATTGTGTTATTTGTTTAAAGAGATGGTGGTTTGTACGATCAAAGAGAATTTTGTTACGTTTGTACAAAACGAAAGTTTAAGAAATACTTTTTTTTAATTCAGTTTTTAAATAAGCACCATTTCTTATGAAATAGAAGTGTTCAAAATTTTAATAAAATTAAGTCATCGGCCTGTTATGAATTATATAAATCTTAGAATACAAATTCTAAAAATGCGAAGTTTTAGTTTTGATTTTCCAATTTGGTGAAAAAATTATCAAGCCCCGGTGTTTAAATCTTATTGAAATAAGTTTTTTCTATCTATAATATAAAAAAGTTACTAGATGAAATGAAACATTACACCAAAAACCCTTGAGCCTCATCAATATTTAGCCTTTTAAATATATTTTAATTTAGTTTGATAGTTTAAAATATAAACCAAAGAAGGCAAAGTCATCTCTGCCACACATGAAATTGGCTCGATCTTTTCTGCGGATTTAATAATGCATATTTTAACAATGAAAAAGCCTGCTTCATGTTTTCAACAAGCTTTTACAAGTGTCTTGAGTTGTAAAATTATTTACATTAGCAATAACTATGCTCTAGGTAAAAGTGAGAGAATATTGGAAAAATAATACTTAAAAAGGCAATATTTCTTAAAATTTAAATGTACTATAGTTTATTTTATTAATTATAAATTAATATTATATATTATATAAAATAATTGATATATATATATATATAATATATAGTATATATATATATATATATATATATATATATATATATATATATATATATATATATATATATATATATATATATATATATATATATATATATATATATATATATATATATATATATATATATATATATATATATATAATTTTGCTTAAAAAAGTTTAAAATTGTAACCATATCCGGTTAGTCTCTACTTTTTATTAATTTATAAAATTGTCAATTTTTAGTATTTTTATAAAAATACAATTGGAGGACGTACATAAATTACATCACGCAAAATTTTGACTTTTTGAACCCTCCCTACCCCTTGTCACGCTGCGTCACGTTTAATCGAACCCCTCCCCCTAAAATTACGTCAGGTTGTTGCACCCCCCCCCCTTAAAGAAAAAGTAGATTTTAATATTTCCCTTTGTTCTGAAATTTGAATAAAAATGCATATTTTTATAATAATTTAATTTGGAAAGAAAAAAAATGTAAAATTTACCTTGGTTAAATAATTTATTCTTAGGAATATACCAACATTGTATTTACATTGCCGTTGTCCAAGGTCTAACTAGCCATTCACTAATGTCTTCTAAGAAAGGGGGTCTGAGAGTAATCGAAACTGTCTAGTTCTGGGTCTTTTGGTGTTCGTCCAGGTAGCTGCCAGTCCTCTAATTGGTCAAGATAGTGTCGCAATTTTGCGTGTTACGAAGTACCGTTACGAAAAGGTCTGTAAAATATAGGAGACTAATAATGCCGACGTTGTTGCATATAATAATCTCCCCATCCTCTTTCTGAAATAAAGTGTTTCCTATAAAAAGAGATTTCAAATGTTTTCTCAAAAACTTTATTTTATGTAAAACAGATTTTTCTTGTAAAATTGGAATTTTTCGAATCGTTACGTCACGCAAGCAATTACCCCTCTCCCCCTCCATGCGTGGTGCACTTAATACTTGCATACAAGTTCACAAATGTGTATTATTTCAATATCTCATCGTACCTTCCTTTATTTTGCCATTTTTCAAATTTGATTTTACTAGAAAAGTGATTAATATCATTAACAATTATTATCAATAAAGTAATAATTTTATTTCACATTTTGGCCTTCTTATTTTCTTTAAATATATTCTTTAATAGAAAGATGATTTCTACTTCACACCATGTTCACTAAAACCCCTCGTTTAGTACATCAAATATTCGTTTTGAGTAATCCATGGGTTTCTCTAAGTTGAGTAAATCCATGGGTTGCGAAATCCATATACACAGAACAGATTACAGAATAATTTCAGTTCTTTTCTTACGCATCTCTCAGATATATACTGCCAACTGTTTTATTTGAAGAAAGAGGATGCGTCTTAAAATCAGGAGGGGTCTTAAAATAAGGGGAAGTTAAGGAACCACAAGGGTCTTCCGCCCCACTTAGCTTTTAAAGGGCAGGGAGATAGTGGGCGTTGGGGCGAAAAAAGGAATTACGACTGATAGGTGATTTGGTAAGATTTGGTTAAAAACTGTAGAAAAGTGTCAAGTGTTTGGATTTTTTCTAACTTCCAGAGAAATTTGCGTTTTTGTTATTAACGTTAAACGATTAAACGTTATGTTAGAATTGGTTAAAACGATTTTGTTAAAAGGGATGGAAGTGTGAAATATTAAAATCTTAACAATTAATTCAGAAATTTGAATTTTTATTATTCACACATGAGGTTGAAAAAGCTCATTTGTATGTTTACAATAATTGGTAACAACAATTGGTAGGAAGTGTCAGGTGTTAAGATTTACTCTTTAACTAATGTGGAATTTAAGGTTTTTGTTTCACAAATGTGGATGAAAAAGTTGTTTGTATGTCTAATGTGTATATTTGTCCCTTGAAATAGTTTTTATTTATAATTTATACAAATGTAAACTCCTAGAATTTTCCACAAATTCAAGCGCATGCGCAATCATGCATGTTGTGAAATAAAAAAAAGCTTATTTAATGTCAATCCGGCATTAAGTGGTTAGTAAAGCAATGTTTTTAGAAATCGGAAGATGACAAGATTATATATTGCCTTAGTGTTAAGTTTTATGTAGGTGTATAACGAACAATAGAATTTCACCCTGTATGTATAGTTGTATACTCTAGTATAGGGTAGAACGGGGGAATCGCGCCACCTTAAGGGAAATGGAATTTTCTTGCAGGGTTGTGTTAGAATAATTGTAAATTGTAACAAACATAGCATACTACATTCCATAACCTATCTTGTAGTGATTTTTTAAACTTGAAATCTTTAATAGAAACTGAATAAAATTGTTTTTTCTAAAAGCTTGCAGAGTGGCGGTATTACCCCAGTACTTGGGGTAATGTCGCCACACCATCAAAACACAGCAAATAATCTATGAATAATGGAAAAGGATGTAATAAAGCACAACATATAGCACTAAAAAATAGGTTTAATTAAATGAAGAAATTAATTAAGAAGTTTAACAAAAATCACACGCGTAGTAAATGGCTATTACTTGTCTCTGCCATAGTCTTACTATTCTTAACAAATTAACACGTGTAATAAATGACTATTAGTTAGTCTATATCATAATATTCTTTAAATAAAAATTGTGTTGGCCCCTGTAAATGGCTATTAAGTCTATGTAGTTCTAATCTGAGCAAAAATCTGAAAGAAAAGGATGGCGGCATAATCCCGGAGTGATGTGGCGGCATAACCCTGGTAAGACAAAATGACGTAGACGGCTTGTTTAGGGGAAGGTAGATAGCCTAGCGTCCAAACTAACAACGTGATAACATAGCCAAATTATTGCTATTTTCAATGATATGTAACTTATTTATCTAACTTAGGGATAACAGTCACTTACTTCTGAGTTTCAGAAGACTCAAAATTAGATGAAACTCACGTATTTTTTTTATAACGTTACACCAACACACCGCATGACCATAAGACTCTCTGCTACTGATTACCGTGTTTCCTGCTACAGGTCCGTGCTTACAGGACCCCCTCCACACACACACCGCTGGCGAGATACAGGGGATGGCGGCATTGCCCAGGGTGGCGCGATTCCCCCGGTCTCCCCTAAGCTGCTAAATTACATCCAAGGTGCTAAGTGCTTTACTCCTACTTTGTGGTGTAAGCTTACTTAATGTTTGTGGAGTATATTTACCGCGTTTTTGTGTATTAACCTAACTCAAATTTTGTGGAGTCAAGTTACTCGTCTTTTGTAAGCTTACACAGTTTTATGCTTGAAGGTTACTTCATAAAGCTGTAGGAACAACATGTACTGTTAGCATTTTTATAGAGCAACTTCGTATCAAACGTTTTATAGTGTAAATAACCACATTTGACCCTTTGAATGTAATGGACTTTTTAACTGTCAACAACCTTTAACTGAGGATTAGCAACAACACGTTTGAAAATTACTTAACGCCATCGTATGTGTTTAAGTTCTTAAAGAGGCTAGAAACAGTCATACTAGATCTAAAAACTTTCATTTAACCTTTAGTGTTTCATTTCAAAAGTCGATCAATAACCGATTGCTACTTTGCAGACTGTCAATCCTCAAAAATCCATTTCCTTCTTCCAATCATCAACGCACACTCGAAAGCTTTATTTTTATAGCTACTTTGAAGGTTCTTCGACGAAACGATCGTTCTTAAATTGAAAATATTCTTTCAATCATCTTAAGTTAATATTTCCTTTTTAGCAATTTTTATAACATTTAGGCATGTCAGGGAACCGAAAAACATTTCCATTCGATGTTACGAAAGTGAGTGATCGTTTTAATAGTCCGGAAAAAAGGAATTTCATACAGTATTTCCTGATAGCTAAATTCGGTTTTAAAAAGTGACGTAAGAGATTTTACGTTCATATTTTATAACTGTGTTCCTGTAAAACATTTGGTGTAACGTAAAAACACTGGCAACAAATGCTGTTTCCGGTTTTACGGAGTAACGCTTCAGCATAAAATGGTGTAAACGTCATGTAGCGGTGGGTTATTTTGAGGGTTGTTTTTTTTACATTACAGTGATGTAAATGTTAGTTTACATGATATCGAAGTTATAATGACACATAGATAGTCCTTGAAATAAGTGTCATCCAATGACTGCTGGCGAAGAAGCAAACTTTTTCGGCGGTAGATGGATCTTTGATCTTCATAATTGCATTCAATGTGTTTATCCAAATCGA
Organism: Oedothorax gibbosus; assembly: GCA_019343175.1. Classification (NCBI taxonomy): domain Eukaryota; kingdom Metazoa; phylum Arthropoda; class Arachnida; order Araneae; family Linyphiidae; genus Oedothorax; species Oedothorax gibbosus. The sequence goes on from JAFNEN010000362.1 coordinate 323,353, forward strand.
GCATCCGACGTATCGGGTTTATCCGACGAGCCCTTTTGTGGACCCTAGTGGTTAAAAGCGTCCTCCTTGCTTCAGTTTGAACCTTCACTGAAGAGCGAAGGTTCGAATCCCCCCTGCTACCTGCCATCCTATAAATCGAGTTGTGCGAAGAAAATAAATCTTTTATACCCACAGGTACCCTGGGACATACATGCTCGTCAAATTTGTGGAGTCCAAAGTCCCGACGACGTTAGCGTACATTATATTTAAATTTACATAATTTTACTGAAAAATTTACAGCACAATTTTTCATCATATGTCACATCACAGAATGTTGGCAGCACTTTTACCATTGCTGAATAATTACAGGATTGTTTTTTGTATCTGCAAAAATGACTTGGACCGTAGTTGAAATCCGTCAATAAATATTACCTATAAAAAAGTATACTAAAAATGACTATTTCGAGACAAAAATGGTCTAACTCATTGTTTTAGATACTGCAGTTTACCTGCTCAAGAAAGCATTACATGTATCAAACAATTCAGTATAGTTAAGTTTAACTGATTAATTTTTGTGTTGCAAAGTTATAAAACAATATTGTAATAAACATGTTTTATCAATAGTATCAACAGAAATGTTTCCAAATATAAAACTAATTTTAGATTATTATAATATGTTAAAAGTAAAAATTATTTTATTTATATTTAAAAAATTTTAGTACATTCATTAGAAATGATTTTCTTTTACTTTTTCTTGTTTACTTGCCAATGATGTCGGTCGATTTTAAAGACTATGTATCAGAAACCCTTGGCACTATCCGATTTTAAGGATTTGCAAAAGAAGAAGTTGAACTTAATTCCCATTCTGTTAGTGAAACTAATTTTCCACTTCACTTGATAATGAATTAACGGATACTAAATCTACTAGTCTAAAACTTTTCTCAATATTGATTTTCCTTTGCGGCCCAATGGCTTTATAGACACATTCTTTAAAATCTCGGTGGCTAGATTTTCGAGAGACAATTTCACCGCATTGGATAAGTCTATAAACAAAAAAAGGTTTTACAGAACAGTATCCAAATATAGATTCTAGGACAAGAAACGTAAATTGTAAAAGTATATTTGTATATAAGTTAAATGTGGTGTCACTTTTTAAGTATAGCATGTTGTACAAACAATTCTATCGGACATAGTCCTCATATTACACAAGTAATAGTCGATGATTTTAAAATAACTTTGCTTCAAAATTATCGATGCTCCTTAGAAATTTACTAAAGAAAACCGTAATCACAAAAAGTTTTTAAAAAATTCCCACAATATTTTTTTGGCAAATTTTTGTTTAGGTGAATACGAATTGAATTTTTTGTGTGATTATATTAACTCTATATTTATTTATGTAAAATTTAGATTTTTTTCTCATCATCCTTAAAATTAATATATATTTTTAAAAATAATTATTATAAGTAATGTATTAAATTGTAATATTAGGAGTATAGTTGTGGAGATAATGTGAATGTAAGAATATGTTAGTTAAATATAAATAAAATTAATATGATAAAAAAATAATATATATTTAGATAGTTAATCACATTCAAATTAAATAGTGGGTGTTTGGTTGGGCAAGAATAACAGAAACTTCAAATTGTGTTAAAAATTGTATAACGGCACTTAAAACGTGGCTCAGTCTTATCAATTATGACAGTAGTGGTAAACATAACGACATTTTAATTAAGTAAAGATGGTGTATTTCTTGTTTAAAAGTGCCAGAGTCGTTATGAATATCCCTAAACTCGGATGTATATTTAAGTTGCAATTACATAAAGCGCAGTGCTAAATCTGTAATGAGTACTGAATATTATATTTCAATTTAAACATGATTTTAACAGATAGTGCAAACGTTAATAAGAATTTTAAAATGCATGATTTAAAAAGCAATTTTTAACAATAAAGGGAAATTTCAATTAACAATTGTATATATGATAAAGTAATATTTAAGTATGTAATTAACTAAAATATTGAATAAAAAATGTGAAATTGCTTAGTTGTTCAAAATGCAACAATTAAATCTTATTTTTGAACTGATTGAAAAACAACATTTCAAAATTTTTACTTTTCAATATGTGCAACAAAATATCATTTATTCTCAAAATTATGCTAGTTTGAGAAAATTCGTCGCTGAATAATACTTCACTTATAGTTATGTGCTGAATATTTTGTACTGACTACATATTTTAATACATTATGATATTCTAATTTTATATTTAATTATTTAATTGCATGCCATGAACTTTTTCTATTATTCAATAAAAGTGTTATTTTTTACCACAATTAAAAAATAGAACAAATATAACAAAAATAGCTGGAAATATCCACATGGCATAAATGTACAATGTAATTAAAAATGGACTATTCAGTTTCATAGTTTTGGTTCTGTTTATTTATAAAAATATGTACGTTTTATATAGATATGTTTTACATATTTTTCGTCAAGTGTTCAGATAATGGTTCACATGCATGCATTTGAATATCTACATGATGTGATAAAAAGTAACGAAGGTAATATTGAGCTTTGCACAATTCCCAAATTTACTTTTGCAAACTGATATTTACGTATATATTTATGATACCGAAATATTATGCTTTGACGCATCATTCAGAATTTCATGCTTACTTTCCAATTTATTCAAAAGAATATTTTCTTTGTTGAATATAGTTTTATTCAAAAGCAATCGAACATCCTATAAATATGTTTTTGAGACATATGATATACGAGTTATTATTTTTATCTTTTATAAAGGCTTAAATAAAATATATCGATTTTTTACAATTTCAAGCTATTTTTTGTTGATATAAAAATATTATCTGAAATATATTTTGTATGTAAAGCAATGTAACTTTTTTTAATACATGAATTTTTACATTTTGCAAAATTACTTACTAAACTAATACGTTATAACTAAATAAAATTACTAAAATGTAATAAATGTATTCGTATTTACTTTTTTGTTATTATTAATTTTTTTTAAAAATATTAAAAATTAACATTTCAATACTTTTACTTTTTCTATTTAGAATGTACATTTAAAATTTAATGTTATCTTACAAAAATTAATTTTGTTTGTAGAGATTTCATATTTTCTTGACACAATTTTAAATTTATTTGTATCAATTTACAGACTTTAAAAAATTGTGACCATGATTTTTGGGTGTAAGTAACACCAATTCTGGAGTAAGTTGACTTAACTATATTAAGTGAGGAATATTCCACAAACTGAGAAGATTTTATCAAGTCGGTAAAGAGTAGTCTTTAAAGCAACATTCTTGTCTTAAAAGATAGCAAGGTCGAGTCTTACGACAAACTTTGACTTGGGTAAAAATCTACAGAACAATAACCGCAAAATGTCGCGACAGTTGCATTTAGAAATTTTTTACTATAGTAAAAGTATTTAACCAAGAAACACTGAGAAAAGATGGTGAATCTAAGAAAAATTAGCGAAAGAGAACGATTTAGAGAGAGACTGCAAAAAATTTAACTTTAAAAACATTCCAACATAAAAAAAATGAAACCTACAAATACGTCATGTAATATTTCTTATAATCCCTTGCCTCCTTGGCTCTTATTTAAGTTTTCTCTTCATTTTATTATTTGATTATTCATTCAATAACCAATTCCTGGCCAATTTTTCTCTCCGAGTGACACTCTGTAAAGTAGCATTACATTTTTTAGCCAATTAAAGTCCTCAGCATCTATTCACTTTTCTCTTTTCTTCAACTTAATGGATATTGATGATTTTTTTCGTGAATTTTGCAAACGTGTTTGAAACTTGATCGAAGAATCTTTTTATATCTCTTTAATTGTGCAATTGTTTCGAATTGAAATAGAGAAACTTAAACTTTAAAAGCGATACTTCAGGGGATGATAACAAATTGAAAATCTAGTATTGAGGTTCATAAACTTTCAAAATGGTTAACCATCAATAAAAAAAAATAGTTCCTATATTTATTTAATCTAAAATATGTAAGAAAATTTTACAATTGTTTTGTAAATAGTAAAAAATATGTGTTTTATATTAGTTAGAAAGGTTTATAAATTTAGTTATTCAAACAAATTTCACATTCAACTTTATGCATATACTTTTTAACAATGTACTGAGATAAACTTGTTTTCTTTTTTAATCATTTAACTTTGTACTTGTAAGGTTTTTTTTTAATTTAGTTTCATTTTTAAAATTTAAAATTACATTTTTAAAACAAGCTAGCTGTATTAACCATTTTTTAGACTATTCTTTTTATTCTGTAGTAAGTGTAAAATCAAAAACTTTGTTATATATAATATCATCAGGATTATATTTGAAAATTCCAAACTAATGGTGGGGAAAATATCCATTAAAAATGTCTGTAAAATTATTGCGCGGTTAAATTTTTTTATTTAAGTTTTTATTATAATTCAATACTTTTAAAATAATTGAAGTAGTTTTCAAATTTTGAATAAAACTAACGAATATGTTTTGTAACAATAAAAGATTTTAATTAAATATATCTTGGAAATTATATGACATTTCATTAAATGTTTTATTGATTTTATCTTAAATAGACACTAACCATTTTCCATGTTTAGTTTATATATTTATTAATGAAATTTTTTATAAAACAATTTTAAAGCAATACTTGAAAATCGAGGGTGTAGTTGTAAAACTCACTCTCACAAATGGAAGATCAACGTTTTTTTAAGAAAAAAATACTCGCCACTCAAAAATGTTGAAATCACAACTTCGCTCTCTTTGAATGTATTTTTTCATAAATCTTTAAACGTGGGAGTAAAATTTTTTAAGTAAGGAAAAATAGGTTTGTTATTGAAAATTACATGATCTCAATAGTTTTGCTAGAAAATTTATTTATGGTAAAAAGTGCATAGAAAATTCAATGCAGAGAGTAACTAAAAGTAATATTCAAAACAATAATGTAAATTAATGTATTTTAAATTGTTTCTATTCACTTTTTCGTATGGAAATAGGTTAAAATGAGAAAATCTGAACTAATCTCCATTAAATTTGCATTATTCAAAACAGTTATTGGATTTAAAATGTCTTTAACTAATTCTACATTTTTTTTCTCGATGTTATTTTGTTTCGAAATGTTTCCTAGATGGACATTAAAATCATGCATTTAAATATTCATAATGGTTCGAGTTTAGTATTAAGAGTGTTTTAATATGTTTTTGTTCCACACAGTTAAAATATTCTGAAGGAAAATGAACGATTGTGTTCATTGATTTTAATGGTCAAAAGAACACGTTAAAAGTATTAAAGTTTTTTTTTATATAATCTAATGCCTTTACACCACACTGTTTACACCATTGTAGGATATTTAACCTTTTATATTTCCTGCTTAATCTCGTTTTAAATAACAAAAGCTAACTTAATGATGTTCTAGTATGATCCTTAACATTTCGAAAGAGTTTCTATCATATAAGTCCATTTTTAAAAATTGTTTTGTGCTTAATATAGATTTTAGGATTATAAATGAAAATTCAAGAAATTGTTTTTATGAATTGTCGTCATTTATGACGAATTTCATGTCTTTTAAGTCAATAAATTCTTTTTAATATGGGGGCTGAGGTTAATGCATAGACGAAAATAAAAAATGTCTCGTATCTAACCAATGAATGGTTATATTTTTATAAATAGAAACATTCTGATTCCGGAATTTAATTGATTTTACTGATTTACTGATCATGAGTTGACCTGTACAAAAATGTGTGTCTCATAATTAACCATATATGAGAGAAGTTATATAACAACTATTTTTGATTTTGATGAAATTTAAATAATTAGTTTATCATAAGGCACAATATTATACGCCGGGTCACACTGTAAAAAATTAAGTAATACAGTAGAGTCCCGCTTATCCGAAAGGTACGGGACCGAAGCTTTTTCGGTTAATCGAGATTCCATAGGAATTTTTATCTAGCACCTATCAGCACCTATCAGACGCATTCAGCTAGAAGGAAAACTGGAGTGAGGTGCGTGATTCACTGAACAGGGCAGCAAACGAGCCGGTCCAATAACGAAACGCAGGGGAATACACAGCACTGCAGCAGAAACGAACCGGGCAGAAAACCTAGAAACTTGCCTATTTCGCTATTGGGTTCGTCTTCGCTGGTTCATTGTTGTGGTGTTACTGCAGTTTACCTGTCCCCCACAGCAGAGTTGGTAACCCATTTGAAGAGCTTAGTGGAAGAACATGCTAAGTGACATTTCCTTTAAAAATAACAAGATTCCTCCTTTTCATAAACTTTAAGTATATTTTTTTTACCTCTTTTAAGTGCCTTAACATATCTGAAAGCAAACAATGGATGCTCGGGATAATCGGGAATCATCCACTTCACACCTAGAAAAACGCTGGAGAAGAGAAACTTTGAAGTCAGTGTTCGCCTAGTTCTTATTAGCTGAAATGGACATATGAAGCGCTTCCTAATTCCGAGTCTAGCAAATGCAGCATTTCGCATATACGGAACCTACAAAAATATTAGATCAGGCCTTTAGATTCATAGAAGCGCAAGATGAAGCCACTACTTCAGACGTTCTCTTGTTTAAAAGATGGCGGGACAGGGCTGCTTTAAAACGAACCAAAATTGAGTAGCAAAAAATAATAAAAAAAATACTGCATAAGAAATAAATTCAACTTTGTAAGTAGGTATTTTTTGTGTATTTCTTTATTTATGCGTATGTCTTTCATATTTTAGCAAAATCAAAAAAAAATCCAGAAACTTTCGAATAAGGCGAATTTCGGATAACCGGGATTCGGATAAACGGGACTCTACTGTATTAGGGTTTTCGTTTTGACGTTACATCAATTTTGGAGTAAACTTACTAAAATAAAAAATAAAAAGAAGAATGAGCCTTCCACAAGAGCATGTGCAATTCTGTTTCATTTTATACTAGTTTCCACGAACAGCAAACGCATGCGCAGTCATAAATAATGTGAGAAAAAAAATGTTTCGGAAAAAAATTACAGTCTCTATCAAGACGACGACGTTAAGTTTTCAGTAAAGTGAAGTTCATGTAATAGCAAGATAGCAAGATCAAATTTTGTCTTTGGGTAAAGTTTCACTTGGGTATATAACGATAAAATATCGATACAACATTTCACCCTGAATCTTTAACCTTATACTCCAGAGAAGCTGCTTTATTCTACTGACAGTTTGAAGCAGAAACAGTGCATTTGAATTCATTTCATTTTTGTGGTGTAACCTTACTCCGTATTAGAGAAAACTTATAGTTTTTAAGTACCAACACGTTCAACATACAGTTTTAGAAAAAGAACAAAAAAGAATAAATACATTTTTTTCATTTCTAACTAATTGTTAATATTAATTGTAAATAAACAAATATTTAATACATCTTTAAAAAAACATATTTTGATTCCTATGAATATTAAGTTAACTTAGTTAAGACACTATACATAGAAAAATGACATTTTCAAATTTGAGTAAAACTATATTTTCATTTTGAAGTGAAATATTTAGTTTCGAATATGACAATACAATGCTTTTAATTCTGAAATCCCAAACTAATCATTTTCAAAACAAAATTACTTTATATCCGTAAAATGGAGTGATATTCATTAAGGTAGTAAGCCGAAAAGCTTTCGTAACGGACCCGAGATAGAATCTTCTCAGGTGAGCAGAAGTTCGTTTTCCGCCTACAACCAATCAACCTTGCAAAAATGTACTGGAAAATAGTAGAAAAAATCCACAAGTGATCACGATACTCAATTTTTAAACAAGGATATACTGAAAAATGAGCAAGTACATAACACACTTGGAGGCTCCGTAGCCTAGGCTCTCTACCGTAGCCCGGTCTTCAGAACATCGGCCTCTCATACAGAGGGTCCTGCGTTCAAAACCCGGCCACATCCTATTGAAGGGTATTTTTTGGCGAAAATAAATAAAAGCAACTTTTTTTCATTAAGGGGTTCCCCGAGTACACTTTGACAGACGTGCTCGTTAAATCTATGGTGTCCAAAGACCCGAAAGCGTTAGCTTACGATGTCGCTTGAAGTCCAGTTGGGTGCCAGCTCAGGTGTCGACCTCGTCGCTTGACCGCGGCTCTAAATTACAAGACGCAATTGGCTATGATAAAGCTCCTAAAGGAGGCTAGAAATAGACACCTGGAAACGATTAAATTTCTAATAACACACTTTCAACTCATTTTTGATGCAAGAACATGCTAAAAAATTAACGCCACGTTTTTTTTTATTATTCTTGAGTATATGGGTCATTCTCAAAAAATGTTACAATTCCAACTTCCAATGTTAAAAAAATAAAGTTGGGTTTTATTTAAAATATTTGTTACTATTACATTAAGAATTCACCTCTCTAATGAAACTCCACAAAATCTGTAATTTTTTTTAAATAATTTATGCCTTAATTCAAATTTTTCACTTACCGCAAAGCTGTTATACCGAGAGTAAGGAAACGGGCGTGATAAAATATACGTACAGACACCACACTCGAATTGCTTTCAACTACAAATTTTCTACAATATAAATATTTTGATAGCAGCGCTCCTGATTTCTTAGTTTGAACTACATTTCTCAATTTGAACTATTTTACATCCGTAATATTAACGTAAATTTCATATTTGTGTTTTTCATTCTATAAAAAAGAAAATGCGCAGTGACAACGGGAAAAGGCAAACGTTTTTTTCATCTTTTTTATAGCAAAAGGAATTGCTCCATTGAATCGTGTGTTAATAATTATTTTTTATATAATTTATAATATAAATTTAATTATATTATTTTTTATTTTTAACGTTTCCAAAAAATAATTTTATAGCTTAATACTTTTTAAAAATTATTTCTTTTTCTTTTATTGATAGTAATAAATAGGTTCGCCAACTTTTTAAAAAGTTCTAAATGGGCAGACGATTTTTTCCTCATTTTACAATAAAAGGATTTGTTTGAATGACTAACTTGTTCTATTTGTGAGATCTTCTACTGTTTCGTCACTGTTACACTAATTCGTCTGAAAGTAAAATGTTCCCATCTATCAAAGGAAATACCAAGGATCAATGCCTTGCATATTAATACTTTCGCTGTCGATGGTCCCTAAAAGCATCAATAACTTAAGATCCAAAAATACTATGTCTATGACGTATAATGCGGCAACAAAAGCCGATGCAAAGAGTTAAAACGATGATGAATTAAAACGAACTGCAAATACGATTAGCTTAAAACAAATTTTAATTAGTTTCATACTACAAAAAAATTAAGCTACACAAATCCACTGTATACGGAAAATACAATCCATGCTTCCTAATCCGAAGTTTTAGCTACAAAATATATTTTGGATTTTCGAAGGATGTGGGGTTGCCTTTAAATTACGTTTCCCTAGTGTGTACCGGAGAATACCTTTTCATCAACGTGATTATATGTCTTCTTAAAGATTATGATTAAGAGCAGTGATCGTAATTGTAGACTCCGATAAGGTTAAAAAATGCGATATGATTAAAAATTCTTATGTTTAATCAAATATTTAATAATATGTGACTCGCAATTATTTATAGTTACAAATAAGTTGCCATGCCATCTGAAATTCCGCATATGCCAAGCAACAATTAAAACTTTTATGTATAATGTAGAATCGTAAAGGTCGTATCGCAATTAAATCATTCAGGCACAAGCGTAACGGTTTATTTTAAACCAACTTTTTATTATTCTAAAGTCTCAACTGACATTCAACGTCTTAATTTTTAAAACTACAACAATCACGTGCTATCGCACGCTCGTAAAATTATCAAAACTTAAGTGATGCCAACATTCGGCCATCCTATAAATACATCGTCCTCGATGATACAATACTTAAAATACATATAGACAGAGAGTAGGAATAAATAGAGGGATTCTCTACATTGTGAGCCTCTATCTGATGAGTCAGCTCTCGATCGCTTCTCCCATGCGCTGAGAGCGACGTTTTCTGATTTTTGAATTTCTCCTGTGCTTCTGCGATCAGCTTCGGAATCATGACCTTCTGGCCTCTGTCTCCTTCTTCGCGTTAGCACAGCACAAGCGGCAATTAAAATCACGACCAAAACCACGGCAGAACACACGGCCGAAGTGATGACGGCCAGTCGCCGCTGGAGTTCCATGGCTGAGGATTCAGCTACTACGGAAGGAGGGTGGCCAACAGACACTTTTCCAATATCAATCCTCCTCGTTAAGAAATCAAACTCCACTTCTTTATTCCCCGCAAATTTAGTTGTTTCTGCCACTATTTCATCAGACTGAGGTTCAGGGCCTTTTTTCATTAAATGCTTGAACAACTATATTATACTCAGTGGAACTTAACAGGTTAGAGAGAACACACTCATTTTCAAATTCTTCAGTAACTTTCAAGATCTTGAATAAATACTGGCCACCGGATTTGGCTGCTTTGTATCCTACGTAATACCCTGTTATGGGACCTACACCGTCTTTTGATCCTTCAGGTGGCATCCAAGATACTCTTAATGAGTTCGAATTTACTGGAGCAATTTGAACTTGCAATGGAGGAGTCCGTGAAACTTCATCATCAGTTGTAACCGAAATAAGTTTACTTCTGGGACTTCTTCCGATGGCGTTTTCAGCGAGAACATGAATGTTGTACGTCATTCTTGGTTTAGGGCCTCTTACAGTTGCATCAGTTTGACTTCCCGAGACATCCGTCGTTACAATGTTTGATTCATATTTGCCATTAGTATTTTCAGAGACAACCAGAAAACGTATGATTGGACTGTTTCCATTAAACGGCATATTCCATCGTAGTTGCACACTTCTACTGGAAATATGAATTACTTTTACTAGCACAGGACTGTCTGGCCCTTCTTGCACCACCAACTCCACAGTCGAATCATCATCGCCGAAGCGATTCGAGGCTCTACATGAGAACACAGAGGTATCCTCTCTCCAGGCAGAATGGATACTCAGCTGAGAAGCGAGGCCATCAGTGTGGTCGAATTGTCTCTTACTGTATCTAGGTATCGTTCCGTTAGCCAGCATTTCTTCGTCCTTAAACCAAGTTACCGAGATGGGTCTGTCCCCTTGGGCCTTGCAGTTGGGGTTCACCTCTTCCCCCTTTTTGTGAATGAATGAAATGTAGAATCGTAAAGGTCGTATCGCAATTAAATCATTCAGGCACAAGCGTAACGGTTTATTTTAAACCAACTTTTATTATTCTAAAGTCTCAACTGACATTCAACGTCTTAATTTTTAAAACTACAACAATCACGTGCTATCGCACGCTCGTAAAATTATCAAAACTTAAGTGATGCCAACATATAATTAGTTCGTAGTTAAGAATTGAGGGCGCTGTACTAATCAAAAAGTTAGCTTCTTTTTCTATGGTAACAGAGTGGACAAAATATACTTTATCATCGCTTTTTGCTATGAAGTTTAGTTAACTTAAAATTTGTTTTTAGCTTATCGTAATCAGATACTTAAGGGCTTTAAACTGCTCTATGACTTTATTCTTAAATAAGCTCCAGTTTAACAAAAACACGATAACATAGTCGTCATTGAATAATTACACTCACCTTAATTTTTCAAACTTTTGTCTTCTTCCTAAATAAACTAAAATTTTATGAGAAAATTGTCAGGCATTTCAGAAATAAGTGTCTATGGTGGTACTTATTTCAGCAAAAAACTTCATTTTTTTTGCATTTTTTGTCGTGAAATTTTGATAACAGAGTCAACAAAAAAAATTCTTCGATTCTGTGGGACACAATATATTAAGCAACAAAAGAAAACTTTTTTAAAATTAAGTGGTGGTTAAAAGCTTATTTAATAGCCAATACATTTGTTAATCAATATAAGCATCAATAATTACGAAATATTTATTTCAAGTTACAATTATCTTCTCTTGTTCTTTAATTTTTCGTCATGGAATACGTGAATTTTACCGACTATGCTCCTTTAAATGAAGTCTCCAACTTTTGTTTTAGTATTTTTGTATTTTTAAAATATTGGTACAATAACTTAAAAGTTCGTTCTTTTATGCAGTTCAAGTGAAAATTCCGTAACAATAAAATTAAAAATACTATAAGCAATGAAAGCTGTGGGACACCTTTTTGTAACATTTTTTGAGAATGACCCATATGCATGGCTTTAGAAATGATTATAGGCAAGTTTCAAACATGAGTGTTATTTACTTGGGGCCATTTTGACTATGGAACAAACATATTTGATTGTTTATTATTCAATTTTGAAGATGTCGTTTTTAAATTGCCACAATCCATATCCATATATATTAAGTCAGCATTATGTAGCAAATAAACATAACAGACTATTATTTAATTTTTAAAAAAATATACAAGGTACTAAGGGTATTATCTATTTGAAAATAAAGTTTTAACTCTCTACATTACTATTGCAGTCACTAAAAAGCTTTTGTTATTAAGTTTTGTAAATCCTGAAATGGTGGTAAAAATCAATTTCATTTTTTTGTGTTTAACCATTTAAATCCCAACTATTTTTTTTTGTAAACATCTAAAATTTGTGAAATATACGCATTATATACATCCAGAATGAAATGATGAAAAGCAGGGGGAAATATTTGGAATGATAACTTTTGAATAAATTATAACAATAATTTTTCGAAACTTTGTTTGTTAAAAATAGTTAAAATTCAATTTTTAAACAATCGAAAATTTAAGCATGAAGGATATATTTAAGGCCAATTTATTTAATAATTTTTTCAGAATGAGTTTTATTTTTACCATGTTTTTTTCATATTTTCATTTAACTACAACAAACATTATTAAATTTTTTCAAAAGATTCTTACATCTAACTATACACACAAAATATCAATTGATAAAAAAAGTATGAAGTATATAATAAAAATTATTTGAAATAAGCGCGAGTTTAACTTAATGAGGGAAAAAAAATCGCAATTTTGATGATTCCAAATGGAATCATTGGGAGTGAAAGGGTAAATTCTTTGGGTCAATAACACAATTATACTCGTACCAAATCAATTGCTTACCCAAGATTTCGAGTTCGAGAAAAAGGGACAAAGATCCTAACTTAAAAGGAATCAAGAATGCTTCCTGCTGAAATCTCTTTGACATCCACACCAGTTTATCTGTCCAGGCTGCCAATAACCAGCACAGATAATCGGTTTTGGCTCCAGCCAAAAACCAGCTCAATTTGTAGGTTTAAATCGGTACAAAAATGAATCGATATAGATATTAATTCCTAAATAAATAATTAAATTTAAGTGACAATAAGCAAAAAATTTATAAACATTGAGAAATTGATAAAAAGTTTATTAAAAGTTCAACATTTAATTCGTTAAATGACAGTTTTACTGTGCATACTGTGTATTAAACTAACTAAAAACCTTCTTATTATTTATTTTTTTGAAATCTTAAAATGGTAGTACAAATGTTTTGAATTAACTTAATAACTATGATGTGCAATACAGCATAATTTAAATTTAAATCGAACCAATATTAGTGACTTAAAATATTTGAGCAACCCAGCAAACACCACCCCCTCCATGATTAAAACAAATACCGCCACCCAAAATAGGATTACCATAAATCTCTTCCTAATCCAATAAAATTCCAACCTCTTAAAATAACACAATTATACTCGTTTCAAATCAATTACTTGCCCAAGAATTCGAGTTTGAGAAAAGAACAAAAAGGCAGAAATCCTAAACTTGAATCGAATCAAGAATGCTCCCCTGCGGATCGCATTCCCAACATCTGGGGGCCATAAACAGCCTCGGGCTGACAACCAGCCCAGCTTATCGGTTTGAGAAAGAGTCCTCAGGGACCCAGGATCTTTGAAAACGTCTGTTTAGGGAACAAAACAACCAATGATCCTGGCGGTCGATGCTATCCTTACCTTTAGGTAATGCATCACAAAACAATGTATTTATAACGACTGTTTCTGGATTTCGGGAGGCCCCGGTCATTACGTTGAAGAAATAAATTGAGTGAAAAAACTTTGTTTCATAAACATCATTTAAAGAGGAGGAATATGGTTCGCCCAGAGCAGTCAATTTGCGAACGCTCTTCACCGGTAATTTTTGGTATCTTTTGGAATTTTGTCATGGATAAGAAGCGGATGAGATTATAACGATGGCCTTTGTTTGTGGGGTTGAGGATTTTGAAAATATATATATATAGTTCGCTGCTGGAATTATTTCTATTTTGGTGGTTTGGGATGACCGTATTGAGATGGTATTTTTGATAAATTGAAGTGGGGTAGAGAGAAAATATTTTGGTTAAAATTACTGTGTTTATCGTAGTGTAAGAAATATGCAACAAATAAGGAAACAGATTTAATAAATAAATTTCTTATGCCTATAAATAAGTAAATATTATTCTATTTATACTGAGAATAATTTAAATATGGACAGTACATTTAATATAATTTAGTACATCTAACCATATTACAATACTTTTTGCATCATGAATATTATATGTTTAGCTTTTAATTAGTTTTAAAAAACTAAGGTATTAAAACTTTGATTAAGGAAATAATATCAGGTATACACAAACCAATTACTAGTTTTAACTAATGGCAGGTTAAAGTGACAGGTTGTAACTAATGACAGGTTCTTAAGATTGTCGCTCAAACATAAAATAATATTACTATATTAATCTTCATAAGGTAAATTCATTACGACATACACCGGTTTTTATAATTATAAAGCCACCCATTGTTTGATGCTTTAAAACCATTGGAAGATGCAATTGAAATACAATTTTATTCAGTATAATATAACACTAATTATAATCTTAAACATTTTTTGTTTTGTAATTGTAAGTTTGATAAATTACAAATTCCAGCGAAAAATAAATATAAGCACGTGTAAGGATACTTTGTTATTTTGTCATTTTTCTTAGAATTAGTTTTTGTGGAGTCTTTTTTTAAGCAAAAAGTTCATCTGTTTCATCCGGTGTACTTCGCAACAGGTCCTTTCACAATTGTTTATCATTAGGGTATCATATAATGCATCTATGCTGCTCTTAAAACGCTTCCAATGATGAAAATAACTTTTTTAACTAACCAAACAATAAATTTCGTTCATTTACATACTGTTTATTCAAAAAGTAGGTATTGCTGCTCGATAAATCGGCAATTAAACTTCTAAGAAATTTTTACTACATTCATTTTTCAAAATGTTTTTACAACTCCTCGGGTTTCTATATTTTAATCATGTAGTTCTTTTTTTTTTTTGTCGTATCTATGACGTTGCCGAAATGTGAATATTAAGCTAAATGAAACCATATGTTTTGATAACCGCGTCTGCAATTTTTTTTGATAATAATGTCATAAAAATCTATTAATGATGGCAGAACTCCAATGTCTCTTAAATTGGCACTCATTGTCGGGCATTCAAAAATGTGGTTTGGTGTAAGCTGCGTATCTGGGCAGTTGTCACAGTTTCTATACACCTTCCTGCCCTCTTTGTCTATTTTCATGCCCATGTGGTTAGGTTCTTCAAAAGCTAGAAATTGCATGCTCCGGAAAAACAACATTTACAGATCCCCCCCCCCCACACACACACAAAAAAAGATTCAAATAAAACCAAAATTACAGGACCTCAAAAATATATTTGCAATTGGAAAAACAATTATTACATTTTACCCAAACTATAGTAATCAACACTTCGTAACACTTTTAAAAAAACATTGGAAAGTATTTTTTACATTCAGTGAAGATTTAACTGTAGTACCAAATAATGTTCGCTTTAAATAGGAAAAAAAATTGGCACTAGCCCAATATTTATATCTCGTAATTTACAAAATATTCCGTGAAATTTTAATTTCAATTTATTTACATTAAATTTAATTAAACTAAACATATTCAATATTAACACTACACTTGAAGGGTCTGGTTACAGAACGCATATTCGCCTAAGTATATTAAAGATATACAGTCCAGACAGTTCATTGTCGGCTTTTGACGATCGTAAATTCAATTGGACGAAATTGTTAATGAACAGACCGGTGTAATATTACCTAACTTCAAATAAATCATATTTTAGGTCAATATTTAAGTTAAATTCAAGCTAAAACCAAAGGATGGCATCAAAATCTATTGACATTTCGGAAATCCACAACATTTTTCATTTAAAAAAAACTGAAATTTAGGGGCCCTAAAATTTGGGGGCCCTAGGCCTTTTGGAGGATTAGGCCCTACATACCTTTCACACACCAAACCCCAGCCACAGAACCACGGTGGACAAAAATAGTCCGGGCTAAATCGAAGGTTTGTTCATTGTATCCGATCCTAGAGTAGGAGATAAACGAGGGGCGCCGCCTAGATAGCAGCTCCGGGAACAATATCAGTCCGAGATCAGTTCTTCGCTTCATAAAAGCCTCGACTGGAAAAGAAGGAACTTTCGATAATCACTCGCCACAATATCGGATCTTTCCCCCCGTATCTTTTGCCGGCCTCAAAATTGGGGTATTGACCGCTGACGACTGATCTGCTGCGAAATGGCCGACAATGGGTGCAGGTTAGACTTAGTGGGGAAGGTTGAAACAATACATCTGTTTTCTGTGCGTGGAATGATTGGAATTTTTTTAATGATTTGAGGTTTGAAAAGTAGAGGTGGTGATGTTAGGTAGGATGTAAGGGTAAATAGATAAGTATAATCAAGTGAAATAAATTTAAACAATGAAGTAAAACAATTTATTAGTAGTTAATTGTTTGTAGTTAGTTTTTATAAGCAACGATTGTTTGCTAAGTTATATAGTTTTTCGGAACAATTACTGTGAAAAGTATGGTTGAATATCTTTGAATTTTAAGTTAGATAATATTATTAGGATAAAAATCTACTTATATAGAGAACTTATATAGAGAATGTAAAAATCTAAAATTCCAATGCTAGGCAATAAAATTGTAAAATCATAAATTTGAATATTTTATATGAGTTTTTTCAGCATGAAAAAAACATAATTAGTATCGAAATTTTGAAAGCTAAATATAAAATTGTTTATAAAATAGTGTTGATGCATAAATCCATTACCCTCAAAATTCAGTCCAGCGTGATAGCTTGTTGTCTGACACTTTAGGACGTAGAGAAATATGAATGTTTCAGAACTTGAATGGCAACACAAATTATGACTAAAATAAAAAATTTATCGATCCTCAATGAGTGAATCAATATCACGAAGAAATAGAGCACCAATCACAACACTGATCGCAAGAAGATAAGAATGAAAGCTGATAAACTAACGTCATCTAAAATAACCAAATTGAACTTATGTTCAGAAAAAATTTCAATTTTATTGAGATTTTAAAGAAAGTATACGACAAAGTATAAGACTTACATTGCATTTGAAACAAGCAAAACATTTCAATAGGAAAATGATCAAGTTTCTTGGACTCCATACCAAGTTACGCCCTAGTTAATTACACAATTTGTCATGCACCCAAAGTTATTACATTGCTCATAATCCATTAATTGCAAACTGTCTGTATGACTGACGATTCTTGTGTTATTACTTACGAAATATTTCAAATGAATAAAACCCATTGCTATAAAGTGTCTGAAACAATTACAAATTCAGTTCGCAAAATACTATAAATTAAGGTATCAAAATATTATAAATTAAGTGCTGAAACAATTATCTTCGTCAAAAGTGTTTTAGCGTAAGATTATTATTTTTTTAAAGACAGTGCATTTTACATACTTGCAGTTTTTGCTCTATAAAAACATCATGGCGGAATAAGTGATTAATACCAACAATTATATCTATTTGAACTTTGTAGTTTTAAAATGGTGTAAGTTTACAGCTTGGTATATTTTCTTGTGCGATAAGGTGTTATCTCTCTGCTTTGTGTGATCCAACCCCGAAAGAGACATTGCAGCAAAAAATAAAAATATACTGTGAATGTAGTGAAGTAATTCTAAAATGTTACAAACACAATATTTTCCCGTTTACACATTCATTATATACGTTATATTATTTTACCAAAATTCTACTTTAAAATATTTCAATGAAGTTCATTATCATTTGGATCACTATAAACTAAAACAAATTGGGTAACTTCCTTTTTTGGAGAGCCATGCTACTACATTCTTTCCTGAAAGTTACCAGAGTGGCATATATTGCTTTAGAAGTGTTTGAACATCTGCCAGTTTCTATTTTATTACTTTGTAGACTATTTTTATTATAGAGCACACTTTTTTACATTTAGAACTTCATAAATTATTTTATTACTTGATTATATATTAAAAAAACATTACAATGTTGGCATATTAAGCTTAGTTGTTAGATCTGAGCACATTTTTCTAGTTGACATAGTTGGAGTTTGTGAATCGTCAAGTTTTATTGAACCTGCCCCGTCGCCATAATTTGACGTTAATCGTACTTTGATGAGTAGAGGTTTAACTTATATTTTTTTAAAAGACACAGTTACGTAGAATAAGGAACCAACTTTTAGTACACGCAACGATAAAATGGCAAGTTTAAAAATAGTACTCTTAATTTAAGTTTCAATATAAGCGTGAAAAGTTACTCAACATTGAAAAAATCACAAAAGCTGCACTAACGATCATATGACAACATCAACGGAACAAAGATTCTTGTGGGTGACATATGACGAGTTGCTTCATAAACCAAGTCAACAGTTAGCGCCCCCTTATGGCTCATTACCAATATAAGGCTAGGTGAAAACTTTGCCTCATGGGAAAACTAGCCCCGGTATCTCCTATTGAGGTAAGATGACAAAAAAATTTATATATTTCCACGTAGAGTTCGATACTATCAACTAAGTGGCAGTTGTTATAAGAGCTCCTTGGTGAATAGCACAATTGTCTAAATACATCAAGGTGTGCGGATCTTAGCTACGGTCCCAAAGAAACAATTATTTCAAAGCATCTCTTTTTTATAGCTTATTATAGACGCTATTCGAAAAGTCCTAATAATGGTGCAAATATAATTTTCCAAAGTACGAATCACACATATTTCGAGAACAGTAATTTAACAAAAATAATTATCAGCCATAATGCAAAATTTCATGTTCTATTTGATACCTTAATTATACGACATCCTCATTTAATAATAAATTTTAAAAGTAAACCTAAAATTCTCCCCTATGTGGACATTCCCCAAATGGATATCGATTTGGACTGTCCTTCAGATATAACGCAATCACCATAATACTTCAATGGATCGGAGAACCTCAGCCTTTTGATTCAAAATCAATATTTTACCTCAAAACATTTATTTGTTTGCATCTTAACATAAAGTTTTTTCTGAGAAGTCCTAAATATAGTAGAAACAAAATCTCTCAATATGCGAATTACAAACTCCATTTCGAGAACAGTAATAAAAAAATAATTCTAAGTTCTTTAAAAAAGTTTCTTCTCCGATTTGATACCCAAATTATACGCCCTAATTGGTGAATGATATATTTTCAACTGAATGACATTCACTTCGGGCAGTCTTTCAGAAATAACATGATCCCTAAAATACATCGAGGTATAAGAGAATCTGAGCCCTGATTAAAAATAATTATTTATTAAGTAGTACAAAACATATTCGTTTGCATCTTAACATAGAACCTTTTCTGAAAAGTCCTAAATATAGTACACATAGTACAAAAACAATTTTTCAATATACCAATCACGAACGCATTTCGAGAACATTCATAAAAGAAATTCTAAGTTCTGATACAAAGTTTCTTGTTCGATTTGAGACCCAAATTACACGCTCTCATTTATTAATGATATATTTTCAACTAAGTGACATTCACTTTGGACAGTCTTTCAGGAATAACATGATCCCCAAAATACATCGAACATAAGAAAATCTGAGCCAAGACTCAAAATAAAGATTTTAGTAAAAAAATATATAATATTAAATTACAATACTAAGTTTACATCTTAACATAGAACCTTTCCTGAAAAGTCCTAAACATAGTACAAATATAATATTTCTATTTACCATTCACTAACGCATTTCGAGAACATTCATAAAAAAATTCTAAGCTGTGCTACAAAGTTTCTTGTTTCATTTGAGACCCAAATTACACGCTCTCATTTATTAATGATATATTTTCAACTAAGTGACATTCACTTTGGACAGTCCTTCAGAAATAACACGATCGTCTAAATACATCGATGGCCACGAGAACAATCACCCAACAATTCCACCGAGATCTCAACAATATCTGAACCCCCGAGAGAGTTGGCAAGCAGCGATACCAAGCTTCACAAGTAGCCCGAGGCCCACTCTGCCGTCCTAAATTGGATTACAATCAAGTCAAGTTTTATGCGAGTGTGCTCTATTAATGGCCGATATGCCTCTCCATTCGGGGAAACGTTTAGGTTCACTTTTCCGATCAGCACAATTTGTGTCTTTGCCGTTACAAGGAGCGGGCTATAATCAGGAAAGAATATGACAGCGGGATGAAGGGTGGGATTGTGGCTTAAGGGAATTCAATAGTTGCGGTTAATTGCTGTTTGAGTTTTGGTTTCGGAAAGATTTTCTGTTCTGGGGGAATTCAAAAAGAATTGGGTGAAGGTAGTTTCGTGTAGGTATATTATTGAGATTATTTGTTTGAAAAGAAATATTTTTTTAGGGGGAATTGTAGTTTTGAATTTGATTTGCATTATTTACATATTCTGTGAATGTTAAAAAAACAACCTTGCAAACTGCGGTGTTTTTTTCTTTTTGAGTTAATAAACATGTTAAATTTTAGATTTTATAAAAATAGTGGTTTCTATTTATAAACTCAATGTTATACTTATTTACTTTTCCGAACAACAAAATATCATTTAATTTTTTTTAAAACGTTTCAATTCATTTTTCCGAGCAGCACAATTTGCAGTAATAAGAAGAAAAAGGCTATAACACGGCCTACTCAGGACATACGGCTTATTGGTACTGTTTTGCTAAGTAGTATGTAAACGGAAACGTATGTGATCGTTGCTTTAACCTTATAAATTCCGCTTCATATTTTCTTTCCAATAATCAATAATTTTGATTATTGGAATATTTAAGTACATCAGATACACCTGCGAATTACAAATTAAGTTACTGATACAATGTTAAAATATATGTACACAATTTTATACTAAGGGACTCATCTGGTTAAGAGTTTGTCTCTAAATTCATATCTAGCCATGTGTGTGGTATAGACATGTTTAATTTTTTTACTGTTTTTTTTCCTTCTAACAACACATTAAATTTTCAAACAAAAAATAATTTGAAATATGGTTTTATTTTAAAATTTTAATTTGCGATTAATCTTTTAAATATTGATTGCCTCATATAATTTAAACATTTTTTTAATGTGTAACCTTGAAAAAATTAAGTTCCAACTCTTGTATTGAAACCTATTCTATATTTTGCATATTTGCTGGTCCCTCCGAGATAGTTAGTTTAAGAAATGTATACTTCTCTGCTAAAAAAAACTTATAGCAAATACGTTTTCAATGAATTCGAATTTAAATAGAGATAAATTAGTTAAGTAGATTCTTTAAAAACAAATTAAAAATATCTCCAGTTGTCGCAATCTCCAGTTGTCCGTTTTTTAGTGAAATATATTTGGAAACAAAGAAAGGACACTCGGAGTAATAAGCAAATAATTTATCATTATTTTTATTAAACACTTTTTTATGGAAAGCTAAGGTTTTTCTTATTTTCCTTGGACCATAATTTTTTTTAAAATTCAATAATTATAATATTTTTGCATACAATATTTTGATTGATGATTTCGCAAAAACGAGCAACTAATTTTGAGCAAAAAAGATTTTAAAAATGAGTTTTCTTATTAATTATGCGTAATATACATTGATTTTATTTAACTCTTTTTATTAAAGTGATCAAGTTTAAAATGTTAAAAGTCTTTTATAGAAAACTTAATTTTCCTGTTTATATGAGAATGAAGTTTTCGTTTCAAAATCGTTACGTAAAGCTAACTTTTTTTTGATAAAAACATATAATTTGAATGTTTCACTTACTAAACCTTTGACGAAAGAAATTTTATTTTAAATATACTCTTCAGATTTCAAACTATTATTCGCGTAGAAAAATTTTATTTTATAATGTGCGGCCAAATTGAAGGAGTTAATTATCTTTGTATCTAACTTTGAAAAATTACAAAAATAAAAGTTGTTTCGTTTTGTGTTTGAAAATTTTAATTTCCGGGACTTTCATTTTTACAAATCTTAACTGCTTTAATAATCGTGGGATTTGAAACAAAATATAAATTTTTATTTAACTTAAGTGGAGTCTTGAATAATTTACTTAATTGATTTTTTGAATATTTCTCAATGAATTCTACATATGTAAGCCAATAAAACGCACTGTGTCAATAATAATTATTAAACTCTAAATAACCTGTTAATTGTGAAAAAAATAATCAAAACATCTAAAAAAAATATGATTATTCTATCGAACCGTTCATCAGTACCCCTCTGAGCGGTCAGCAAATAGGCTTAAGTGTAAATTTGTTTTCACTGCATGAGATTTAAATTCAAATTTTTAACTGAAAATGTAATTTCTTAAATTTTTTAAACATTTTATTTATGTAGTAGATGGTTATAAATGGCTACTCCATGCTTTAAATTTTAATATTTAATAAACTTATTAATTTTTTTTAATTATGTGTTGCTTGGAAAACCTGACAGCCAGGTGACCGGTTTGTACGTCTGTATCCCTCAGAGGGTTAAATCTAAAGACGTACTTTGAATATATGATGTAAACCTAAATGTAAGTTTTATTCGAAGATTTTTTTTAAATAACGTTGAAGAAGTTTTTTTGAACAGGTGGAAAATCAGCGCTTTTTGCTCATTATCACAAAAATATGCTGGCCAAATCTTGCATTAATTTTATTCTTCTTCTAAGTTATTCTATGTATTTTTTAAATTAAAGTTTCACTAGTTATGACAGAAACGAAGTTATTAAGAATCGAGCAACTAAATCAAAAGATAATTATACAAAATTTTACCGAATATTTAAAATTTTATAAAATGGACAATTCCAGCACCCGGCGCCATATATAATTCACGTTTCGCAACAACAAGATTTGGTTCATTGTAAAGCCATTCTTCTTTGCACACATTCAGAGCTACAATCTGGAACTGTAAAAACCTTATAAACGGCGGAGACTCGACTACGTGATCTTGGAGACTCAAAGTGGTTACAAAAGTTTTCACTTTGTAATAATGGGCTTGCTTTGTATTCGAAGCGCAATTTAGGGAAGTGCTACCAATAAATAGATAAAAGCACCTGGTAAAAAATTAAGGACCTCTTGTACGGTCATCGAATGGGAAATTGTGATACAAATCTCGGCGGGATACTTTGCTATCACATTCTATTTATCCGGCTACTGATTCACTTGCTGACTGGGAATTAGTACTCAAACTAGTTGCTGATCAGGAGTTCACGTTCACTTGCTGTCAGGGAATTAGTACTCAAACCAGTTGCTGATTAGGAGTAATTAGGAATGAGGAAAGACAGATTTCTTTAGCAATGTCTACCGATGATGTTTTTTTTCTTGTTTTTGGAATCAGAAATAGGCTTTGGATCAACTGGGCCCTTTGTCTTTTGGGAAATACGTACATGATGAAATATGTACATGACTTATGGAACTTTTTATGTTTCTAGTCAACATGGAAGTATAATGGTTGATAACTTCAACCTAACCGCATGAAGCTACTCAACTTTAAGGCCACGTCACGGTATTTGTCCTATTTGGATTATCGGCTTTTAAGAAGAAAAATTACGAAACCTATTAGCGCACGATTATTATTATTAAAATATCAATAACCAAATACGACTTATATCCATTCATTACTTCTCGGTATAACAAAATATTTTTTAATTGCTAGAGGTTTAAAATTAAGAAACTTAAAGTTTTTGTTTAAATTGTCTTGAAGTTACAAAACTTTAATTTCCAAGATTGTGGTAGACGTCTTCAAGAAATTTCTTGCTTTCACAGCAACTCCATGAAGCTATTAAAGGTTCACAATAACTTTTTCCCACTCAAGGTCCTAAATCGAAACTCCGGATATTTGATTCATCGCTATTTGGTCCAACCAACCGCCTTTATGTCCTCTAAAAAGAGTAAAACTCCTTCTTTAGTTTTCCACATGACAATCTCAACTGTAGATTTCTGACGCATTGTATTAAATTTCTTAGTCACGAAAAATTTAGGTGTAGGGGGAAACTTTATTGGTTTTTTTTTTCCCGCGGCACGTGTTTGGTTGGGATTCGGTTTTATTGCAGACTTGGGATGGTGTATCAGCTGATGGTTTCGAGCGATGAGGACGTTTTGCTGTGAATACACGTTGAGGCTGTAAATTTTGCCTTGAGACATCCGAAATATATCTATGTTTCATCGTAAGGCGAAGAAAAAGTTTTTAAAAGAAATATATCCTGCTAGATTGCAAAATATTGGAGGTGGGATTCGATTAAATATTAAATATTGATAATCAAATTTTTTTCTAAAATATGTATGATACTTAGTAATGAAAATATTATTCTTGTAATCTACCGAGTGCCTGAAAAAGCACCACTGTAAATATTTTTAGGTGCCATAATTTGACGAATGTTCACCTTTATAAATTAAAGTTTGGGTTGGTTGAAGGTTGCAATTGAGCTACACGAAGGCTGTTTATAACCTCGTAATTTTGAACCGCGGTCACTTTGTCAATTTAAGATACGTTGGGAAAGTATTAAAAAGTTTTTAGTTTTAATATTAAAAAAGTTTTACTGGAAGTTACATTGCAAAAAAAATTCGAAGTACTTCAATTATTAAAAAAACCTGTAAAATTTAATACTCATTTAAAAAGTTTAAGAAAGGCAATTTTTAGTGGAATCAACAATGAGATTATTTGATGATTTATTTTACTTGTTTAGAAATATATATACAAGGCGTCAATATTTTATATTGTTAAAAGAAGATATAATTTTTCATTTACATTGTGAGGTATTTTCATTGGCTTTTATATTTTAAATGACATATAAAATATATTCGTTTCGTTATGTTTCGATAGTGATAGGTAGTTTCCATATCGTATGTGCAATGCTTTACTTTACTTTTATTTTAAGTGTGGGTATTATTACAGATTCATTATTCGACATGTGAATAAATTTTTGCAGACTATAAGGAACAATTATTGAATTTTTGAAGAAAATCACTAAGTTTCATTTTTAAATTGTAAAATTCACATAATAAACACAAAACCATATATGATTGCATCCTACGGTAATGTATCATGTGTTAGAATATTTTGAGTATATTTTTAAAAAAATATTGTAAGTATGTAAATTAGAATATTATTAAAAATATATAGATATCTTATAGCTTTCAAGATATATATTTTAAAAATTTGTATCCTTCATTGCACCTACACTTTAATAGAGAAAAAAAGAAGCTTTAAATAGAATGACCCATCTAAATAAATTGTCGAGGGTCAAAACCTAACTTTAATTGAAATATTTTATAAAACATGGTTTTAAGAAAAATATGATTTTTTTATACCACTGGTAAATAAATATATAAATGTACATTTTATACACTTTGATATTGTATTATATTTAAAAAAATATTTGATCTATAACTCAGAGTTCAAAATAATACCTAATTGAGGTTTTTAGTTTCCAGTAATAAGAAAATCGTAAAATGATGCTAAGGAGCAAAATAATCTTGCTACTGTCGATTATATCTTAAAGTATGCACTCATTATACAATACCCTGTTTCCAAATTACAGATATTTCCCTTTTTGAAGAAGATAAAATAGCTTTAATCACGATATCCAGGAATCGATATTTTTACTTATAAAGCCCCATGGACAGACACAACTTTTTTCAATCTGAAATTATTCGGAAACATTCAAGAGAGTATATATTTATTTACCGAAACTATTCTACTTGTCTTTAAAACATGAAATATTGTGTCCAAGATTAAAATATTTTTTTCATGTGATATCATCTGCTTCTTAGGATATGTTAGCATTAGGTTCTTTCTAAAATGTGTTTAAATTTAACTGTTTGACTTAATTAGCAAATAGAAAGCGATGAACTCCGGTTAAATTATTTGAAAAATCTTAGAGACTGTCATTTTAAATTTAAGTACCCTGAAACAGAAGACAAGTGTGGGATACATTTTAGAAGATTTAGTTACAAAACTATCATTTCCAGTCATTCAACAAAAATTATGGGAGCATCTTCGATTTCGAATTTTAACTTTGATATTTCACCTTTCAATGGGAAAAAAAAATTTAAAATAAAATTGCATTATGTATACGTTATATAAATGGTGTTTACATTAAAAGTTTATTTTCAGGTCATTTTCTGATTCCGTTTTTTGAAATTTTAATAAAAGCAACATTTACCATGTCCCATTAGCCCTGCATCCTGTCCCATTAGCCCCCACATTTACATGTTAGTTTAAAATGCTCAGCAACTAAAATATGGTAATGTTTTATCATCTGTCGAATGACTTTTTAAGTAAACGAATATTCAGTTTGATTATTTGGTTTTACATCTTTGAAAGTCAGTTATACGTTAAAAGAAATTAAGTAAAATTATATATATATATAATCCTTGAACATAAAAACCTTTGATTATGATATTCGTAAAGAAAACAATGGTACATCTTTCCAGTCCTGAGATTTCTTTGACCCTAAAATAAAACTAGAAAAATCTAATATTGCTAATAGAGTTTCACTCCCAATTCGCATTGAGTTTGGAATTGCGCTTAGTAGCGCTTTCATCGGAATTCATATTGTCAGTTCAATGACGGCTTTTATCACATTACGCTTTCTCTCTCTTATCACATAATGACTTAATGATCGGAACAAGTGAACTTCTAACCCAGGAGCCACATGAATGAGGTAACAGTTTCCCCTTCCCCCCTTAATTTTCAACAGAAAGTTAGGCTTAAAGTTCTTTGATAGAAAAATCGACAAGACAGTTTTGGAACAATTTCCCCCTTTTTTTTTCTCTACAAAATGAAGCAGCCGTTTAATTAAAGGAAAACATTTGATGCCTTAATACGGGAAGATTCTCTTTTGCTAGTAGAAGAAACAAGAAAGCAAAAAAATAATGAAAATAGGAAACGGTAAAAAAAATCAAGAAAGCTCTAATCAATATCTGTAAGGATAGACTTCGTTCAAAATAAATGCCAGATTGGAAAGAAATTAGTGGTGATAAATAGATGAAACGCCAAAAAATATATATGAAAGGTTAATAGTCTGACATTTCTCTTTACCTGAATGTTTGCTTTAAAATATAAACTTTTTGAATTTTACTATTACCTACTATTTACCTACTTTACTATTACCTATTATTAATTTTACTATTATTATTTTTTTACTATTTCCACTAAAAAGTACTTATATATAGCACATAACTTATATAGATTTAAACAAAATATCGAAAAAACTTAAAATCAACACAATTCGTGCCAAGCATTACCTTTATTTGAAAATAAAATCTTAAATCAGACAAATCATAACACGAGTGTTTTATTTATTTCCACCACGTTCTAAATACACTTAAAATATATTTTTAAAGCTTTTTTTAGAAATGAGTAGTTCTTCTTTAAAGCTTTTTATATAAATAAGAGATTAGTTTGTTCTAAAGATTCCAATTACTTTTCAAATACGTAGTTTGTTAAAAAGAATAAAATTTCTTTTTAAATACGTAGTTTGTTAAAAAGATTAAATATCTTATAGATAAAAATAACTGTCTTTTGAAATTCTTAGAATATTCCATCTATTTTTACCGTCATCGTTGCTTTACAAAAAATATTTTTCGTTGAATTTTATCACATGGGCAATATGATATTAATTTATACGCTTACGCTATCTTTTCAAAACCCATTTTGAACATCTGTCGTTTAAAGCTTGCCTTAAAAATAGTATATATAAATCGAAATCGTAATTTATTTTTCTTTTGAAATTCAAAATACTCAACTATTTTTGCAGATACCTTCGAGTCTTCAGACTAAATAAACAATAAGAAATTGTTAAGATGCATTATAGTGGAAATCAATTCACATCCTCTCTCAAATTCGCTAACAAATTCTTTAAAGTTACAATGTAAAAGTTTTGCTGTCGGAAGAGAGAAAAAAAAACACTTTTTAAACATATTAAATGCCGTATTTTTTGTTGAAAAACTATGGAGAATTTCGTCACAATATGTAAAAGATTCGCTCCCAGGTTCATTCAAGTAACTTAATTATAAAATACATCGCTATTATCAGAATTTTTTTTAATTTTTTAAACTGTGTATCTCAAACGCAAAGAAATTCATTTACGTTTTTTTATCGTTAAAAACATTTGTTAAAAAAAGCTGGCATAGAAAGAAAAGTTTCTTTTCGTCTGTATCGGTCATTTTGAAAGTGAAACTGAAGCAACCAATGAAATCGCAGTACGAAGAAAAAAGAAAACAAGAGCGTTACATCATCTGAAACATTCCCATTAGATAACTAAGATTTTAATCCGAAATAAGTTTCTATATGCGACAACGAGTGTTTCATATAACCCTGCTCAAAATATCCCAATTTACCAATATACCTTTCGAATCCGATCCCCCTTTTCAAATACAGCTATTACCAGCAGTCCGTATGAGTGGTTTATGAAGGGTGATTCCCGGATTTTTCCCGGACACCCTCTCCCGGATCTCTTAATTGGGAGAGGAAGTTAATATACAGGCAAGAGGCAAACGCGCCCCGCCGATTGGATTACCCCACTCGCCCCAAATGAGATGGCTAGACGATCTGACGTCATGATTTTCTTGCAGGAAGTTTGCTGTAGGTTGGTAGAGGTGTAACCGACATTTTTTGTCTGGTTTTTACATGAATATCTATTAGTGGCTACTTGATTAAAGCATTTGTTTTATCCCTTAGTTATTTTATACCCATTTCTGGCTACTTGATTACAGAATTTGTATTTATATACAAACCGTATACCGTAGTTATTTTTTACCCTGTTTGAATGGAGAGTAGCACATCAGTTATAATTTTTTTACGTCTTTTTCACTCATAAGATTTTAAATTAAAAAAATATATGTTATTATATTTTTTTTAAAATTTTGTACATTTCTGAATAATTTAAAAACTAAATGCTCATAAGTAATTGTCAAATTTCGAATAAAAACTTTATTATAAAAATTGTAATTTCAAATTTGACTTTTTGTTAAAATTTCGTTAGTATTTTATAAAATATAAAAAAATTAAACCTTTCGCATCAACTACATTTTTAACTTCTTAAATACTAACAATTACAAGTAATAAATAAAATCGAAAAGAAGTTCAATCAAAATAGCAAAATTTGTTGTCTAAAATAATTATAACTAAATGCGATTTTGGTTAAGCCATTGAAATTTTTTCTAAAGATGGTTCTAAGTTCCGTTACTATTACAAACATACCCGTTTATGCTAAGGTACATATTTAGACGTTATTTCAAATGTAGGAACATATTTAGAAATTAATTCAAACGTGAGTACATAGTTGGACGTCCAAAACATATAGTGGGTACATATTTGGACGCTAATTCAAATCAAGCAACATATTTAAATGTTGGTTCTAACCAATATACACTATTTAGACTTTAATCCAAACCAACCTACATATTTAAACGTTTATTCCAACTTTGTCAACCCAACGGCATGAACCGTTGTTTCGTATTTTACCTGGAATGGAAACTGTTTTTTGTGGATCGTCGCGAGAGAGGAAGCTGTTTTCCAGGTAATCTATGGCTTTCCGGTCCGTTGTTTTGGTGTCCAAAATGACGAGTTGTGAGAAAAGTTGAAAAAAGTTGGGTTGTTGAAGGGGCACAAAATACTCAATATATCAATCATCACTGTTTATTAATTTGCCTGCATTTTTCTTAAAAGTGTATTTTACTGTTTCCATGTCTAACTAACTTCTGTAATTTTTATTTATTTTAAAAATATATACTTTTTAGTCAAAAGTTTAGTTTAAAATAGTTTTTTCCTCACAAATAAGGGATTATGCTGTGTTTTCTCTTTAGCCTTTATGCATCATAACCAAATTTTTTTGTTCACTTCATTATGAATTTAAACTATAACCATGTTTAATTTTTAGAGAGATTTTTTAATTAGAGTTTTCTTTAACTATTTTCATTAATGTTTTCAACATGAGTAGGTTAGAGCCAAAACTTAAAACATTTTCGTCTTAAATAAGTTAAGGCTCCGTGCTTTCATAAAACTTACTTTATTATATTATTTCAGTCATAATATTTTTGCAGGTTTTTTTTAACTCACAGACTGTCTTCTTCTTTATCAACACAATATTATATAAAAAGATTTTCCAACGGATTCCAAACATAACATTACTTTAAATTTTAATTAAATAAATCTTTGATAATATTTTTACGTAACTTCGAAGTCATTTTAAAAACGTAAAAGATGCAAGTGATTAAAATTTTTTAATAAAATCATTGAATTGTGTAAGTTAAAAAAATATTATTACGTTTTAAGTGATTGAATTTTAAAACAATATTTTTTGAATCATTTACATTCTTCATATTCAAAATCTCATTAGTTTTTTTTGTATTTCAATCAATAAGAGATAATTACCAAAATAAATCCATAGAGTTTTTACATAAAATCTGGCGTCCAAATTTAGCTTGGTTTATTTTAGGCGATAGGACTTTTCTAAATGAAAATAATATACTTTAAAATGCCCTAATACTTTTTTTCGTTGTTTTTATTATTTTTAAAGGAGTTACTTTAACCAAAATAATTTCTTTTTCTAAATTATTTATTACCTTTCATATATATATATAGAACATATATGTACAGAATTTGCAGTCAACCTTTCAATTCCATATTCTGACTAGTAAACTTCTTCAATTTTCTTTAAATAAATTTGGAAAAGAAAAATAAAATTTAAAAATGTGTACTCATAATAAAATAATTAAATTAGATGAATAGGGGTATGTAAACAGGATCAGCCTTAGCCATCTTAAATAATAAGGCCAAAGAAGCTCTGTGACGTCACACGATACGTCTGGTTTGGGTTGTCGGCTGTCACAAAAGAAAGTAACTTTACCTGTTCGGAACCTGAAAAGTATTGTCGGCCGTGCACGAATAGGTTTTGTACTTTCTTCTGAAAAGCCGACAATCAGAACCGGACGGATAGCATGACGTCACGAAGAGCTTCTGTGGTCTTAAAGTTAAATAGGTCATGGGTGAACACCAATGAAGAAATTCCCACTCAACTTTTCATTTTCAACATTTTAGTAAGAGAAAAGGAGCGTGTACGGAAATCTTCTGATCACTCAGTCCCAACTTCTATTTTTTTCCTAAAAATCTAAAATTTGGGAAATAGACTCATTATATATCCAGAATCAAAGGGTAAAAAGAAGGAGGAGAAAATCTTAATTTTTTTAACTAAAATTTAAGGAAAAAAATTTGGAAACATAACTTTTTTGAATAAATTATAACAATAATTTTTTGAAACTCCATTTGTTAAAAATAGTTAAAATTTAATTTTTAAACATTTTAAAATGCAAGCATAAGAAGTTATAGGGACAATTTATTTAATAAATTTGTTTCAGAATGAATTTTATTTTACCATGGTTTTCATATTTCATTTAACTAAAACAAACATTATTTAGTTCTTCCAAAAGACATGATTCTTCCTTTAAATGATGCAAAGGGGCCCGGATGGCCGAGTGGTTTGTACCATTACGCTAGCAGTCTGCGCGCTGTAACGGGTGCGGGTTCGATTCCCGCCTTCGCCCTGGGTGTACCTTCCTTTCTCTGTGACAGTAAAAAATTCTTTCTGTGTCTGTCTTACTTGACGAAGGCTTCATAAGCGGGTCTCTGATCAAACACACAAGCCGGAATATATATGTACCTACCCCCTAACCCCAATGATGCAAAAAGAAAACATAACTTTATCGAAAAATGTATGGAAATTTTAAATAATATATATATTAAAGTTTAATTTAGTGAGAAAAAATCGCAAGCTGATGATTGAAAATGGAATCATTGGGAGTGAAAGGATTAAAAACTACATCCCAATGCTTAAATATTTATACATTTTCTAGTAATTGTATGCCAAACGACTCAAAATACTTAACTTTATATATTTTTTAACCATCCAATCTGAAAGCATATCGTTGTAAATCCATAAAAAAAAAACCAAAGCAGTTTACTGTGACAAATTTCCATGCTTGTAACAGGGAGCAATTTCTCTCTACCGACATTTCTTGCGTGGTGCTGAGACTTTAATCATGAGGTCTGACACTAATTATCCGTACAAATCCAATGTTCACACCGCTCTTTTTACCATATAACCGCCTATTTTTCATAAATCAATTGAGGCATTTCCAGCGATAACTTCTGGCTCGGTTTCCAAGTAATGCTTTCTTATGGTTCAGCCCAATGTTTTAATCTGCCTTTTGAAATGTCAGGTTGGTAAAAGAATATGTAAGTACAAATTCCTTCGTTGTTTTCTTTTTTTGACTGGATTTTAAAAAGGTAATGCTTTGTTTATAATGGGAATTCTTAAACTTTATAGACAATTTTCAATAAAGTATAATATGCATTTCTCAAAACCCGTTTTACATTTGATTTTTTTTATTTTTTTTATTTTGCCGCATCATACCATATTTGTAGTTGGTTGCGTAGGTTTATTTCATAAAAAAGTAAAAGAAACTAAAACAAATTTACTAAAAAAAAGAAATTGTTTACATAATTAATTTGGAATAAATAAACAGTTTTATAGGGACTAAAATAAGTATTATTTTGATTATTTACTTGAATTTAAAACGAATATGTTAATTTTTTTAAAGATAACTTATTACTTTATGGATAATAAATTTATAATGATAATAACAAATGATAATAGTTTTGTTTGTTAATAAAAATGAACTTTTTGCATCAATGTACGAGTCGTGCTTTGCTGAGACAACTGAATACCCCCCCCCCGGCCACCGGGGGGGGGGGGGCAAGTAATATTTAAAGACTTAATCTCTTTTTGAATCTAGTGGAAAATTTATAATTCTCTGATTGTTGAACTAGAAATATTTCAATAAAAGACCCAAGTAACATATAAAATTTTAAAGTTTAAATTCATCTTATTGTAATGGATTTCTGGCGACATAATTAAATTATATAGTTTATAATTGGGTATATTTTTTTACAAGGAAGCTTCTATGTTTATAATTGTGTTTTGGAAAATAATTTCTTTCCTGAATTGCACCAGATTGTGGTAATTGGCAATTTAATCGTTATTTGCTGTTTAATTCTATACTTCTTTAGGAGCTTTAACACAGCCAATCACGCCTCGTAATGTTAAAACCCTGGTAAAGTTAAGAGGTCGACACTTTAGCGGATACTCAACGGAACTTCGAGCGACATCGTACGCTGACGCCGTCGGGGCTTTGGACTCCACAGATTTAACGAGCTTGTCTATACCAGTATACTAGGATATTTTAGTTGGAGTTTGGATGCATATTTCCGTCGATAGGAAATTAGTGACTGCCACCGGGTTATCAGATTGTGTTTTAGTTCCAAAATATATTACAATCAACTTATTTTTGCTTTACCCTCTTCATGTTTTTATTTTTTTTTATTTTGGCTAAAATAACGTTTTGGCACTTACCTGACCTCACAGGCCAACAACTGAGAAATGTCATCCAACACAACCAGTACTTTTCTTAGGCATTAAGGCTTTGAACAATGACATATTTAACGTGCGTCAGTCTGATATACATGGTGCTTTTTTCTAGCAGTATATATTTGTTGGGTGTAAAATAGTCCAGGCAACGAAGAGTTATAGAGGGAAAGTTTTGGAACACAATTTTTGACTTTGTTAACTTTGTTTGGACTAGTTAGGAAGTGAACATATCAAAAGTCCCCACCCCTAGCCCCTGAGCCGAAGGGGGGAGGGAGGGTTGAATGTCCCATTTTTCGGTTTTTTGCTTATATCTCGAAAACTATGCGTCCTACCGATATAATTGTAATACACAAAATGAAAGCTGATTAAATTTACTACAAGTCTCACCCCTCAAGTGTTTTAATATCTTGTATAGTTTTCGAGATATCCGCTTTTGAAAGTCTGTAATTTGAAAAGAAAACATTTTTTCCCCACATTTTTCCTCTTTTTTGACTGGATAACTCTTCAATAATGCACCAAAACACTAAATATTGGCCCTAGAGTGGTAGAGAATTTAATTCTTTTCAATAATATATTGTACTTTATTATTTTATTTATTTTCCTTCAAAATTTTAAGGCAGTTTCAGTATTGAGCGAAAAGGGACTGTCAGTCCCATAGAGCTAATACATTAGTTTTGAAATCACAGCTTTTGCAAAAAAAATACCAATTAAATACCAATTAAAAATACCAAATACCAATTAAAACTCTCAGTAGGCGATCTTCCCCAAGGGTACCTTCAGTAGGCGATTCAATTTTAAGGCTAGCGATCTCTGTGGAGAGTTCCTATAGTATCAGGTTTTTTCCGCCAAACTTCTGAATCTTCGCCAACACACTATATTATCGCCAGATTGAATTACTTAAGTACTTTTAATATTAGTAATTTTTATATGGGATGTTATGTAACTCATTTAAAATACGTATAGACATAAAATTGTTTGTTCAGAAATATATTATGTGCGATATGTTTGGCGACAAACTGGAACTTGAGGGGGGAAAACCCGGATAACTGTTTCCTGCAAGTGTACCCAAAGGAAGTTTTCTATTCTTATCCGAAATAAATATTTTCTGCCATACTGTGGGTGGATAGAATTACAAAAGTTTATCTATTAAAGGAAAATAAATTAAAGAAAAGCGATGAATCGTTTCGAGTAGTTATTTTGGATATTATTTGGATTATGCAAAAGATACAGTTGGACCTCAAATTCCTATAAATTATTTCAAATTAAATGAATGGGGACAGATTACGTCCGCAATGTTCTTCTATATTCACTGTAAAAAATCTGTGAATTTTACAGAAGAACCATTACATTTACAAAAATACTGTTATATATGTTCTCTAAATAGTATTTTTTGTAAAAATATGCATTTTAAAGTAAAAACATTTATTTCTGTTTAGTGTTAAGTATCGGCAAGATTAAAAAATTGGCATACGTTTTTTTTATTTATTGTTATTATTATTCTGTGAACAATGCATTTCAACATATAAAAGGGTTTCATTTTATTTTTCATATTACTAAAATTTAGATTAGAATAACATTTAACCCTTTCAGTCCCAATGATGCCATTTGGCATCATCATTTTAGAATTTTTTTTCTGATCGTCTATAGCCATTTATGATATCAAAGAGCACATAATTCGATTCTTCTAACTTTTTTCTATTGGAAAATATTTTTTTATTAATCCCAATAGATGTCAGCCCTATTATTTTTTTTAATTATGATCAGAAAAAAAATTCTAAAATGCTGATGCATCATTGGGACTGAAAGGATTAAAATATTTTTAAAAAAAATAATCAAGAATGTTTATAAACAAAAAACGTTCTTGTCTTTTAGACCAGGCAACGAAGGCTGAAAAGGTTATAGAGGGAAAGTTTTGGAACACAATTTTTGACTTTGTAACTTTGTTTGGACTAGTTAGGAGGTGAACATATCAAAAGTCCCCGCCCCTAGCCCCTGAGCCGAAGGGGGGAGGGGGGTTGAATGTCCCATTTTTCGGTTTTTTTGCTTATATCTCGAAAACTATGCGTCCTACCGATATAATTGTAATACACAAAATGAAAGCTGATTAAATTTGCTACAAGTCTCACCCCTCAAGTGTTTTAATATCGTGTATAGTTTTCGAGATATCCGCGAGATATTTTGAAGAAAACATTTTTCCCCCACATTTTTCCTCTTTTTTGACCGGATAACTCTTCAATAATGCACCAAAACACTAAATATGGACCCTAGAGTGGTAGAGAATTTAATTCTTTTCAATAATATATTTTACTTTACTATTTTATTTATTTTCCTTCAAATTTTAAGGCAGTTTCAGTATTGAGCGAAAAGGGACTGTCAGTCCCATAGAGCTAATACATTAGTTTTGAAATCACAACTTTTGCAAAAAAATTACTTTGTCATGTTATCAAATTTTTACCAGGTATGGGAATCATCATAATATCAATTTAAAACAAAAATTGAAAAGAAAATAACATCCGGTTATTTAATTATTAATTGATAAAGTTTTAAAATTTTCGTTTCAAATTTGTTTCATTTCGATGTTATGTTGATTCCCGTACCTGGGAAAAAAGGGCTAACATGGCAAAGCAATACATCTGCGGAAATAGTGATTCCAATACTAATGCATTAGCTCTATGGAACTGATAATCCCTCTTATGTACACTTATTCTATACTGAATGTCTAAATAAACCCAGATACTCATTTTGTAGGGACACTGTTACTTTAATATTTTATCTATTTTCATATTCTATGTTATCTATTTCATTTCATTCGTCGGACCCCAGTAGGAAAACAGTCAGATGATCCTCCTGTTCTAGTTTATCTTCGGAGTCAACTTGAGAGACCCCATTGAGGCAAGTCCCCTGGCAATTTTGGAATGCTGAGGAACATTTGAGACTTACTTTTTTACAGCTACACTTTGAGCTGGCACAGTGTTTCATGCATCTGCAGAAAATTATTTTCAAAATATCGTCAGGCGCTGCTGCTAACTCACTGTGCACTGGGACCAGGCAGTTGTTCTCAATCTTCCACTCATACATCTGAGGAGGCAGGTCATTTCCCAGTCACAGCTGAACTTGTGGAATGTTCGGAGCGAATGCTGTTTTACCTGCTCCTTCGTTGGGAGGTAGACAAGATATATCAGTCTTGATGGTGGCCACTGATATTAAGAATCACTTATACCTGTAGGCATTTAGGGAGGCCTATTTCGTTGGAGCCCCATACCACCTCAAGATGCAGGTTTCGCCTGCATTTTGAACCGGATCAGTGGTTGAGGAAAGGTCCGAAAAGACCTGGCTGTATCCAAGTTGATCCAATTGTGCTCAAGCTTCACCTTAAGTATGTTGATGATAATGTATGTTGATGAGACTGTGCCAGCTCAAAGTGTAGTTGCAAAACAGCAAGTCTCAAATGTTCTTCAGCATGCCAAAATTGCCAGGGGACTTGCCTCAATGGGGTCTATCAAGTTGACTCCGAAGATAAAGAAGAACAGGAGGATCATCTGACTGTTTTCCTACTGGGGTCCGACGAATGAAATGAAATAGATAACATAGAATATGAAAATAGATAAAATATTAAAGTAACAGTGTGCCTACAAAATGAGTATCTGGGTTTATTTAGACATTCAGTATAGAATAAGTGTACATAAGAGGGATTGTCAGTTCCATAGAGCTAATGCATTAGTATTGGAATCACTATTTCCGCAGATGTATTGCTTTGCCATGTTAGCCCTTTTTTCCCAGGTACGGGAATCAACATAACATCGAAATGAAACAAATTTGAAACGAAAATGTTATCTAGTTATTTAATTATATATTTTTGGAATTTTATAATGCCAAAAATATACAGCAGATGGCGACACTATTTTAAAACTTTATCAATTAATAATTAAATAACCGGATGTTATTTTCTTTTCAATTTTGTTTTAAATTGATATTATGATGATTCCCATACCTGGTAAAAATTTGATAACATGACAAAGTAATTTTTTTGCAAAAGTTGTGATTTCAAAACTAATGTATTAGCTCTATGGGACTGACAGTCCCTTTTCGCTCAATACTGAAACTGCCTTAAAATTTGAAGGAAAATAAATAAAATAATAAAGTAAAATATATTATTGAAAATAATTAAATTCTCTACCACTCTAGGGTCCATATTTAGTGTTTTGGTGCATTATTGAAGCATTGCATTATTACAATTATATCGGTAGGACGCATAGTTTTCGAGATATAAGCAAAAAACCGAAAAATGGGACATTCAACCCCCCCTCCCCCTTCGGCTCAGGGCTAGGGGCGGGGACTTTTGATATGTTCACTTCCTAACTAGTTCAAACAAAGTTACAAAGTCAAAAATTGTGTTCCAAAACTTTCCCTCTATGACTCTTCAATGCCTGGACTATTTTACACCCAACAAATATATACTGCTAGAAAAAGCACCATGTATATCAGACTGACGCACGTTAAATATGTCATTGTTCAAAGCCTTAATGCCTAAGAAAAGTACTGGTTGTGTTGGATGACATTTCTCAGTTGTTGGTCTGTGAGGTCAGGTAAATGCCAAAACGTTATTTTAACCAAAATCAAAAAAAAAAAAAACCATGAAGAGGGTAAAGCAAAAAGAAGTTGATTGTAATATATTTTGGAACTAAAACACAATCTGATAACCCGGTGGCAGTCACTAATTTCCTATCGACGGAAATATGCATCCAAACTCCAACTAAAATATCCTAGTATACTGGTATAGACAAGCTCGTTAAATCTGTGGAGTCCAAAGCCCCGACGGCGTCAGCGTACGATGTCGCTCGAAGTTCCGTTGAGTATCCGCTAAAGTGTCGACCTCTTAACTTTACCAGGGTTTTAACATTACGAGGCGTGATTGGCTGTGTTAAAGCTCCTAAAGAAGTATAGAATTAAACAGCAAATAACGATTAAATTGCCAATTACCACAATCTGGTGCAATTCAGGAAAGAAATTATTTTCCAAAACACAATTATAAACATAGAAGCTTCCTTGTAAAAAAATATACCCAATTATAAACTATATAATTTAATTATGTCGCCAGAAATCCATTACAATAAGATGAGTTTAAACTTTAAAATTTTGTATGTTACTTGGGTCTTTTATTAAAATATTTCTAGTTCAACAATCAGAGAATTATAAATTTTCCACTAGATTCAAAAAGAGATTAAGTCTTTAAATATTACTTGGCCCCCCCGGTGGTCGAGAGGTATAAGCGACGAACCTCTCACCGAGAAGGTTCTTGGTTCTGTCGTTGTCCTTGCCATACTATAGACGTATTGGTTGGGATGAAAAAAATCCTCTAAAAATCACCGGTGTGCCCGAGTACACTGTGATATACGTGCTCGTTAAATCTGTGAAGTCGAAAGTCCCGACGGCGTTAGCGTACGATGTCACTCGAAGTTCCGTTGGGTGCCCGCTCAGGTGTCGATCTCGTCACTTGACTAGGGTTCTAAATTACGAGGCGTAATTTGGCTGTGTTATATCTCCTAAAGGAGACTAGAAATAGGCAGCCGGAAACGATTACATTACAAATATTACTTATATTGGTATTAGTATCCGTATTGTATCGTGAATTAATCGTTTATTGGAAACTACTATAAAATAGGCGTAACATGTTTTAAAGATTTTGCAAACAAATAAGTATCGTACGCTTTCAATTTTAAACAAATATTTCCTGCCAAATTTAGCGACATTTCTATATTATTTTCAAATAAGTTTTCAAACTGCTTGTTTTATAGATAGCTTTATTTTTTATTTGCAAGAAACATCTAAGAATGAAGCCATATTCTGACAAGGTGATTTCGATTTATTCTTTTCATAAAGAAATATACACATTTGGATGGTGCCGCTTTAGTGAGTAGTTTTCCATTACACTCGCTATACTTCACAATTTGTCGGTGTGTGTCAGTAAGTAAACACTTTCCGGAAATTGAGTTCCTTATTTCGGATGTAACATTTTTTTCATTTTAATAACCTGCAAAAAAAATTTCTTCTTGAACCTTGTCTTTAGCGACCACAATACTTAAAAATTATTTACAACTATCAAATAATTGTTAAACATGTGCGAGTGATCTGTTTTGTATTATAAAAAAAAAACTTTAACCAATACCAAATTTGTCCTCTCGTCGGATATAGGGTTTTGTGCTGCTTCTATATTGTTTCATTGTACATTTTATCATCTTTTTCTTACAAATATGGTAAGCGATATGTCATGATTTTAACATTGACTCAGTAACGACGATTGGCAAATAAATGTGCCATGAGAAAATTAGCTTACTGCTTAAGATTTTCTAAATAAACAAAATAAAAGACAAATGAAGACCATAGTACTGAACAGTTTATGTACGACAAATTTCAGTTACACGAAAATGGAATTTTAAAAGTTAACGTTCTTATGCAGTAATAAAGGTGTTAATGGTATTCACAAATGGGTCGTTAATGGTTTAATACTGGTAGTTTCATCGTATAAAACTGCCGATCGTATTTTATACTTCTATATTATTTATTTATATACGGTATTATTAGTTCCAATGTTATTGATATATTCCGGTATTAGGTAAGAAAATATTTTTATTCGTTAAGGAAGGTGTTAATGGTACTCACAAAGGGGTTGTTAATGGGTCAAAACAAATTTACAAGTAAAAAGCATAATAACTTGTTTTATAAAATCTTGTTTGAAATTTGAAATGCGATTGAATCGAATGTGCTGTACATTGAAAGAGTTAGATCTTGCGACAGTTCATCAT
This sequence comes from Oedothorax gibbosus, assembly GCA_019343175.1. Taxonomy (NCBI): domain Eukaryota; kingdom Metazoa; phylum Arthropoda; class Arachnida; order Araneae; family Linyphiidae; genus Oedothorax; species Oedothorax gibbosus. The sequence goes on from JAFNEN010000362.1 coordinate 363,759, forward strand.
GCGACAACGCAAATCTATTTATTGTCCAAATAACAGATTATAGTTAATGGTTTACTTCACAAAGTTCTTTTTATGAAGCTGACTACTTCAAAATCATCAATTGTCTTGAAAAACGGAACATTATTTCATGCATTTTTGACCCAGTGATCCAAAAACCCAAAATTTCAAATTGATATAAAAAATCTCAGTCCTTATACGAGTTTATAAGTCGGTATCTATTAGATAGTTAATAGCAAATCAAGAATTTTTGAAATTTCAGTATTATGATATTAAAAATTAAACTACAACCTAAATGAAAAATCTACTTCTGAAATACCTAAACAAAAAAACTTTTTAATTATCAATAAAAGTGCCGAGAGTTAAAACTGATAAGCTTATACCTCGTTTCTCCCTATTTATTATCGAATTAGTTTCACTTTCTATCAGAAATAATCCATTTTATGTAAATAGCCTAAATCATCGTTTTCCAATACCTGGATTCATTAAAGTAACCTTTTAAGCAATTTCTTTTTCACATGTCAACTTCTTAAATTTCAAAATGATTTTGCTAATATACACAAAGCATTTTTAAAAATTTCCGCCATTTGGTATCCATAAACTTTTGATTGTTTACTTTTTAGCTCATTAACAATATTTAAAGAAGAATATTTAATGTAATATTGCCTTCTCAACGGGGATATAAAAGTATTTATATTGTTTGCGGTATTTTTATTTTATCTACATATATTGGTTTCAAAAATTCAATTATAATTTAATCCCTTACTATTACAAAAGATAGTTTTGTTGCTAATTATAGAAGATAATTTGAATTTTTAGTAACATTGTAGTGGAGCTGGTAATACAAAGTTTTTAGAAAGTTAGAGCGTCTAATTAAATATTCTCTGACAACGGTACATTTTAACTAGTGTATTTTCTGGTCTTATATTAAATCCATTAACGACCCATTTGTGAATAACATTAACATCTTCCATAAAGAACAAAATGTTTTCTTTCAGTTCTAAAATTATTTTTTGTGTAACTTTATTTGTCCTACATAAATTTTTCCGTACTATGGTCTTCGTTTGTGTCATATTTTAATTATAGGAAACTTTAAAATATTGATTATTAGAACTCATAAACTTAAAAAGCTTATTGTCCAACAGTCGTTAATGAGTCAAGAAGCATGGAAACGATATTGCTGCAAATTTACTTATAGTAGTTCAGTAGCGGAAAAATTGTCTTTTTAGTGAAACATTATTTTCTAAAAATAATCCTCGATAAATATTCAACTTTTGATATCTCAAGGATTTTCAGAATGTGATGAGTTAAAGAAATATTTGGTTTTTAAACAAACAGTTTTTGGAAAACTATTATTATTAGACTAAAGCGTAAAAAACGAAAATTTATACACAGTTAAAAATTTAAGTATTAAAGTTTATTAAATAAATTGTTTATTGATACTTGTGATAAAAATCTGTATTTGAGTTTATTTGATTTTTTACAATGAATATATTTATCCGAATAATGAGCGTTTACATATAACTTGAAAAAGTTGGAAATAACGCAAAACTTAATTTTCATGCAAATGATTAAGGACAGTATTACATTACAAATGTGTATACCACATGATAACACTTTTACCGAACCGACAAAAAACTGCCACATTTTAAGGGCGTAGTTTCAAATCTTACATTCACCAAAGCATAACTAAGATATAATACGCGGTCCGTTCATTGACGACTTCTTCAAATTGAATTTACGTTCATCAAATGATGTCAATGAAGAAACTGGCCCCTATATCTTAGTTATACACTTTTAAAACTGTGAGTTTTGCATCTACACCCTTCTTTTTTTATTGCTTATAGTAAGTACTATATTTTTAATTGCTTTTTACAATGTTTTAAGTTAAATGAAATGTTGAAATGTTATTTTTTTGTATTTTTGCTTTTCTTAAATGCATGTTTTCATAAAAATCGATTATTTTTTAATTTTCTCTTTTAATAGGTTTTGTATTTATCTTAATTTTGAAATACATAAATTTAAAAATTTCCAATTATAACATTGATCGTATTACTTACCCGACTGGTGTATATTTTACAAACTTAACTACATGTTTAACCTCTTAAACCTACGATTCGCATTTGCATTTGAAAATCAAACAATATCGTATAGCACAGTGCGTAAGAAAGAGGCGTATCTTCCATCGAATTAACATTGTAAAAGCATCGCTTTTCCAAGTTTAGTGCGATTTAAACGTGTCCAATGCTAAGAATGAAAAGAGTTTTCGCCAAAGTTTTAAGAAACATTTAATAAACTCTTCGATGCGTTTAAGAATAGATGCTAAATAAAAAAGAAACTAAAGACCTATTGGTAAAGTAGTGTGACAGAATTGTTAACACTTTTCCAAGTAACTCTTATTCTTAGAAATTACTCGCTTCCTCGTAAATAGCCACAAACCATTGAACATAGTTGCATCAGAAGTTCTAGTTCATTAAAAATACCAACCAAGGCCATCGGTCTATCGAAGGGGACATGTCGGATTAGTAGAGGTCGGTTAAGCGGGTATGATAGCGTGGACTGTATTTCCAAAAGCGTTAAGGGGGATAGATGCGGGTCTCCAAACCGACGTGTCTCAGCGTTAATTTAATGGGAACAAATAATTTTCTAAGCCACATTACTACATATGTATGGAATATTTTTACAAACGGTTTTTATACGATAAATGTATTTTGCTTACAGGGCTCTATAATCCCACTTTTTGAAATTGGTTCGAATTTTGTTTTTGATAATTGATTTATTAAAATTTTTCAAAAAAATTTCGAACCAATTCCGAAAAGTTGGATTATAGTGTCCAGTAAGCCAGCTACATTTATCATATAAAAAAAACGTTTGTAAAAATATTCAATATAACCGGAGTAAAGTGGCTAAGAAAATTATTTTTTCCATTGAAGTAACGCAGAAACACTCAAAAGAGTTTTTGGGGACCCACGTCCATTCCCCCTTAAATGGCAGTTACATCTATTTCAAAACAAAGCAGATTTGTATTTGACCGGCATGAGTGAATGAACCCGCAGGACGGTGTTTGTAGAGAGTCCGCACCAATTTCGTTTCCTCTAAGTTAAGACAGGTTAGGATAAAGACTACAGATGAGTCAACTGATAGAAAACTGTTGGTGGATACGAATACCAACACTTTTCAGTAGGTTCTTTTCGTATAATAGAGGTATCGTTTGAAAATGACTTTAGTTTGCGGTTCTTTAAAAACGGTTAACTGTGTAATTTGGGATAAAAAGGAATACTGATGCAGCCAACGTATAATTTAATTAGTCGTTTTGTCACTTGATCGGGGTTCTAAATTACGAGGCGTAATTGGCTGTGTTAAAGATCCTAAAGGAGACTAGAAATAGACAGAAGAAACGATTTAATTACCAAATTAGCTGTTTCCAGTTACTTGTTCATATTCAGTAATTGATGTATTTATTCTAAGAAAAGTAAATATAAAAATAAATAACATCACACTTTATAATATGCCCTTAACACGTAAATCTTTGTAAACATATTGCACTATATTACCATTTTTTGTTGAATTTAAGTCTCACTAGAGCTGCACAATGGTTATTTGTGACGTTGCTTCGCTACTTGCAATGGGATGGCTCAGTTGGATTACTTACACTGTACTATGCTCAGCGTCGTTCCTCTGATCGTGGGGTTAGATCCCGTGTGAGAGATATAATTTTTTTCTAAATAATTCTCAAAAATTAGAACATGCACGTTCTCAAATTTGAGAAAAATGTATTCAGAGCTATTGTAAACTAATGATGTTCTCAAAAATGAGAACCCAGTTTTAACAGAGTAGATACATCGTAAATGACTTTAGATCTTGAAAGATTTATCGGGCACCAATCCCCACATACAGGGAATTATTTATTGGGTATTTTTTGTTTTGTTTAGCAACATCCGTTTATGTTCAATCCCGGTTGTGTAGTATGGATATAGTTTAAGGAATACCCAATACATTTCCCATATAACATTTACCTCTATAACTATCTATACCCATACCAATAACTATCTATACCCATACCTGTACTAGAAATTTCCAACCTCATACTCAGTACACATCCTGGATATATCAAATGACCATTCACTTTTACTATAACCGAATTTCAAGCCTCAAGGCACTAGGTTTGTCAAATCCTTTTAATCAAAGTGACTAGTCAGGATAGTAGAGGCTTCATAATTTATTGTGAATATGAGTGAAGTATATTGGGCAATAATGTGGGCAGTTGCTTTATGAGAAATTGCATGGTATTTTATGTAACTGTCGGACAGGCCAAATAGAGATTTGTAAAATACGATGAAGCGTATTGTTCTTTATGTGACCTCTTTGAAACTTATAAAAGTAGTATTTTCATAAGAAAAGTGTGTATAGCAAAAATCTGAGTTTAAAATACTATTTTCTGTTACGCAATATCAAATATCTAGTTCAATGTTTAGTTAAAAACGATATACAAAAAAATTTATAACTTAATCAAAGTCAATAATAAAATCAGCAATCAATATTAAATCAAGTCATTTATCAAAAATATTTATATTTATAATTTAAATGAAGAAAAAGGTTGTTAAGGTATAAATCAATACAATAACATCATTAATTAATTAAATTTAAAGTATAAACATCCTTTTTTTCAACTACTGTTCATAAAAATGCAGCTAAAAATTCCTTATTTTGTAAAAATTTAGCAGCATTATATGTGGTATATGAAAGGGGTCTGTCTCATTATTTAAAAAAAGGATGTTCTAAAATCATTATTTTGGTGGGTTTTAAATAAGTTTATTTCTTTTAATAATCACTTAAATTTTCAGCTTTTGAAGTCCTAAATAAACATCATGAACAAAATAAATATTACATTTTTATAGTAACCGTTAGGCTATAATTAATAATGGTTAATATACAAAATGCTAAATAAAAAAATTTCTTCCAAGCATTCAATTATGAACCGAATGTATAATATTTTTAAAATATATATAAACTTTAAAAATACATTTTTTAAAAGATGTCCGTTATAACTATATTTTAATGGTATAAAAGAAGCTTTGAATAGGATACACCATTTGGTGAAAAGCCAGATAAAACCCCTGTTAAAGAAAAGTTATTCGAACTTTAATAAGTTTGCTAACCCAAACGGATGCACATAAGGTATTTGGAAACATACATACATTTATCTGATTGCTTGAAAAACATCATGTAGTGGTTTCAAAATTTAAAGTATTTTATGTTATTGACACTTTAAGTGATTTCATGGAATGGATCATGTATTCTGTATATATATTGCACCATACCCAAAAAGCAAATTTTGAATTCTAAGAAATAAGAATTTTTTTTATCAAAGTCCGTAGACGTATTGAAAATGTATTCCACTTCTTTGAACTGTTATTTATTTTTCAATTATTAAAATATACAAACATTCCAATTGAGGGAGTCTAGACTTCAAAAACTTATGCATTTATTCTATTACGTTCCCGCGTTCTAAAGGTAAGCATAAAAAATGTCAAGGGAAAATGTGTGGCAACATTGTGCCTTTGAAGGAAAATAAATTTTACATTTGTAAACGTGATCGTAGAGCTGCGGTAAAATTGTAAAATACTCGGATGCAAATTTTTTAGTCACTGCTTAATTCATGTTTCGAGAACATATTTTCGTGAGATTCATAGACGAGTCCTTTTTTGAAGTATCAAAAATATTACTCATGCTTTGGAGTGTAAAAGTTTAAAGAGTGGTATTTTTAATGTTCTAGTTTTCTTAATTCATTTTCTAAAGCAAACTTAAGTGATATTGAGATACGTTTAGTTGCTTCTTAGAGTTTTATATAATAATATTTAATTTTTTTTAAAAATACCGTTTTTGCCTTAAAAAAAGCAAAAAATTTTGGTTGGCAATGATTAAACTTGATTAAACAGAGACAAAACTTGAGTGTACTAAATGAGGTTTTAAAATTGTACGATATTTGTAGAGACCCTATCATCATGTAACCCAATTATTTCACTGAAGTATTTTTAAAACTTTTTTTTCAAATATTTTGTTTCCCAAAATGATTTTAGTTTTAAAAAAGGGTAATTTGTAGACAGTGTTTGGGGCTTCTATGATTTACAATGTGATACTGTTTGTTTTTCAAAATTCCAGAATATTTAGTAAATTAAAATGAAAAAATTCAATTCCAGAAAATAAATTTCCATACTTTCCAGCCGTTCATCGGTTAGATATGGAAAAAAATTCATTTTTGTCTGCCAATTACCCTACAATAATATATTATATAAAAGCATTTCCTCTCAATCAAAATCGTAAAATCATAGTAAGTTACACCCAAGAGGGCTATTAGAAAACGACTTAGAAGAATATATTGAACAACACAAAACTCAAGGGTTTCAGTTTAAGTTGAAATCAATGAAATGGAATATTGAAGCGAAAGTGTTTGCATATTGAAATAATGGTAGCTTAGTGAGTTTTCCAATAAAAAGTTTAACGAAAACATTGTTTTCTGTTTACAAATTGACTAATCATCATTAAAATGAATAACACGACACATCTAAAATATAAAACAGTTTTTGTAAATTTCATCAGTGGAGGTAACCTTGGTTGAGAATAATAAATATTTTCGTGTAATTTTGAAACCTACTCAAATTGAAAAGAACACGGCATTCTAACTTTGTATCTACAGACGGTACGCTACTTATAAATATCACTGTTAAGGTAGAGCCGCGGTAGCTCAGTCGTGTGAAGCGTCGTGCTCGCATCGGAAGGGTTGTGGGTTCTGTCCTCGGCGGTGCTCGCAATTCTGATGGTTGCTGGGTCGGCGCTTGTATTCGACTAAAGACCGCCGTGTTGCTAATGGTGGCTGGGGCACGTTAAATATGTCGTGGTCACAAAGTCCTCCATGTTCCCATACCAAATTAATACCTCTGGGGGTACCAAATCAGGGGGTTATCGGCCTTTGATCTGGTTCAAAAATTCCGAATGTGAGTGAGAATGGATGTGTGAAAGGGACCTTCCTGTAAAACGGACGTGTCATGCTGCCAGCAAAAGTCGGACTTCCTCCCTTGTGGCGCTCAATAAAAACGGAAGCCGCCCCACTTCGCCTTAAAATCGGGTAGTTCTCTACTCCGGGCTCGTTTACCGAGTGGCATTAGAAACAACAACAACTGTTAAGGTCGCAGTTTTACATTTTGTTAATCATTTGGAGAAACTATGGGCAAGGCGGAAGTTTTGGATTGAATTGTACGGTCGTAGCAGATTGAAGTCAACAAAGGTAAAGCAAATTCTTCAGAAAAGTTTAATTTTAGTAACTTTCGCCAATTCGCGCTATGCCCTGACGGTCTTTATAAGTCTCATTTAAAGAACCGATGTTTTACTTTTCATTGTTCGTTTGGGAAAACATATGGGAGTTTGATTTTATTAATGCAGGGGTATTAAGTTTCGAAACATTAAAGACTAAAATGGTAAATCATATTCATTCAACAAACTTTCGATGTTGCAAAGATAGGTTTAAAATAATCAATGGCAAATAATTAGAATTAAATCTTAATTCAGTGCATAAAGGGTTAAACTACAGTCCCTGGACAAATTATTAGACGAACTGTATTTTTGTTTAGTAATTTTATGTTTCTTAGAGTTTTTAAGCAATAATGGTATTTTTAACTACAATATTATTAATTTTTATTTAAAAGAATTGTTGTAGACTACATATTTGTATTTATTTTAAGACAATAATGATTAAGATTAATTTTTATTAATTATTTTTTATAAGATTATTTATGTGTGGAATCATCATCCTCAAATGCAGGAGATAGTACAGTCTTGCATTGATAGCATGCCGCGCAGAATTAAAGCTTTGATAGCGGTTAAAGGTGGCTCAACTCAATATTGACTTTTACTAACATAAATTTCACTTTTCTTTAAAACTTAATAAACTTGTGCTTTTCTAAATTAATGCTGTTTTTATTTATGTCAAATAAATCGGTAATTGATTGGATAATATAAAAATAAAAAACAAATCAATTGAAAATAATAAAACGGTACAATATCACCCGGTAATTAATATTTTACATGAAATCTTGCTGTGCGTCTAATAACTTGTACCGGGACTGTAGTTGACCAGCATGAGAAAAAGATTCTCTAAAATAGACAAACTCATGCTTTCATTTTCAAAATAGTTCATTTTAGGGTTAGGGTTAGGTAGAATTGTCTACATACCAAATAGAGCTACACGAGAGCTACGTTGAGCCCCTCTACACGGGAGATTATTTGTTGGACTTTTTATCTGCACAGACCGTTCATAGGTCGGCAGTTATTTTGGCAATGTCCCGACCCGAACCTGGGTCTTTTCGATTTCAGGGCTAGCGCCTTACATTCTGGACTCCTCAGTTTATTTTAGAAATTTTCCCGTTATGTTGTTTAGAGCGCATAGATCTAGACTGTTTTGTTTCTAATTTTCAAATTGTAGTTACTAAAATTATATGATTGGAGTGGACTTACATTCTAATATTCTAAAAAAAATGGGTAGGATAAGATTTTCCATTTCATTAAAAAAAATCGAGTCACTGATGCTACAATTTTTTAAATTTTGAACGAGGAAAAGTTTTTTAAGTCCTTCCTATGCATAAATCCGAAATAAAAAAAAAGTATCCAAGAATTTAAATTGACACTTTGTTAGTTCAACTATATTAAAAACCCCATCACTTCTCATTACTATGACGCCATCTATCATCTATTACAAACTTAGCCGACAACGGAAGAGTATTACGGATATATATCTTCTATTCTCTTGAAGAGTATTCAAAGTTTTAGGTTCAAACTTTTCTCTACTACTAAAAAAAATAATTAAAAAAATACATTTTCCACGTTCATGCTTCTGCGTATGGATGTTAAACACACCAACACATTTTTATTTTTGGAACTGTTTATAGAGATGGATGTTAAACAAAATAACACATTTTTAATTTTAACCTGTCTATAGAGCTAATTTTAAATTTATTGGTAGATGGTTCATCAAGATTTCTTATGAAATAGATTATTAGTTATTTTTGCAATATGTATCGGGAGTAACAAATCGTTGCTAAACAAGTAAGAAATAATACAAATTTACACAACAAAGTAAAAACGAAAGAAACTTTGACAAATTGATAGAAATATATATTTTTTCCTTCAAAATATTTCCTATATTATGATTTACCTGCACTACCAAACTTTGCACTGTTCATTTTAAAAATCTGCTCTTATTTTTCTCAGTTTTAGAAAATCTCGAATATTGAATCACGAAGATGAAAAATTGCAAAACTCAAATTTCAGCAAATCACGAAAAACTAAAAACCAGAGGTTCACGGGAACTCAAAGTTCAGAAAATCAAAAAACATTAATAATGAAAAATAATGGAACCTAAATGAACTGCAAATTGCGATCTGCACAAATTTAAAATTTAATCAAACAAATGCGCTAAAAATAATCCAAAATTGAATTAAAAAAAAGGTATCCAAATTGGACTGTAAAATTTCTGGGCACAACGATAATCCAGATTGAAAAGTGTAACTTTAGGACCCAAAATGTGTAATAAAAGTGCCCATTTTGGATTTATTGCAGTAACCATATTAGAGTTTACCAAAATGGTTCAAATTTTAACTTATTTTAGGTATAGTTCGAGTTTTAATTTTTGTTCTAAAGTAAACAAAAAAAAATAGAAATTTTTTCAAACTTTTTAAGGGTCACAAAGAGACCCTTACCAATTTGTAACATTTTAATAACCAAATACCTTACAACCAAATTCGGGCAATTTTTTGTTTTATTTTATATTTTTACCTCGTGAAATTTGACTGGAAGTAGGTGAAATTTGAACCTCCTCAGAAACAAACATGGCTCGCTAAATGTTTTCATTTTTCATAATTAGAATGGGTAATAGTTTTTCCCACATCAGGTACGATTGAGTTCTAAATAAGTAGATAATATGTTTAGTGACGTGAAGTATTTGGTCTAAAGTCCCACTTTTTGTCTAAAGTGGGTATAATTTTTTCCGTTTTAGGGGTTATATGATTTTTCCTAATTTGACTTAATTTGGGTACACAAGTTTTTCCTGTTTTGATAATAAATTTTTGCGGTGTGTTATAGTTTTCATATTTTGTAGGGTTTAACAAAATAAGAACAAAAATAAAAATACTAAATCCTTTGGATAAACTGCACAAATGGGATTAAAACTTTGTAACTAATCAAGAAATTTCTACATTACATTATTTAAGAACTTAACTAGCAATAACTTTTAAAGTTTATCTATTTTTTAAAGCTCAATGATGATTCTAAAAGTAACTATAACCGCAATAAACAATTTACAGACAATAAAGATGAATAAAGAGTAGAATAGTGTCTCTTACTGAGTGGTCGGTTAACTAACGCGAAGGATAGACCCTTAAACAATACCACGTATTTTATACCATAATGAAACATTAGAATAATACAACTGTCGTTTCAAAATAACGCGTCTTCACTACTTTTATGTTCCTGAAAATAGGCAAAGAAGCGGCTTAACTGAGAAAATTTGTTAATGCAAGACGAGGAATTTAAAAAGCGGGACTCCATTAATGTCTTGCTTTACAGAAAGTCCCTGTCAAGATAAGATAAATAAAAACAGCTGGTAAAGTTTCTTGCGGGATCTTTGATGTTCATTATGTGAAGCACGCATTTTGAACAATTACCTGTTGGTCTTAAATTTTCTCTGCGAAAAAATATTCTATGAGAGGACTGCTTTAAAAATACAGTCTTCTTGGTTATTCTAAGTTAACTTAAATTTAATTTGGTTTATCTCTAGTTTTAATTTTTGTACAATAAATTATTGAAGAATTTATTATATGCTGAATTGCTTAGAATTTAATTACGTGTTTAAAATTTTGAAGCTACGCACAGTAAATAATTTTAATTAGTATCGCGATTTCTACGTTTACTAAAAAATAGTAGTTTTAGGGTTTAAGACACTTATTTCTTTTTTTAAAGTAGAATATCTTTAAATTGTATTTAAAGATAGTTATAAGTTATTATTTTGAATTTATTTTACCTTCTAAAATGCAAGTCTAATGATAGTTAAAACCGCAACCGCTAAATAGAGTCAAAATTAGTTTAAAGTTTCGCCAAAAGTAATGAAATATATGTTTTGCTTATTTTAAAACTAAATATTATTAAAGAAAAGAAATATATAAAGGTATTATGTTATTTTTACGTATTTTTCTACGAACCAGTTTCAGACCTACAAGAAAGATATATTTACATCAAAATTGTTATTCATTTAAAGGAAATAAATACAGTCGTAAACTATTTGCGTAAAAAATACGTTTTGACAGTAAAAAAAATTTCACAGAAATATGTTGGATTTAAAAGTAGAAAAGTGGTTTCCTTACGTACCAATTATTTTTTCAGCGACTATATTACAATTTTTTATGTTCATTTTATTTATGTTATTTTTGTTAACAGTTTAATAAATTCGTAAATATAAATAACAAGATAATTTTTAATGAAATTTGCTGTTTTTGTAATTTAAATTTGTCCATGTGCAAAATAAATTGAATAAAAGAGATGAATAATTTAAATATAACTTTTTAATGTAAATATTTACGGGTATCAAAATAAAACATTACATTGATATTTGAAGTATAAGAATTAGCTTTCCATACGAAATATTACTTGAAAACTTTTTATTGTTAAATTAAAATTACTTTCACTAAATATAAATTTTTTGAACTGCATTTTTATGAGTAAACGTGCGTAATGGAACTCTAATATAACTTTTAAATTTACAAATATACGAAAACATTATCAAGTTCATTTTTTAATTATTTATTCTACACTTTTCTCTTTTAGCTTACGAAAAGTGTTTTGAATCTTATGCTATGGTTATACTTAGATTTGCTTATCTAAGCAAAACTAATATTTGAATTAGCTTAGGAAACTTTATTGCGCGCTTTAATGGCTGAATGTACACACTTGGATTTTGCACCCAAAACTAAAATATATAAATTATAAATAATCTATTATGTACGATCTGTCTGTAGTTCTCGTACCGCTCTTTCCGCGTTTTCTTGTAAAAAAATTGCTATTTTTTTTATAATTATAAAGTAATTATATTAAATTTTTATCTTACAAAGTCCATAAAAATTACGAATTTTATTTATTCCTCTTTTTAAATAATATTTAAGCACAGTTTTCTTAATGAGTTCAGACGCTTTTCATTTATATGTTACGATTGCTATAAACTAATTGATCAAAAGTTTTTAAATTTTAGAATTGAATATTACTCACAAACAAACGACCTCAAGCAAATATTTTTTTACAGATCTATGTTCTTAATTAATTCTTAATGATGCAAACTTGGCAACTTTATATGCTGATTATGTTCCATATGATAATATCACACTATACAATGTCTCGCAAACTTTTATCTGGAAAATATAATCGTTTCGAAAAATATATAAAAAAAATCTAACTGAATATAACTTTTTGTTTTTTTTTACTTTTTTTTCAAAAATAAATTTTTACGTCAATAAAATATAGTATATACACTAAATAAACAATTCCTTATGTAATTGACAGTTACACTAATCCAAATAAAAATTAAAAATGTATTTAAGACACCACAAAACTTAATCAAACTTTGAAAATGAAAGAAAAAATCAATTTCGCCGATTCCACGCAACACAAAAGTTTTCTACTTTTTTTATAAAAAAAACCCTTAAAACCTATTTAATCCTTCTTGAATATAACATAAAATCTTGCTAAGTACCGCTCTTTGAAAGCCATCAAAACTCTTTAAGTAATGAACTTACCTATGGTCGAGGCCGCTAAAAGAACTATTGGCATGTGCAACATTGCGAAGAATCGGAAAGATGCGGGTTTTCCTCTTCACACAAAGCGCGTGTTTTACTGAAGCAGAAATTTTGCTTCGGTGAGGCCCGATCTTCTTTTCCCTACTTGTCCCTACGAAAGTCCCTACGTTTTCCCCTACTTGGGATGCTAGTTGTGGGCTTGATGGTGGAAACAGTTATTTTGTGCTGTTGTTATTAGTATTGTTTATTAACTTTTAATTGGTTTTTTTTAACGGTTGAATGTGTTTTTTGGCAATAAAAAGTAAAATTATAAATAAAACAATATAATAAGTATCTATTAATGAGGTATGTTTTTAGAATCAGTTATAATTACACTAATAACGTAACTTATGTGTCAAGTTATTTTATGCTATTGGTATTAGTATTATTTATTAAATTTGTGTTATATTTTTTTAAAACTTTTAATTGGTTTTATTTAACAGATGAGTTTTTTTGGCAATAAAAAGTTAAATGCTTTTAATCAGTTACATTCACACTAAGTCACGTAACTAATGTGTATCATTTTTTAAAATGTAAACTCAATATAATTTTTTCAGTTAACTATTATTTGAAAACATCATTTTCAACGTAATGCATTATATTCAGTTATTTTATTTGTTAGTAACAATTTTTTTTTTAAACCTCTTACATAAATGAAAAAAATTTTGATTTTTTTTAATTGACCCTGAATATATATTAACCTTTAAAATTTTTAACAAAAAATATAAGAAAAACCAACCAAAGAAAGAAGAAAATAGTTTGTATTATATACTAGAAAATATTTTGCATTATATAGTTTTGTATAATATTTTAATCTTCAAAGTTCACAAAACAGTTGTGTTAAACTACACAAGAATCAAAACATCTAACAACAAAATTGTATTCCAATGAGTCCAGGTTAAATCCAAGTGACTCCAATAAAATAACAAAATATCCTATTCTAATCATCACACTCAATGTATTATAGAAACTTAACTGCATTTTTTTAGGATTAATATGAACTTGGCCACGGGAATGACATGGATAAGAACACCCATGTAAATTTTCTACCAAACCTCTTCATTTCTACATTCCATTTTGCTGTGAAAAATAGTGAGATAAAAATAAACAATTGTTTTCACTACAAACAGATTTTTTTTAATTTTCAAAAGACCAGGTGACGCCAAACAGTTCCTTAATTCTTTTCATCCCCGATCCCTACCACCGTCCCTTTCCCGAATTCAGCGCACCTTGGCGGAAAAAACACGAACTACTCGAAGATCGATGTGTTCTTACCTGCGCGAAACGTGCTCCGCAGAAATTTAGATAAAAGGAGTCTAAACTTTTTGTATTATTTGCGCGCGTGGAAAAAATGGGGGAAAAGTTAGTGAAATAATACCGCGGAAGGGGGAAATTTAGATTTATAGTTCGTGGTTTGGGTCTGCGCGTTCGCTCAATTTCTCTCTAAGGAAAAGTTTACGCGGCAGTTAGCTTGTAGGTTTGCGTTGTTGAGATGTTTTGTATTTCAAGATCAAACTCTTAACTATTTCATTTATTACATCTTTAATGGACAGGTTATAATTATGAGGTATTCTGTGTTTTTTGGTTTGTTTTTGCTATTGGTAATTTGAGAATTTAAACTGAGACGAAAATTTAATATTTTTAATCACTATATAACATTAATTTAAGAAAAATAGTTACTTCAAAATTTCGATTATTTAAAATTATTTTTATGTTATGACATATTTTATAATTGATTCTTCGAATTTTAAACTGTAACCAAGAACAAGCAATTTTAAAATTTCAATTTTAAATTAAAACTGATTTAAATTACATTTAAAACATTTTTACATTTAAAAAAACATTTAAAATGGGTTAATTAAAATTTTTTAAAAATGTAAATTTGGAAAAAATCTTTTATGGGTATGTTTCCAACATTCATCATGTTATGTTTTCGTTAAATTTTTAATTTAAAAGGAAAAAACTAAAACTGGAATGGTAAAAATTAAAAGTTAGCACGAAACACGTTGCCAATAAACGAAAAAAATGAGAAAACGTTAATAAAAATGATTTTCAACTTTTCAGTGGTTTATGGCAATACTAAGATTTATAAATTCCTTAATGAATTTCATTGTTTTATGATCTAAAACTCCAACAATATAATATATTTATGTGCATGTTTAAACTAACATAACATATCTTTAAAATCGTTTAAAAGATGTTTTTAGAAATATATTATGTTTTTATCGATTTTTTTTTAAAATTTTGTTTGAGACTACTTTCCTAAATATTGATATGATAAAAAAACATTATAAATTATTTAAAAAGGAGATATAAATAAATACTTAAAGTTAAAATAGCCTACTTTCTGTGACTTAAATACTTACTGAAATTCTTACTGAAAAACAAGTAGGTTTGTAACAGTAAATGTCATCTACATTTGCTTCTACACAAGATTTATGCATATTAGAAAAAATGGCCGCCAAACACAGCATCCTTAATTTAAACTTTTAAAAGCCGAAATCAAATATATACATTCAGTTATTTTTTCACAAATTAAATTATTATTATTTTTCATCTGCTTAATTTATTTGCAGCTCAAAGAATAATTGAATATTTAATAATAACAAAAGACATGAACTCCTAACTGCACTAAAAAATGAGAAATAAAAATTAAAACTAACCAGATTTTTATGCAAAAAAAATACAATGTCGCTTTCTTAGTAAACAAATAATGAACAATCTAAGAATCACATTGTGCTACATTTTATGATGTCTCTCCAAACTGAGATGTCGAAAATAAATATTGTTTGAAATAATATTTTTTAAACAAACAAAAAAATTTCATGACATTGTTGATGTAGCATCAACGATTTAAATGACCTTTCTAGCAAAACAAAAAAAAGAGTTTTTATGATCCGATGGATAGAACACATTTTGGAAGGGTGATACGAACAGACGGACATGCATGTTAATACATACGTCAGCATGGCGTCAGCATGTCAATACATACTTTTTAGTGGTTTTTTTTTAATTCTTTCGAATTAAAAAAAGGAAAAGTAGGCTAAAAAAAGGATTCCACATATTTTTGAGTGGTGTGGGAATTTACATGGAATTGAGGTTGCGAAAAGAATTTTAAAAAATAATGATTCTGTAAACTGCCTTAACTAAAGTAGATAAGCATTCAAAACGTTATTAAATTAAAAATGTGTTGACAGTTACAGTAATTTATTAAACAAATACATCATTATCGATGTCTTGAATTCATTCCTGTGCATATAAACACACTATCATATGAAATAAATAAAGAAATATCACCCTACATGTATAAAAATGGCGCTTTTACCATGCTAACTCTATAGAAAAACGTCCTTTTTCCGCACAAAGTGCGGTATGTGCTTTGACGCTTAAATTACTTGTTGAACTCGCTCTAATGACATGAAAAGTGTAGAAACGTGATTTTGTATCCTTTGATTATTATGAATAGAAGTTAAAGAATCCTTATTTTCTTTAAGTATGTTAGTGGCCGATGAGAAGGTTTGTATAAATTGAAAGCCCGATTTCAAAGGCAATTACTTATTATTTTTAAGGTAGAGTTAGCGCATTTTAAAGTGCAATTAGAATTGGATATTTTTAAAATTTTAATGCGTTAAATGGTTCTCTATGTAATTTACACTAAATTGAAAAAATAGTATATGTACTGCGTATATGGTTATATATTTGTCTTATCATATTTTTAAAATGTTTTATTATTATTATTGCATTGGGTCGAATTCCCATAAAACTAAGCTGATTCAAGGTTTGTAACTTTTAGGCAGATATTATTTAACTTCATATTAGAACTATTTTATACATTTACAATTATAAGCAAGGGGAAAGATAAATTAATCAATTTTTAAAACTAATTAAATCATAATAAGATTAAGGTATACGTACACCTTTGAAAAAGTGCAAAATGACTAAAAATTGCAATTTTTTTTTATTTTTGATAAATATGCTCTGTTTATCCAGCTTTCTAATGGTACCAAAATCATAAAAATCCATGCAATAGTTTTTGATCTACAAATATTTTCGTGCAAGCCTTTCTGAAAAATGGTTTAGTTTCGGTTTCATGGAAGTTAGGCTTAGTGTTATTTTTTTTAGTTTCAGTTTTGAAATTAAAACGTTTTAGAAATACATTATTAATTTTTATAAATTAAAAAATATATATTATTTTGTAAATTGTCAGGTAAGTTAGTTAACTGTAATCTTAACTGTAAGTTGAGTTGTTTGTTTTAATAAACGCGAATCAACTACACGTTTTTTTCTCTCGAAAATTGATATTCCGTGTTAAAAATATGGGTTCAGCGTCTCGAAGAGGGAGTAAAAGAAGAAAATATCGTGGTAACCAGCATAATTCCAATAATAATGAAAGAAATGAAACGGCTGCTGAAGAAAATGTTGTTGAAACTCAAACTGAAGATGTTCCACCGGCAACAGTAACCACTGAATCCGCCTCGGAAAGAAAACTTCGAAGCAATCAAGCTCAAGTCAAGCCCAAAGATCATGATGGGAAGAACTTTATTGTGGATATGAACTGTTTAACCAGTTTGGTCAGCAGTTTTGACTGTCCACATTGTACTTCGAAAACCTTGTTTGTATACGAAGACACTGAGTCCAGGAATGGTGGGTACACCGAGTTTTTCATATTATGCTACAACTGTGAGTACCAAAGCGAGGATCCCATTCCGTCAACAAAAAAGACCGGACTAGCACCAGATGTAAATCGAAGGATGATATATGCCATGCGACAGCTTGGATGTGGTCACCGAGAAGCATCAACCTTCATGTCCGTGATGAACCTGCCTCCTCCACCAAACCAATCTGCCTACAATGCAGGTGCAAGGAAGATTTTGTTGGTGGTGCAACAGCTTGCTGACGAAGTGATGCGGATGGCGTCTCATCGTGTGAAGGATGTTACCCAGACAACGGAGTGTGGCGTTTCCGTCGATGGGACCTGGCACAGAAGAGGATACAGCTCCCTCAACGGCGTCATCACCACAATATCCATCAACACCGGAGAGATTTTGGATGTCGAGGTCCTCTCTAAGCACTGCCACGGTTGTCAGAAAATGAACAAGGAGGATAAAACCACAGAAAAGTTTCGAAAATGGAAAGCCGCCCATGTGTGCTCAGCCAACTACACCGGATCGTCCGGCGGCATGGAGGCCTGCGGTGCGACACGCATCTTTCTACGCTCCAAAGCACTACGTGGTTTGAAGTACATAGAATTCTACGGTGATGGCGACAGCAAGGCTTTTGTGGATGTGTGTGCCCAAGACCCGTACGACGGCAAGGAAATTGTCAAGAAAGAATGCGTTGGTCACTACCAAAAGCGACTCGGCACTGCCCTCCGAAAATTGAGGAAAGAAGAAGCGGCTGTGAGAGGAAAAGGTAACCTAACCTTGAAGAAAGTCAACAAAATGCAAAACTACTTTGGCATGGCCTTACGAAGTAATACTTCATCCGTGAAGGTAATGTACAATGCAATTTGGAGTACATTCTATCACTTGTCCGCCACAGAAGAACATCCGCTTCATACCAAATGTCCCACTGGAAAGGAGAGCTGGTGCACCTACCAAAAGGCTGTTGCTGCAGGACGTGTTGATGAATACAAGCACAAGGAAGGCTTACCCCTGGAGATATTGATTTATATCAAGCCTGTTTACGAACGGCTGACAGATGAAAAAATGCTTGCCAAGTGTTTACACGGGATGACACAGAACGCGAATGAGAGCTTCCATGGGACCATTTGGAAGCGATGCCCTAAAACCAAGTTTGCTGGCATCCATGTATTGAAGTTGTCAACCTACGATGCGGTAATCCACTTCAATTCTGGGAATAAAGTTGAACTGGAAGTCATGAAGCGCCTGGGCATCACCCCTGGACATTTCATGGTGGAAGGCATTGCCAAGCGAGACAAAACCAGAATATCGGAATGTGCTCGTCATTCAACTCCTGCAAGAAAACTGAGGCGCAAACATATCCGAGGGGTCAAGAAGAGCAACTATGACAAGATTTGCAAAGAAGAAGGTCCAACTTATGGTGCTGGAGATTTTCCGTCGTTCTATGTGCCCCCCATAGAGGAGGTGCCGTCTGAAAAATAGGTAAATACAACGTTTGAACAAACCCATCATTTTCCCCATCCTTTATTTACGTTTGTTGGCTATTTTTATACACAAATGTAAACAATTTTTGAAGGGTCGATTCTTATTATAGGATCGACCCATACAATACCAATATGAGAACCCACTACACTACACGCACACTTAAGCCAACAAACCCTCCTTCTTTGTGCTGTTCAATAATTTTCTGTCCTTTTATTAACATAAATAAGCAAATTACAATAATTTTTATGTATGGACTGATGGTTAACATCAAGTTTTGTAACAATAATGCATCAACCCTTTTGAAATGAACAACTTCCTAAAAAAATATGTGTTGAAAACTTTGAGTTCATTTTCTGAAGAAAGTTTTTTTCTGCATTTGCACTTCACTTAAACAGTGATATCTCAAGCTCTATTTAAAATTTTTTAAATTGGTTTTCAACTTTGTAATCAGAAATGTTTGGAGCATGTTTTGTACCTCAGACTTTTGTTTGTGTTTGTAGATAAATTTTTTAGAAGCTTTTAACTATAAAAAAGTGGGGGGGAAAATTTGTTTTATTTTAGTGTTCTAGGATAAAAATTCATATAATATGTTCTATTTAAACAAAGAACTTGATTGAGGTACAAAACATTAAAAAAGGTTTAATAAACATATTCCAAAAAGAATTAGCTCTCTAAGTATAATAGAATTTGCATAATTTCAAATCAAAAATTAGGTTAATTAGCGTACTAATTGCTAATTAAGTAATTAATTAATTGAGTTTTGTAATTTTTTTTAACATAAAACACTTAGTCTATGGGTACCTTATTTATGGTATAAATTTTAATTTTTTTCATAAGAAAATAAAAAAAAAGTTGTCAAAGGTATACAATCCCTAGGTACATTACTGGCATTTTATCTAGGTAAGGTAGCTTTGGGCCATTTTCTAAAATTTCATTTTAAATATACAATGCGTGGTACAAGACTTTGCAATTTTTTTTATTCAAAAGATCTTTTATTCAAAACCTCACATGGAAATGAGTTTTAATTAGTACAATAATATATACATAAGTTTACAAAAGTTATGTGGGTTTTTTTGTAAAGTTAAATAGAAAAATAGTGAATTTAATTTTCTAAAATAAATAATAAAGAGGATCGAAAAATGTACTTTTGCTGCCAAAAACCTTTTTTTACTTTAACTTGCCACAGGCTTCTCGTCCACGACGTAAAAGTAGTTTAAATAACGACAATCGGATTTAACATTCATCCATGTAAGTAACAAAGCTTAGAACCAAATATTTTATAATTGATGGGTGTTTAACCTAGGTTCGAGTTGGTCCTATGTATGCGCATCTCCCCTGCATACGTATCTATAAGACCACTTTAACTAATTTCTAAATTATCATCACAGTACTGTCCTTTCTATGTATCTCAATAGCATTGAAAACTTATTAACTATATATTTGTTAATACAAAACTTTTGTAAAATTCTCGTAAATATACTTTGTCTGGAATTCCATACTGCGTTTAGTAATTCCAAGAAATATTTCAGTATCATTCGACTAAACTATTTGCACAACCTAAGCACTTTGTAAAGATTTGTGATAGTAATTTTACGAATAATAAGTACGGAAAAAACTGTAACTTTACCATGATTTTTGGGTGTAACGTTTCGCCAAATTTGAAGTAAGGTTACTAAACTCCAAATATCTAAATTAATGTTCCATAAAATGGTGCATAACTCGGTGTAATGTACCACAATGAGTCCATGCACATGCGCAATTATCAATGTTGTAAAATACAAAAAGTATTGCGAAAATATTGCAGGTTCTTTCATTTCGGCATTGAGTATTCAGTAGGATCAAAAGGTTGTAAGTTCTGGCCATAGGAGTAACTTCGATTTGAGTATAAAATATAAAAAATAACCACAAAATATCGTTGAAAAATGTTGTGTATGTAATATGTTATTGTGCTATAGTAAAAGCAGTTCAATTTCATTATAACTTGGAGGCAGCGATGGTGGCGCTTTTGTTTTCTTACTTTATTTCTTTTTTTTTTTAATTTTACCTTACTCCGTATCTCTGGAGTGAGGTTACTCAGCTTTGGTGTAAGTTTACGCTTTATGCTACAACATTACTCCGTAAAACTGTATTCAGCACTTGCTGTTACCATTTTTACACCAAACACACACAGTGTGAATGTATCTACTTATAAAATGTTCAAAAATACTGCTAAAAACAATAAGGGGGGGACGCTTAGCGTACTTTTGGTACCCTTTAAATCCCAAATTTTTATTTTTCATTCTAAAAATCTAAAATTTGAGAAATAGATTCATTATGCATCCAGAATGAAAAAGTAAATAACAAGAAAAAATATTAATTTTTTTTAAACTAA
This sequence comes from Oedothorax gibbosus, assembly GCA_019343175.1. Taxonomy (NCBI): domain Eukaryota; kingdom Metazoa; phylum Arthropoda; class Arachnida; order Araneae; family Linyphiidae; genus Oedothorax; species Oedothorax gibbosus. Next base: position 385,127 of record JAFNEN010000362.1, read on the forward strand.
AATTTAAGTTTAAAAAATTTATAATCATAACTTTTGAGTAAATTATAAAAAAAATTCAAAACTTTATTTGTTAAAAAATACTTAAAATCAATTTTTAAACATCTAAAAATGCAAGCATGAAAAATTTAGGGTCAATTTATTTAATAAAATTGTTTCAGAGTGAATTTTATTTTAGCATGTGTTTCATATTTTCATAGCTTCAATAGCTGTAAAAATACATAAGTAAAAATTAAATTAAACCACTGTTTCACTAAAATACTTGAGCCTTTTAGAAAAAAAATAAAAGGAGATTAGTCAAATGTTCACACGCGCCGTTTTGTCTCACACCTTCTCGTTTTAATCCGCATTCGAATTCTATCAGTATTCATATGGACACATAAATCCAAATGAATTCTTCTATTTAGTTTCCTTATAGTAATGCGCCTATGTGGCCACGCCTTCAGGTTGTTTGTTTTAGCACTGAAATGTAATATTTGGAGTATTAACATTACATCATGCAAGCTTTACTGTAAAGAAAAAAAAACAAATATAAGTCGTATTTCCATTTGAAGTTAGTCAACCAGTGTTTGAATGCGATCTTTTACAATATGATTCTGATTGTGGCCCCCGGCCTACAAATATCTTATGTAATACAATAATATGTGAGAGCCCTAGAGTAAGCTTTTGTTTCCGGAAATATATGTCAAACAATAACTCATACCTAACAGCTTTCTCGATATTATGTAATGTATTGTAATTGTGTATCTGTTTATTGTGAAAAGAAAAGATTTTAAGATAGAAACAAAATACACGTTTTTGTTAGAATTTGTTTGTCGCAAATTAGACCTACATACGCAAATATTATGTTTGGCTATAAAATTATTTATATTTTTCTATTATAATATGGAGCTAATAATACAACCATTGTAAATGGACTTATGAATTCAAGAAAAGAATGGGTATTGAATGGGTGTTTTCAATGGCTTTCATGCAGTGTATTGAAAATAGATCCTTAAAGGTACAGGAAATAAATAACGCGAGGTAGAAAAATAACTAGAAACATAAGCTGATTAAAGAAAAAAATATTTTGTCTAAAGTGACGGGTCTATGGTTGTATTTGAATCAAAGATATCTTCAACGCATGAATCAACAAGTTTTTTATGCAAGATGTCTATAAAGGAGATAGTCTAGTAAATATATTTCTAAATTCCTAAAATTATTAGAAATTTTATTCAATTTTTTTTAAATATTAAACGTTTAAAAAGTGAATAATAAAAGATATGCATAATTTTTTTTAATAGTTATATACACTAAGATAGTTTTATATGGTGAGTAATATATGTTGAAAATTAAAATAAATATTACTCATCATATATATCGGGGTTTATGAATGCTATAAGTAATATATTTTACTGCTAATAAGATAAATATAGTGATTTCATGGGAAGAGTATTTTTGGGTGATGTCTAGACTTTTGTTCTGGGGTTATGAATAGACAGTCCTTTAGAAGTACTAAAATACTTATGATAAACTCAAATAAATTAACATCTTTACATTGATAATTCCAGACTAACTGTTGAGGCGCTAAAAACAATTTTTTAAGGTAAAAAAAAATCTGCTGCTATTTTTTTTCCTATTTAAGTATTCAAAAACAATGAAAAAATAAATTGAATATCAATGTAAGTAGTCACTGTTTGTGATGGAGGATTTAGGGATTTGGAAAGTCTGGTATCATAAAACTTCGACGAGTACCGACGACGATCGACGAGTACTTAAATTAATTGAACGCAAACTTCAATCTTAACATAAAAAGTTTAAATTTGTAGATTAAAAAACTTTTTTCCTTTACCCAATCCTCACGGATGACATCAAATATTTTAACTCAAGTAAAGCGAAGATTTATTTTTCATTACATTGAAATAAATACAAATTCTTTATTTTATTACATATTATTCATATACGAACGATGTACTACAATTTTATTCTTCTTAATAATAACAATTATAATAATAATACAATAGAAAATATATTATATTATTATATTTATTATTATTATTATTATTATTATTATTATTATTATTTATTATTATTATTATTATTATTATTATTATTATTATATTATTATTATTATTATTATTATTATTATTATTATTATTATTATTATTATTATTATTATTATTATTATTATTATTATTATTATTATTATTATTATTATTATTATTATTATTATTATTATTATTATTATTATTATATTATTATTATTATTATTATTATTATTATTATTATTATTATTATTATTATTATTATTATTATTATATTATTATTATTATTATTATTATTATTATTATTATTATTATTATTATTATTATTATTATTATTATTATTATTATTATTATTATTATTATTATTATTATATTATTATTATTATATATTATTATTATTATTATTATTATTATTATTATTATTATTATTATTATTATTATTATTTTATTATTATTATTATATTATTATTATTATTATTATTATTAATTATTATTATTATTATTATTATTATTATTATTATTATTATTATTATTATTATTATTATTATTATATTATTATTATTATTATTATTTATTATTATTATTATATTATTATTATTATTATTATTATTATTATTATTATTATTATTATTATTATTATTATTATTATTATTATTATTATTATTATTATTATTATTATTATTATTATTTATTATTATTATTATTATTATTATTATTATTATTATTATTATTATTATTATTATTATTATTATTATTATTATTATTATTATTATTATTATTATTATTATTATTATTATTATTTTATTATTATTATTATTATTATTATTATTATTATTATATTATTATTATTATTATTATTATATTATTATTATTATTATTATTATTATTATTATTATTATTATTATTATTATTATTATTATTATTATTATTATTATTATTTATTATTATTATTATATTATTATTATTATTTATTATTATTATTATTATTATTATTATTATTATTATTATTATTATTATTATTATTATTATTATTATATTATTATTTATATATTATTATTATTAATGTTGATTTTGTTGCATTAGTTATTGTTATTATTAATAATAATTTCCTCACGCAGCCTAATAGCTACCTACAAGCATTCGAACACCTTTTTTTTTCAAACAGTTCAGAAGCTCTAAATAATTGAAACTCCTGAAACTAATTTTTTACTTATTACGTAACAATTTAATTCTAGCACTAGCTAGTTTCTCTTTAAAAAATAATCAACGCGTCCCAACCGTTTATTTGTAGGAAATGTAGAAAGTTGTATTTTGCCATTAGACACTAATCCACCCCCCCCCCCCCCCCCAAGTAGTAGTGTAGAAAAAATGTGGTAGAAAAAGGAGCAAAACTTGTGGTGCAAAGGGGAATAATTTTCCAATATAAAGTTGCTCAAGCTTTTAAATATGAAACACTTTTGCAAGAAGATTCATAAGATAATCATGAGGATTTATTATATATGCGGATTAACCCATGCCACTATATGAGCCCCTTTAAAACGTATTGCTGTGTAACAGGTCCGGGGATCGAGTCTCGGATTGGGCGAGGTTGACTCATCCTTCCATCCCTTAAGTGGCTCGATAAGATGAGGACCAACCATGCTTGGGAACTAAACGCTGGGGGTTCCGCGTGAGATTGACCATCTAACCGGGACATATGCCTAGCACCCCAAAATCCTTGGTCACGTAAGCTGAAATGTTCACGGCAGGCTTTGGCCCACTTTAGTACTAGACTCAAGTCATATTTAGTTTACATTTTCGAAGCATCTTTATTTAGTTACGAGATACGATATTATCTTAAAAATATGGGCTTGACGTTTAATGGGTTTAAAAAGAGACTATAAAAAATTTTAAGTTAATTTTTTATCCTGTTTGTTATGATTAAAAAAATTATTCAAAATTCCATATTCCTTTACTCTTGAACTCGAGTTAATAATTTTTAATGAATTTCTTTCGAATTAAAAAGTGTCAATTTGACCTAAATTAAAAACAATATTTAAACAGAATTTACGTTACAGTTTTGTGGGAAAAATTTACATACGAAAGGCAGAAATTTCAATATTCAATGAAAAAAACAAAGAAATTTATTTATCTCAAATACTTGTAAAAAAAAGATAAATCAATATTTCTCAAAATAGGAGACTTGATGCTTAATGGGATTAATCATCATTATAGAATCATATAATGTTTTACCATTCTTAAAAATGTCCGACTGTATTTGAAGGTTTTATTGTACTAAAAAGGTTTCTGTATGTGTTCGTATTTTTTTTTGTTTCTGTTCGTATTTTCCGTTTTGGTAGGAGGGTGAATACTCTGAAAATGAACCATTCTCTTTCCGGCCCGTTTTAGAAATAATATAGGCTTTTAAAAGCAAAGTAGTTTTGGGGAAAATGATAATACACTTTATAGAGTGTAGTACAGAAAGAATTATACAAGATTTACTATTTTATTATAGTTTTTTTAGTCCACAGAGCGTGATATGTCATGTCCGTGGTGTGTCCCAGCGTCACGTCCGTAGAATTTCGCAGATTATATCTAATTTATAAGATATGAATTCACTTTTTAAATTAGAGAATTGAAGAAAAGAACGTTTTGGAAATATATTAGGTCAATTTTTATGTTTATGATTTTAATTTGTATTTATTTTACTTAGTATTAAATGCTTGTCCCCAATGACTGCACTCACGTCCGTGCACATGAACAAAAACTTATATTGAATTCAATATGTGGCAGTACAACGCACTGTCTATGTCATTTTAGCTTCATTTGCAGCCATATTATGTATAGCAAAATCAAAAAATCAGTTTGTTTTTATCTTTAAGTCATTTTTTTTGTTCATTAAACTTAAGATTTAGTGAAAGGTCAAGATGAAATCTGTGGCTAAGAAATAACTTAGGTAAGCTAATAAAATGTCTATTCTTACTTAATTATGTGAAGCATTAGATACAAAGAGCTTAATTTTTCATATTTCAAATATGAACATACCATGTTTTACAAGGATGAAACATGTAATTTCTCTCGTCTGTGGACATCACGTCCTTGGTTTTTTGGCCCACTATTATGATTTTTGTGTCCACGGACATGACGTTTTAATTATATAATAATAAATTGATTAAATATAAGTGAAGTGCATTATAGTAACACTATATTTTGCCGTTAACTGATATAGTAAAGTAAAGCTGAAATTTTATTAAAGTGTAACACATTAATAAAATATTACGACTTTAAAATAACAATGTGTTAAAAAAAATCCTAGCACGCTTTTGTTCTTATTCTGTAACAATTAGCTTGTAAGATTGGTAATATAATACGTACAATTAAAAAAGGCGTTTTTTGGAAAGCTAATAAAAATTCAACTAAAATATTAAATCTTTCAAAATAATGCTATGTATCACATAACAGCTTTTTGGCAAACCAACTTCATTTACCAACGTACATGTCTTCGAAAAAACATGATTTACATTTTAATCACAAAACCGTTTAAAATAATTATATTTCTTTGCCGGAGATTACTATAAATCCTTTCATTGTAAATAGTGGTAAGCAAGAAGTTCTAAAAGAACTAAAGTAGCCTTCTTTCCTGTTACTTAAATACTCACTGAACTTCGTATAAGAAAACAAGTAGGTTTGAAACAGTAACTGTTCCCACTTAGAACCGCTTCTACAAGATTTATACACATTATAAAAATATCGCCAAACACAGCATCCAATTGCAATTTAAACTTATAAAAGCCATAATCAACTATTTTCATTAATTTTCTTTTACAAATTAAATTAATATTTACCGTCTGCTAATTTTATTTGCCGTTCGAACACTAATTAAATATTTATTAATTAAAAAAGAACACGAAACCACTCTAAACTGCACTAAAATATAAGAAATGTAAATTTACTAACCTCATTTTTATGCAAAAAAATATAATGCTTTGCCGCTTCGTAAACAAATACTGAACAATCAAAGAATGCTACATTTTATGACGTCAATCCAAACTGATTTAAAACTAAAAGAACCTTTCCTTCATTTATTAATATTAAGTAAATTTTAGTTTCTCATGCCATTGTTGATTTGGCAACAGCGATTTAAACGACTAAAAATTACTTCAATGCTAATTCAGTTGGAAATTCATCAACAGCCAGTAGACAGATGTCCGTCCTGACGTACAGAAAAGACGGACAAAATGTATGAAAGTTGGGTCTCTGAGGTCATACTTTCTAACAAAAAAAATAATTTTTAATATCCGACGGATAAAACCGAATTCGGAATTGTGGTGCGGACGGAAAACCGGACATCGTCAGCATGTCAATGCCTACTTTTTATATTTAAAAAAAAAATCATTTCGAATTAAAAAAAGAAAAGTAGGCTAAAAATCGTTAGTTTGAAGAAGGCAAAGCCCACTATAGAAATAACATTACACGGATGTCCTTTTCCAAACTACTGATTTCATTGATTTACCAAAAAAGTGTTGATAGACGCATGTTCACTTGATTAATACAAAAGGGCTCTTAAAGACAAGAAACCATTAGGTCCTGCAACCTCACTAGAATGCGAAGAAAAGCTATCGTAATTGTTCTCGTTGGACCTCCTTCTAAGTTTAGCTCTCTTTGGGATAAGGGTATACCGGCAATTTGCCAGTACTAACTCATTATGTATTATTCTACACTCAGAAAAAACTTGACTTTAAATCCTAAAAATTTTGTTTTTCCCAGTTAGTATAAGTTTTGTTGAAACAATAAAAATTGTGTTGCTACCAACTATTAATCCATGGTTAGCACAAAAATTGTGTTGAAGTTGCAGAACGCATGTATTCTTCCGAAGTGTAGTTCAGCATCTCCTCTGTTTCGGATAAATATAGCTGTACTAAAGCTTTAAGCTATATCTAACGGTAATTTAAAATGCATGATATAATTTATTATACATATTTTATAAAATAATCTAGTTTACAGTTTTTCGCCAGTCACGCATTGATACAATAATCGTCTCTTCTCGCGATGTTGTGATGTAACAGCACAAATTTGTTTGTATGTCATCAACACAATCCTTACATGGAAACAACACGCTGTTATAATGTTGTCATTTTTACACAATACTTGTATTCCGCTTGTGCTCTTTGAAAACAAGTGTTTTCTGAGTGTATGTAGAAGTGTGGTTCATTTTCAAGTATATTATTTTTCGGGAGAATTATTGGAATATTTGCGTTTCCATTGTGCTTTACTGTGGAAAATTGACGAAAAATTGTATGAATCTATGTATTTTACCCCAATTAATCTATGTAATTTACTCCAGTGAGTTTTTACTTTCATAAATAGATAAATCTAAATGGACCCAACCATACTTAATATTAAAAAATTAAATTATAAATTTAATAATTTTTTTTAAAAAATAGTGTGTTTTACTTTAAAAACTGGTTTCAGTTGACGGGATTATATACGTATGCATTCCTCAAGACATGACATTCATTTAAATAGATGTTTTTTTACGTTCCTATAAGTACACAATTTACTTCAAACTTAAAGCAGTTATATAAATAGTTCGATAGAAGAAAATATGAAAATAACTTTTTATCATTTTTAAACAGGTATCAGTCGTTTATTTCTGTAAAAAATGAAGTTGTAAGGATCAACACAATTTCGGAGTTCTTGCAAAAAAAAACTTCAGCAGTAAATTTTAAAGGTATTTCGCAGTAAAAACTAGGTTAGAATACACTTTGGCATACAAAAAACTGATACAGCTTATTTTCGCATTCATAACCCCAAACGATGGGTATTTTTGGGCTTAATACTTTTAACTTTCATGAAATTTATACGCCACTCAGGAAATATTTAACATTTTTAAAAAGAAATAACTTGCAAAACTTACTTTTTAAGATATAAATGTTTGAAAACTATATTTATATGAAGAATATATGGAGGATCATTTAATTTGGGGTCTCAGTAGTATTTAGCATTTTTTGGTTAATATTTAATCAAACTTATCCTTATCGATTGAAAAAGATATTACATTTCTTCTAAAGTATTAATTCATCATTATTAAAGTTTTAACTAATTTTTACAAATTCTAGTTTTAATAAATCACATAAAGATCGTTATTTAAATTCCTAATTTATGAAACTGTAATAATACACTTTAATTGATATATTAAAAATAGGTAAAATATAGAATAAAATTAATTTTTATTATAAAAAAATCTATCTGCTTTACAATCAATTATTTTATGCAGTATTCAAAAACCCATACGCCTATCTGATTGTTCGTTTTTCGTGCCTTTAAATTTCTGAATTGGGACTGGTATATTTCCCAGTAGACAGATCTTCTCAGAATCAGGTGACTCTTGAGACAAACAGGTGTTTTTATTCTCGGGACTCTTCGGCATACCTTTATCATTATCTCCCTGAAAGTGTAGTTTTTAGGGGACCCTGTGTCTTAATTTGCTCAGGAAAAAGGGCCGTTTGTGGAGGCTCTTTTTGTTTTTGGCTGGCTAACGTGGATTGGAAATTGTGGAATGATGCTTATTTTGGATTAAGGAAAGTTAAGAAAGAAAACTTAATGCAGAATACAGTTATTTGGGTGGAATAATCAACGTCCCAAACCACAAAATATTAATTGCATAAGTGTTTTTTTTTGTAACATTTTACTTGGGATATTCTTTTGAAGAATTTAAATATTTATATATAAAACTTACATACGCCATCATCGTATAAAGAGTAACTATTTTTTTTCTTTTTCAAGTATTTTTAATTATTGAATTGTGACTTTTTAAACATATTTTTATTTTTTTACTTATTTGGATAAAGTTAGGGATTGCTAATCCTTTACACACAAAATAAACTACGGTCCAAGCACACAAACATAGAAGAAACCCGGGTTCTAGACAAGGTTATGTTTGTTTTACTATAAACGGCAACAATTTAACAAGTTTGATTTACATAAGAACTTTAAAGAAATTTTTTTTAAACGTTTAACAATTCGATAAGCAGTAAAACATACTCAATAAACCTACAAACTAGTTTCTTTTCATCAGTAACTAGTAAAGACTTTAACTGAATTCCACGACATTCTTTTAATGTTCTTATCACGCTTTCCGCTTCTTGCAACTGCTTGACAACCAAGACAAAGTGTAGTTGACAAACTCGCCTCGAAGACAAATGCCCCCACGTCTCAGTCACTTCCACGAGTGTTAATTGTGAGTAATTGCCCCAATTGTTGGAACGCTTTAATGATTCTCTAGAAAAAAGCCCAGGTATTTCTCACTGGCCCATTGTAGAAAAGAATGAAACACCACAAAAAGAGCAAAGAAGAACTTGGATTGTCGTCGAAGATTAAGTCTGGAATCATACTCGGTATCTTTCAATCGCGGTTGGGGAAAAAATGGGCTTCTTTTGCTGGGGGATGGTTCCTGATTATACGGGACAAAAGAACCTAGGACCTGTCCTGGATCGATACAGGACACAAAGAATGGAAGTGTCTCGGATCGCATTGATTCCTCAGGTAACCGGGTCCTGTGCCCTTGGGTACTATAGACTTGACAGGGATCCCCTCAATGGGTGGGTGGGTTGCATTGAGGTTTGGTGCGCTTTGAAACGATACAGAACTAGGGCAAATATTTTTATTTCCTGGTGACTTTTTTTAGACAGTTATTTAAAAGTTAAAAAGAATTTAAATATAACGGATATTTAAATGATTTTTTTACCAGTTGTCTTCTGATATATGTTTTTACACAATCAAATTATAATAAGTATATATTAATAATAAAAGTCGATTCCATTTAATGTGTTTATTTAGAGCAAATAGTTTTGCTAAAAAAATGTGTTTAAAGAAAATATCGGTTGGATATTGGTCTTACTGTTATTGAAAACAGTTTATTCTCCCATTAGTGAATAATATGTGTCCCTTTGGGGTTAAATATATTACATTAGTAACTTACATTACATTAGTTTGGAATCATCAGCTTGCGATTTTTTTCTCACTAAGTTGAGCTAGCACTTATTTATCTTGAGGTGTAAGAATCATGTCTTTTGAAGAATTAAATAATGTTCGTTTTAATGAAATGAAAATATGAAAAACATATTAAAATAAAATTTCCTCTCAAAATATTTTATGAAATAATTGACCCTAAATTCTTCACGCTTGCATTCTTAGATGTTTAAAAATTGATTTTAACTTTTTTTTTTAACAAATAAAGTTTTGAAAAAATTATTGCAATAATTTATTCAAAAGTGTTGATTCCAATTTTTCCCCTTAAATTTTAATTTAAAAAAAATTAAGATTTGTTTCCTAATGTTTTTTACCATTTCATTCTGGATGCATAATGAATCTATTTCACACATTTTATATTTTTAGAATAAAAAATAAAAAGTTGGAACTGAAAGGGTTAACAAAAGTACGCAAAGTGCTCCCCTAATTTTTAGAGCATTGTAGTTCAGATTGCGTTTACAGTTGAATTTAGCATAAGAAAACATCTAAAATCCTGTCAAAAAGAAATTGTAAAGCAATTTTAAAAAAAAAAAAGGCCAGTAGTTAAAAAAAATATTGTTAAAAGTTTAGGACGGAATGATGCATTTGATTCTGAACATGCTAACTTATCTTTTTTTCGGAAAAATGTGTTGAAAATTTAACTTTTATTTTTCACACAGACTCAATTACAGACTGAAATTATTCATTTTTGAGAGAATAACTTTTTACTGTTAAATATAAAGTGGTTTAAATAGATAGTTAAACAATGTTCGATTCTTCATAAAAAAGTTATTTTAAACTATAGATTGAAATTCACATAAAAAAAGGAATTGTTTGAAAACTTGGAATAAGAATATCTGAATCAATAATTAGTTAAAAAGTTGTCTGATTAGTGTATGAGTACTGAGAACAGCAACCTTAGAGTAAACTATGCTCTTGTAATACTTACATTTCATTTAGTTCTAATTACAGAGTTCATTCAATTGCAGTTCAATATTGCTATTTAAGTGTCAGTACTTTTCCAAAATTCTCTTTTGCCGGTCAGTTCAATAAACTGCTACAGAAACTGGAAATTTTCAAAAGTCTGCGACAAAAATTGGACATTTTAAATTTTTGAAAGACTGCGACAAAAACTGGAAATTTTCATTTTTAAAAGATTTCTTTCTTTCTCTGTTGTATAGGCTATGCCAAGGTTGTTCAAGGTTGCCAAGGTTGTTGACTATTTCATTTGAACGAAAAAAAGTACACAAACACTTTTATTGAATAAATATTCTTGGCTACATCTTTAATTAAACCTTTTCTTAATATTAGGGCAGTTCTACCATAATTTTAATTTCAGGTATAAAAAAACTTGTGAAATTTATTTTTTCAAAATCACTTAAAATATTTGTAAAAAGGTTTATAAGGGTTCTAGAATTACAAAAAAAAATTCAGCAAGGCTCATTTGAATTTTTTTACAAAACATTTAGGCATGGCAGTTTCTTTTAAAAAAAACAAACTGGTTTCAAAGAAACTGGTTTAAACTGGCCTTATGAAAATAACTAATTTTCAATGAAACCGAACTCACGAACAAACCGGTTAGTCTTAAAACAGGTTTCGGTTTTCCATCCTTAAATCATTGTGACGGTTGGGAACGGAAGGTAAAGAACGGACGGTGAGAAAATTCATTATGTTTTCCGGTCTTTTTTGTGTTGAAACTAACTCCAGTTTAATAAAAATGGATTTTCTTACTCCTTATACTCCACTTAAACATATTTATTAGAAAAAAATTTCCAATTATTAAGAAAAAATTAACCTTAACCATGGGGGATTGTAAGGAAAGTAATAAAGCCACGCAGCTCATTTTACTGGGGTTTTTAACTTTTGGGCTTATTGATGAAGTATGGCAAAACAATGCGGCTACTAACTGAAATGTGAGTTTTCTGCAATACAGTTTTCATGATTGAAGAATCACTGTAGCTCCATCCAGTGCCTCTCTTCTCCACTTTAGTAATGAGGTCAGTGAATGTACCAAAACCCAGGTGCAAAGTTAGGAGAAGAGAAATAAACATTATAAATATTAAAAGCCAAAATTTTATGGAAGGAATTTGTTAAGATAAAGTATTAGTTCAATTTAAAATCCAAATGAATGTAATTTTTAGCTCAAAAATGTGTTAGTTTGAGCCCTAACTAAAAATTTAACATTCGGGACATGGGAAGGTAAGGAATTTTCTGCATTGTTTTTTGTCCTAAAATTTTTTTAGAGTTTCTTTGCTTTAAAATTCCGTTTTGCAATTATATAAGGACCAGTCTATTAGTATAATAAGAAAAAATTAAAAGAAATATTAATTTTTTTAAGTTATGCCCAAGGGACATATAATTAAAAATTATGGTAGAATTGCCCATTAACAAAATTCAATATTCCATTTTAATAAGCTAAAGTTTTATTCTATTTTATTCTATTTTCAATGCGCTAAACATTGCTTCTATTTTTAATAACCTTTAAAAATTTAATTCCATTTCTAACTTACCAACAACCAATATGTTTTAATATTTTTAATCTTTCTCTGACATGCTATACAATTTTTGACGTTGCTAAAGTCTCCAATGTAATAATATGTCAAACATAAAATTTCTCTCCAACAATATATATTTTCATTTATTTTACATATACTTAAATTATAAGCAATATTTTTCAGATACATAATTACAATCTTAAAAATTGTAAGATTTAATATTTGAAACACTTTTTATTCAAATGAAAAATTAAATTAAAACCTAAACAACACTATCTTTGTTAGAAAATACTAATGATATTCATTCTATTAAGTATTTAATTACCTTTTTAAAATACTAAAAATGTTTAAATTCTGAACAATTATGCATACAAACTCAGCTTAAATCACTGCTTCTTACCTCCGTAAATTATTAAGCTGTTAATCATTCAACAAACACATTTTCGAAATGCTACAAGGGGGAAAAAGGTAAATATATTTTTTTCATTGACAAAATAAGTATGTCCATCTTTCAAATAATTTTCCAATGCGAGTTCTTTTAATTTTTCAAAATGGGACTTTCTCGATTTTTTTTTCTCGTTACTTCTTAAACTCGTTTCTCACTTCTATTTTTCGATAAAATTCTTTTTTATTATTTGCATAGTTCTGAGATGTTTCCAAAAATTTATCACAGATAAATACAAAAGAAATGTTTTTCATTTTCAAATAACATTATTTTACAATAAATGTGGTCTGTATGTGATTAATTATTTGAACACCGAAGCGAATTCAGATGAATGTAAAAATGCGCATATTTGTAACAGCTTTGATTAAATTGAACTGTTTGGGTTTTTTTTCCAAAATTTCTAATTATGCGACTTCGGGGGAAAAGGGTCGATGTTATATGTTAACACATTGAACATTAGAACTATTTTACTAAAGCACAGAAATTTTAAAAAAAGAATAATAAGGATATAATATTTTTTTTCTTTCAGTCATCAGTTTATTATTTACAATAATCAAATAATGTTTTATTTTAAGAATAAATAAAAAATGAATATCTAGACTTGTTTCATTCATTTACTTTCATATAAATTTAAACTAGTTAATTTTTGTCAATTATTTGCAATGTTACATTTTAACAAAATACTACGTAATTGCTAAAAAGAAAATTAAAATCATTTATTAGTATAGTTATAAACATTTATTAGTTTTTTTATAATGCGATGAAATGATTTATGTTTACTTTATTTAAATTTACATTTTTATGTATTAATGAATAAATTGAAATTTAAATATTCTCAAATAGAACATTTTAAAACTCAATTTATTTGAAACATTTTATTTTACCATCGATATTTATTAGTATTAGTTTGGAATTAACATAAAGTGTATGGCACATTATCTTTTATGAATACCCCATTATACTAATCTAAAAAAAATACTCAAGCCGTTTTATGTTGAATTATATCTTACTCGTTCCTGATGGTTAATAAAACTAGTATAACCAGTTACTATGTAACGCAAAGAAGACTAAGATAGAAAAAAGAGAAAAACAAACGTAAAACAACATATTAAATAATCGGCTTCAACACACCTAATTCTATCTTAGTATTATAGCCGTTTATTTCACAATACACCATATTTTCCTCTAGTAATCATTTCAGTCACGTTGAACTACGTGATATTTCATACTTCCTACGAAGCAATCTGAGATTATTCACTTATTCTGAATACAAAATAATTCTGCGAACCTTTATTTATAGGAAGAAGGGTACTCTGGTAACTATTTAATAGGATAAATACGGAATAAGGAATGAGAAAAACGTCTAAAAATGTTATCTTTGAGCGGATGCTGGGAGGTAGGTATAATTGGGTAGCTTTTGTACTAGGTTTTATAGGTGATTTCCTTTGGTAAAAATTTTTGACTCTAAAATATCGTGGTTTTCTTTCTCAAACGTAAGGTGTTATTAAGAACAGTGTTTATATTTTAATAATTGCATTTACATATACAGTGGAAATACAGTACTATACATATACAGTACAGTTTCTAATACATTGGTTTTCATAATATTTTTTTGGTGTATGAATGTCTTACTCCCAAAGCAATAAATAGTTAATTCGAATTCAAATTAGAAAATAAAATAAAATTGATTGCTTTTATATGATATTCATTTGCGATTTAATAAACAGTACTTATTTTCTATAGAATAAATTTTAATTTTAGCGAAAAAGTAATGATACTAACTTAATTGTTTATTAAAATATTAATGGCCATTACAAGAAGTGTACGTACAGCTGGGAAAAAAAACGATCCACCCTTCATTTTTTGGCTGCTATTGGTCAAGGAATTTTGTGAAAGGTGTCATTTTTCAGGAAATAGCGTAAGGAATTGAGAACTGGCAACCAAAATTGTATAAGGGGTCGTCTACATATTAAAATGAGTACCAACTTTGAAAATTCCAATGGCAACACCCAATTTTTTTTATATAAAAATGTTTATCATCTTCAAAATACCCCAGATCCAAAAGAAAATTTATTAAATTGCTTTTATTTGTTGAGATATAAGCATTCAAAGTTGAACGCCCATAATGTTAAAAAAGTTTCACAAACTTTTATTCATACCTCCACAAATAAAATGAATTAAACCAATTTTTTTTTTCATTATATACTTCTTAATCTTCCAAAAACAAATCACACAAGTTTTTTCATCAATTTTTCCTTTTATTATTTTTTTATTTAAATTTAAATAAGAAAAAATAAAACATGAATGGCAACCCCAAATTTTTGTTACATAAATCGATAAAGTAGATCAAGTAGAACCAAAATCCCGAATTTTTTAATTCAACAACAATTATTTGCCGAGTTATTGTAAAAATACTGAAAAAAAACCGAATTTTTTAGGGACCGTGTAAAAAATTACTTATCAAATTGGATACTAACTTGCATTATCGTTCGGTGGTTGAAAAGCGTTTTTGGTAAATGTTTATTCAAATTATTGATGTCTGTCAAAGGTCTAAAAATCTTTTCTTGTTTCAAGTGCATACAATGTATTTTGTTTGTATAATTAACATTAAATTATATCGATTACTATGTTTTTGAATGTATGTTATTTCCAATACAATTTCAAAAAGTGTGTTTTATATTAAAAAATAAAACCCTAAAAATATTATTAGAATTCGGTGTTTAGCATATATTTCACTGTTACCACATTGATTATTTAAAATTATTAGTGCCCACTGCCTTGGTTAAAAATCATTGCCAAATCATTCTGCGGAATTTTATTTTGCTTTCCGTAAATATCGTGTTAGGATCGTAACTGTCGTTTTGTAATATGTGGTTTATATTAACGGTAAAGTGAGCCGGGGTTCCGGACTCAATCCCGAAAGCCGAAATACCGACAAGCCAGAATCTCGAACGTCGAAATCCCGAAAGGCCATAATCCCGACATAGACGAAATCCCGAAAATAGATTTTTGTCCATTTCTCGATTTTTTTAAAAAAAATTTATTAAAGATTACTTATTCATTTTCTTATTTAGTTAGTTTTAGTTTATTTAGTTTTAGTTATAGTCAGTTAGTTAGTTAGTCAGTATCAGTCAGTTAGTTAGTAAGTAGTTAGTCGGTTAGTCAGTTAGTTAGTCAGTTAGTCAGTCAGTTAGTCAGTCAGTTAGTTCAGTCAGTCGTTAGTCAGTCAGTTAGTCAGTCAGTTAGTCAGTCAGTTCACTGACTAACTAATTGGCAGTCAGTTAGACTAAGTTAGTCAGTCTGGACTAACTAACAGAGTGACTAACTAACGGACTGACTAACTAACTGACTAATTCACTAACTAACTGACTGACTAACTAACGGACTGACTGACTAACTAACTGACTAATTCACTAACTAACTGACTGACTAACTAACGGACTGACTGACTAATTCACTAACTAACTGACTGACTAACTGACAGACTAACTGATTGACTAACTTATTGACTGACTAACTAACTGACTGACTAACTGACTGACTAACTGACTGACTAACTAACAGACTAACTGACTGACTAACTAACTTACTTACTGGCTGACTAACTAACTTACTTACTGACTAACTAACTGACAAACTAACAGACTAACTAACTGACTAACTAACTGATTAAATAACTAGCTGACTAAATAACTGAATAAATAATCTCTAATATTTAAAAAAAAAATCGAGAAATGAACAAAAATCTATTTTCGGGATTTCGACCCATTCGGGATTCGACTCATTCGGGATTTCGGCTTGTCGGGATTTTGGCTTGTCGGGATTTCGGCTGTCGGCATATGTCCCAGACCCAGTGCGCCGAATTTTAAACAAACTTTTTGTAGCAATATGAATGAAATGAAAGACAATATGACAATATAAAGAATATGAAAATTTTCATAAAATGTAAAACATAAATGTAATAATCATGTTTGTCTATCTGATTGCAACTAATCGCATTTGAAAATCTGTTCGTTATAAATAATCGTATGTGTGACTTAATTTAAAATTAAAACATTCTCTCATCTAACCTTTATTTTATTTCTGAATTTTAAAATCCAAAATTTAAAAAAAAGGGTAAAAACATAAAAAAAAATCACAATATTAGTGAAGAAGGTTTAATTCTAGGATTCTTTGGCGAGATTATGGTAACCCTTTTGTTATCTTGTCGTTTCGAAAAGACACCCTAAATATTACCTTTTTCAATTTGGAGATTTCCCCCTAATCGCGTTCAAAATTAATGCTTTAATATATCGGCAAATAATGCAAAACACATAATTCTTTTCTTTACCTAGGGTATTTTGAAGGTGCTGAACATTTTTATGTAAAAAAATTGGGTGTTGCCATTGGAATTTTCAAAGTTGGTACTCATTTTATTATGTAGACGACCCCTTATACAATTTCGGTTGCCAGTTCTCAATTCCTTAAGTTATTTCCTGAAAATTGACACCTTTCACAAAATTCCTTGACCAATAGCAGCCGAAAAACGAAGGGTGGGTCGTTTTTTTTTCCCCCAGCTGTACCTTTAAGGTAACAGGGAACGCAGCGAACATTAAAAATAGCAAATTTTCCTTTTAACTTTTAATTACTTAGTTTTGCCTTTACAAAAAAATTATTTTATATATATTTAACTATAGAGCTGGAGTTGGATGGTAGTCAGTTTCAATATAACATTTTTGACAACTTCAAATAGCATTATTCCAAAACACCCATTTTCAGCCTTTGGGTTCCCGTTTCTCTTTTTCTATTTCACCTGGAGAGTTGAAATTTTCTGTGCTCTTTCAAGCATTTTTATTCAACACAGTAAACCAACAACTTTAAAAAAAATATATAAGTGAACAAAAATAAGAACACTTTTGCGATTTTAGAAAGGCGGAAAATTTTTGTTTAAATTATTAACTTAAAATTTTTAACTTGAATTTCATTGCATTTAAAGGACTATTTATTTTATTTATATATAAAATAATTTTCAGAAACACTTGTTACGTGTTCTGGAAAATTAACCAAAAGGCTGATAATAGGTGTTTTGAAATAAAAAAAAACATTGAAAACTTGCAACAATGTTATATTGAAATTAAGTTCAATTCGTACTAACTATAGCCCCATATTCAGATGTGTATTATATTTTGTAAATTATATATTTACTGGATTATAAGTTAAAATGAAAAGTCAATATTTCGAAACTTCGTAATGTTCCTCTTGTTTACTTAATTTATGAACTATTATATTATGTTTTATATAGCTATTTTTTAAAGAGGCGATCGCGATCTGTGTCACTCTCCAAAATTCGAAATTAGAACACGTGAGAAATGTCTTTAGCGGTAAACAACGTCACGTGACTCCTCTTGACCAATGATATGTCTTGTTTTAAAATCTGAAGAAAAACTGGAGAAGAAACTAGAGAGGTGAAACCCACAGAAATATCGCTGTTGTGAATACGAATTTGAAATAACCCTCAAGTTGTCCCTTACTCGCAGGTTTCATGTTCTGGGGATATCCTGCTACTTGACTCGAACTTCAAATGAGTTTTTATACAACGTATAAATTATTTCAATACTATGAAGAAAAATTTAAATAATAATAAAAAGTTCGGTATTGTATATACTATTTTTTAAGCTCGTATTGCGTATTTTTTTTATGTTTCAGATTCAAGAAATCTCTCAACTTTAATTCTTATCAAACCTTTCTAGAGCTTTTAGCTAAGAAAAAAAACTTAACTAGCTAAATTTTAAGAGGATTTTGGTTGGCTAAAACAGTTGCCGAGTAATATTTTTACTTCTGTTATTTCAAAATCTGATAAGGATTTTTTTTTCGACTCACCTCATTTTAATAATCTAAAGTCAATTTTAAACGTTTAAAGGCATAAAAATAACATTGATTATTTATATTAAAAATATATTTATCACTAGCCTTTTATCGAATATTACTCAATATGTCTCATTCTTATATTTTTTTATTAATTTTAACTTTTTAAATCAAAATCAAATTTTCTTTTAATGTTTTGTGCTAACGCTACTTTTTTATACAAAATAAAACTTTGAATTAAATTTAGAAAATATACATATAGTTTAAAAACCTAAGCGAATCTTTATTATGATTTACTAAAAATAAACGAAAACGTTGTTAATTAACGGAAACATTTAGACAGCAAAATTGCCTGTACTTTTTTCCGTTAATTAAAGGAATCTTTTTTTGAGAGTCAATCTGAAGACTATATTATTACGCAAAAGTTTTTAAAATGTACCTAAGATTGCCATTTCAGCTGAATAAATATATTTTTAAATAATAAGTGTAAAATTGCAAATTAAATTTACCAATTACTAATTAAAGTTTGTTAGGATTACATATTTAATCTTTTTACTTGTCTATAATTACATTTGGGGCTTTTTTTACACTTATAATTTTAGTAATAACAATATAAATATAGTTTGTCTTTTAAAACAATTTTTAGTAAACCAGGATTTTTTGTATGCATACATATCATTGAAAACAAGAAGTTCTTAAAGAACTAAAATAGTCTACTTTCCTGTTACTTATATACTTACTGAAATTCTAATCGAGAAATAACTAGGTTTCATAACAATAAATATCATAAACAATCGTTTCTACACTAGATTTACACACATTAGAAAAAAATCGCTAAACACAGCATCCAGGTATAATTTAAACTTCTAAAAGCCAAAATCAACTATTTTCCTTAATATTCTTTCACAAATAACTTAATATTATTTATCGTCTGCTCGATTTATTTGTAGTTCGAAGAATAATTAAATATTTATTAATAAATAAAATAATGAAACTACTCCAAACTGCATTAAAAAAATAAATGTAAATTAAAACTAAGCATAATTGTATGCAAAAAATATCCCTTGCCGCTTTCTTGGTAAACAATTAATGGACAATCAATGAATCACATTGTTCTACATTTTATGACATAATTTTAAAATAATTCATGAAAAAATTATTTTGCTTCAAATATTTTTAAATAAAGTTTCTCATGTCATTGTTGATTTCGCAACAGTGATTTAAATGACTCAAATTGAATTTCAATGCTAATTCAATGGGAAATTCGCCGACAGATAGTAGATTTAGGTCCGTCCGGACGTACAGACAGACGGACAAAAAGTATGAAAGTTGGGTGTCTGAGGTCATAGCTTTCTAACAAAAAAGAATTTTTAAGATCCGAATGATAGAACCGATTTTGGAAGGGGGGTACGGACAGACAGACAGGCGGACATCGACCGCATGTCAATACCTACTTTTTCATTTTTTTAAATTCTTTCGAATTAAAAAAAGAAAAGTAGACTAAAAATACTTTGCATCATTTGCAACAAAATACATACAAATAGTCGGGTGAATTTTAACTATTCGATGGATTAATTATTGAATATTTTAGACATAAATAATTTCTCCAAAAACCCTAAAGATTTGAATATCGCACGACCTGAGAAAAGAAAAGTTAGAAATTAGAAATAGAAATTTCATATTTCATTGCAAAGGGATAACTCAGAAAATGCCTCATATATTGTGTAATTATTAAAGTTTATATAACTTACTAAACTGTGTTACGTTGAAAATTATGCGAGTGGGTTGAAAATAATGCGGTTTTGTGCGAACTGGAGTTGATTAACTGGAGTTGATTGTTGGAGTTGACTGGAATTTATATTATGGGGAAAATTAAAAAGACTTAAATATGGATACATAAATAACACCTAGATATATCACCTACAAAATGATTAATTTTTTGTAAGAGTTATGTAAAATTAATGGGTTAAAATAATTAAAATAAAGGCCTAAACTCTGTGTTTCAGTACGGAAAGTGTTTTTTATTTGTTTTTGAATAAGTTTTAAGCATTGCAGTTTTATCTTGTTGAAGAAAATGTTAGGTACTATCTGTCAATGTGCAATTGTAAACCAAAGCAGATGATTTGTTAATTGTATAAAAAAAAATCACGCAGAGTCAAGTCGAAAAATTGTACAACAGGGTCAAACAGATTTCGGAGGTTGTTTTTGTATCGATAAATTTATAAAACATTTTACATGAAAATAAATGCTAAAAAGGACTAATAATTACAAAAAAACTGACAAAGTTTGTGCATTCAAAACTCATCAAAAATTTAATTTTAATCTTTAAAATCTTTTAATTAAGAATTGAATCTAAATATTTTAAAGATTTTTTTAAGACTACAAAAAATCCGTGTATTCTTTTCTATTTTACTCATTTGTAAAAAAATTTTAATAAAAAAAATGCATTTTAAATTCACATTAATTTTTTCAACAACATTAAAGTTGAACAAAAAAACTGTCAAAGCTGATGTTTTAAATATTAAAATAATTGCAACTGTATAATTTATGCATTTTTCTGAATACATATTTTGCATACTTTTAAAATATTGCTATTATCATTATAAAGAAGAAAAAAGCAGGTTCATAAGTCTAATCCTTTTTCTTCCAATTAAATTGAAAATGATGTTAGAACATCAAAAACATCAAAGAACATTAGAAAACATCAAATTTCACTATATTGACATACCCTTCAGTAAATGTCAAACGTTAAGTTTTCTTAATACAGTGGTGGTCAGAATTATAAGGACAATGGAAAAATCGCTAGATCTTTTCGACAAATCACGGTTGAATTATGGAAATTTTATGTATGTTAGCCAATATTAAACTAAGCATTTTAAATAAGATTTTTTGCAAATATACATAAAATTAAAAAATTTAAAATGCGTTATAAATTTTAACATACAGCGAAATTGGACAAAATTATACGGACAATTGCATTTCTGTGTAAGTCAAAAGCATAAATTTACATAAAACTAGCAAAGTTTCTGCTTTGTACACATTCCATGGTGTTATAAAGATTTTGCGAGTGTTTGAAAACTTCATTACACTTATCTTCAACCATGCCACTAGGTACGAAGCTTTCGGTGTTTGAAAAAGGAAAATTAATCGCTTATAAAAATTCTGGACTTACTGGACGTGAAATAGCATTGAAATTGAATAGATCAAAGACTGTAATATATAATTTTTAGAAAAATCCTGGAAATTATGGAAAACGAAAATACCCAGGATACCCAGGTAGGCCATCTTCTGTGTCTTCGAGAGATAAAAGATGAATTATAAGTAGAGCTTGCTCCAAAAAGCAAACATCGACGGAAATAAAGCGTGAACTGGAATTTAACTACAGTGCTCGAACCGTTCGCCGTGTTTTACAAATTGCCAAACAGGTTCGATACTGAAAACTGAAGTCACGGCGGCCCCCTCTTACAAAAACCCAAAAGAGACTATGAGGATGGAGTTTGCTAAAAAGTACATTTCTGTGGGTGACAAATGGAATGATGTTGTCTTTTCTGATGAAAAGAAGTTTAACCTAGACGGAACTGGTTTAACCTAGACGGAACTGGTTTAACCTAGACGGACCTGATGGGTTTAGGTATTTTTGGTATGATCTTCGCAAAGAAAAAGAAATACTTTCAAAGCGTTCATATGGTGGCGGCGGCTCAGTAATGGTATGGGCAGGTTACGCAGCCTCTGGAACTACAGAAATATTATTTCTTCAAGGGGAAATGAACTTAAATAGTTATGTTGATATGCTGGGGGACAATCTTTTGCCAGAAGCACCGTTGATAATCAGTGGTGACTATTTATTCCAGCAGGACAATGCATCAATACATGTGTCCGCAGCTGCAAAATCATGGTTTGACGCTAATTCTGTAAAACTGTTGACTGATTGGCCAGCTAAAAGTCCCGATCTAAACCCAATCGAGAATTTGTGGGGTATTTTGGAGCATGAAGTTTACAAAAATGGCACTTAGTACCATAACAAACGAGAACTGGTGTCATCAATTGAAAAGACATGGGAAAATATCCCTATGAGCACCCTAAAGAAACTAACGAGCTCTATGATGTCAAGATTAATTAAAGTAATTGAAAATAAGAGTGAACTTATTAATTATTAATTGTTTTGTCTTGAAAATTTTAAATGTCCTTATAATTTTGTCCAGTTTCCTAACAATGTATTTTTTGTTTATTATTTTCATAAACTCAAATTTTGTATTTTAAGTTTTTTATTGTTCTTAAATGATTTATAGCATAAAGAAGTATTTTATGTCTAAATACATTTTCATTTAATTCAGAAATAAATTTTTTATGTTCAATTTTCAGTTGTCCTTATATTCTATAATTTTGACCACCACTGTACTAAAAACATACTTATAATAAAAATACTTGCAAAACATACTTGTTATAATATATAATTGTTTGAAAAAAATATGCATACACAGAGAATATTTTTCGGGTGTGAAAAATGATAAAGTTGTAGTGAATAATTTTCGGAAGTAACAAGAAAATAAGTTTTTCATATTCAGAAAAGGATAACTGAAAGGGGAATTTATGAACAAAATTCCATTTAGAACATAATGTTGGAATTCTAGGAATTGCAACCTTTAAATGAAAAACCGAGTTGACAAAGCATTGGGCTTCATATATAGTGATTCCAAGAAAAATTGAAGAATACGGTCCAACGCTGATATACCAAAAATGAATTTTGGGGTCCAAAATCAATCGGAAATTCATTTAGTGTATCGGGGACCAATGTACGTTAAATCTATCGATGTCCAATTTTTTGAAGCGACCGTATCATATCCTTTAAATCTTAATTCTGATATAGATGTTATTGTAGCCTTTCGTAATAAGCTAATAAGTCCTATACTAATTGGCCGTTGAAAAAATACCCTCCAAACCAAACACAAAGTTGTTCTTTCATTTCTCGTCATCTCGTGGCTTCCATTCCGCTCTCTTCTTAGCGAGGGTTGCCAATTAATTATCTTCAAAATTTGAAAGTCTTTAGTTATGCAGACTGTCCATCTTAGGCAGAAACTTAACTGAAACGCAACGCAAACGATTCGCCTGCGAATGAGTGCAGTTTCGTGAGATTTTTGTGTGTCATTTTCCTAATTGAAACTGGAACAAATCCTTCGCGCGAACAATGACGTCTGTCTATTTCTAGCCTTCCTTTTCAGGAGCTTTAGCACTGATAATTAGGGCTCGTAATTTAGAACCCTGGTCAAGTGACGAGCTCAATACCTGATTGGGCACTTAACGCAACTTCGAGTGACATCATACGCTAACGCCGCACATTGGGGCCAAATCGAAATCTAGCGCGCCAAAACTCAAAAATTCGACTTTAAAAAACACACTTTTTACTTATATTTATATAATGCTAAGATGTTGGGGAATATGTTTATACAATATTAGAATAGACAGATGGCTTGTATGGGGCTGCCAAATTGGAAGTTTTTTGTTTAACGCTAATTTGCAGTTTGTTTAGTCAGCTGTCTACTCCTAAAGTGAGAGGTCGGTTTCAGTTTTATATGCTTGAATGTGAGATTTTTTAGATGTAACCTGTTAATTAAAGTACGTATACTATGTTTATGCACCGTTTAAAAGTTATTCTAAAGTTTATCTTATATTTTTAACTCGATAAATGTAGAACATGAAAACAACAAAAATCAAAATGTGTATGTACGTCGTTCAAAAGAGTGCCACTTTTTTGTAATGCCTTGCAATGTCGTAACATTTTTTGGCAATGTAATAACAAGTCTATTGAACATATTCCATAAAATTTTACTTGAAATAACTTGCAATCTTATGAGATTTCTTGTTTTATGTATAGGAAAGGGGCTAACTATTTCACGAAACGTTCGAGAGCATTAAAGTCAAACATTCAATTGAGAAGTTAACTAATATAATGAAACTCATATAAAAGTTATAGAGACAGTTCCTACAACGAAGATCATTGACAATTTAGTGGAAGTGAAAGAAAAAACGCATATCTAATGAAGCTATTCTTTAATGGGGTTTATCCACTTTGCATGCAAAAATTAAATTCATTCAAAATGTTCTAGTTCTACAGATAGCTTACCGCCTAGACACACGGACGTTTGAATCAAGATAAAAAAAAAAGCCCTATTTATTTGGAAAAGAAATAATTGATACATTTAGAGAGGAAATAGGCCTACTTGGATAGCCTATTTCTTCTCTAAATGTAATCTTGCACTCTATGGATACACCAGTTTAAGGTAGGCGGGAAACACAAATATGACAGAGCTCGTAGATTTTTCAAAAACCCTAGCATAACTTCAATAATTACTGAAGTTGATGAAGAGTTAATAACAACCAAAAACTACTTTATTATTATATATGAGTACTTTATCATGCGAATCTAAGATTAATGTAACTGCATTAGAAAAATATTGCAGTGAGACAGCCGAGTTATATGTTTCTCAATATAATTGGTATATCCAATACCAGTTACGGTTCACAAAATATTTATTTATGAGGCTATAGTTTTTTAAAAGAGTTCAATACCAATAAATCAATTGTCTGAATATGACCAAGAGTCGAGACATAAAGAATCCAGACAATTTCGTTTGGACAACACCAAGGCAAAAATCAACATCGACATAATTCATAATTTATTCATTTCATATCACATATTCATTAGTGACTTTTCTTATTGACAACACGCACAATAAACTCAAAACGATTAGCCAGGACATAATTTTTATTAGAACAATCAGATTCCCTATTTTCTGACAAAGACTCATCTAAAAGTGCCAGCAATGTTTGTGAACAGTTCAGCAGCAGAGAAACAGAACTGAGCTCAGACACTGAGTCCGAATATAAGTCCGTGTAATGTAGTATATTTACGATTTTTAGTGAATCGCAAACGTTTTATTATATCAAATTTCATGTGCTTTTATACAATTTTAAAAAACCAAAAAAATATTTTGGAAATCATTACTTTTTTTATTAATTGAGGTCTAAGTTCAACAATGCACTGGTACAGGGTTATTCAGGAACAATGGACCAAATCAGAAAAAATCACTTTACAATAAATTTTAGTGCAATTTATAACTCCCACACAACTCTTCATGGCTACAGTCCCTGGACAAATTATTAGACGCATTGCAAGATTTCATGTTAACATATATCAGTTTTGCTTTCAGGACTTATAAACCTAATCATTAAATGTTAAGTTGCCATACGTTAAAAATAAATACAAATATGTAGTCTACAACAATTTTTTTAATTAAAAATCAATAATATTGTAGTTTAAATATACCATTTATTGCATAAAAACTCTTAAGAAATATAAAATTACTAAAAAAAATTCAGTACGTCTAATAATTTGTCCAGGAACTGTATCTGACGTAGAGTAGCGGAATTAATTTTGTCGCGGTAGATTTCAAGTTCGCCCCACTGTGCGCCGTCGGGACTTTGGACTCCACAAATGTAACGAGGATACTATCCCAATATACTCGGATATCTTAATTGGATTTTCGGCTGCATATTACCGTTATAGGAAAAACCAGGCCCAATTCTTACAATCCTACCAAACCACTCGATCTAATAACCCGATCCTCCCCTTGCCACTGTGCATTCCCACTAATCGTTTCTGTCTCCAAGGATGCCCTTCAAGTGAACGCGTCAAAAGTGACATGTCCCCCCTTTCCCATAACATTGTCATCTTTCGGAAATGAGCCCCCCCTCCCCCCAAGAGGGGGCGTAGAATGAATAATTTCCTGCCGTCGGCCCTTCGTGAATCGGGCTCACGCGAAGGGTGGGCCGCCGGAAATGATAATCGGGCCGCGTGCGACGGCCCGTCATTTCCCGCGGCCGGCCCTCACTTGCGGACTTTTCAAGGGGTAGGAATGAGGCGGTATTTGACACCAGTTGTTGGACTACTCCTTTATCCCTTTCCGACCGAGCTATCACGATCGTGCGGATTTAAAAGAGAATGTTCAAGCTTTTCAAAAATATCGATACCACAGCAGCTGACTTATACCATTCGTTATTTGTATAAAAAATGAAGTGGTTTGTAAGGAGTTGTTGGCATTGGGGATGCTGTTTAAGGACACTTTTTTGATAAAACTCTAAAAATTGAGTCTCATATACTTAAATCAGCGACATCTGACGGGGTCTTAAAGGGATAACCCCCTGAGGAGGCCCGGGTGTCATAGTGGGTTTGATCGCAGCCCATTACGCTAACTCTGCCCCTCTGCAGGTAAACTGCAGGAACTAGCCTAAGGACTTGGACCATTGTTGCAAAAACTCAATTATTCTAGCCTATAGTAAAACCCAAGAAAAGACTAATAATTCTAAAGCAAAAATGGTCTAATCCATTGTAGTGGTTACTGCAGTTTACCCGCCCACGGCAGAACAGTCTGCGCGGGTTTGATTCCCGCCTTCGCCCTGGGTGTACTTTCTCTTTTGTTTCAGTAAAAATTCTGTCTTTGTCTGTCTTACTTGACAAAGGTTTATAAGCGGGTCTCTGATCAAGCACACAAACCGAAAAATACATGTACCAACCTACCTACCTAACCCTCTGAGGGGGGTGGGGAGCCCAGTCGGTTAAGGCGTTCACCTTGCATGCGGAGATCCCAGGTTCGGTTCTGGACATCGCCAAAATAATAGCCAACTCAAAAACGGCCCGTGGAGCAAAAAATGCCCGACGAATAATACCCAGAGGTATAATAAGTGGAGGAAGTGCGCGTCACAAATATGCTTCAAAGTCACAACGCTGAGTATGATATCGCTCTTAACGGTTACCTTGGGCACCTACTCAGGTGTCAGCTCATCACTTGACTGTAACGACGCCCGTCGCCAATAGTCCTCTTGTAGCTCTAGTGCGACGATGGTTCAAACGAAACTAAACTACTTATTTAAACATCTGAAAGACAAGCAAATTGCTTATCGAGGGTTAAAACAAGTGTAAACTTGTTTTTATTATATGACAATAAACTTTAATTTGACATAGAGTTATAACTAAAAAAAATTTAATTTCTTTAATTTTTTTTAATTATATTTATCTAGTAGGTGATTATAAATTACTTCTCCATACGTCATTTTAATTTTAATTACTTAAAATAGTAAAATTTTTAAATTTGTACAAAATTCCTGGAAAACCTGATAGGCAGATGGCGGGTTTATTCGTTTGTATCCCTCAGAAGGTTAATACTAACCTGAGTTGAATTTTCGTAGCAATGCAGCTTCACGAGGGCTATTGGCATTAGGCATCACAAATTATAACCACAATAAGGTGACATGCCGACACCTGAGTAGGCACCCAACGCAACTTTTAGAAGTGACATCATACGCCGTTTCGAAACTCTGTAGCATACTTAACGTGCACTCCCGCTACAATGGATATTATTCGTAGAAAACAGTCATGTTGCACAGGCAATTTATAGATCAGCAGTTATTTTGGCAATGCCCGAACCTGGGACCTTTCGCATGCAAGGCACGGACTAGGATCCTCAGCTACCTAAAGTTTTGGCAAAAATGTGTATCATAATTTCGTGCATCATTTTAAAAATAAACTAATAACAATTAGGGTCTTAATTTTATTTTCGTTCGTGTTCTGAAATGTTTGTTGTTGAAAACTCTTTGCAACTCACTTGACTCTTTTATGCCCGGTACCTAAAATATAGAACGTTTATTTGCTTTTCCTAAGCTTAAATTTGTCTGAATAAACAAAATATATATTAAGACAAATGATGACAATAGTCCTGAACAATTTTTGTAGAACAGAATAAGCTGTCTCATAAGCAAAGGGTCCGCCAATCCGCTAATATATATATATATATATATATATATATATATATATATATATATATATATATATATATATATATATATATATATATATATATATATATATATATATATATATATATATATATATATATATATATATATATATATATATATATATATATATATATATATATATATATATATATATATAATATATATAAATATATATATATATATATATATATATATATATATATATATATATATATATATATATATATATATATATATATATATATAATTGTGATTAACAGATAAGATTACAAAAAATTAGTGTCCAATATGGACTATAGAGCTCACTAGTTCAAACCTGAAGGCAATTTGCGTACTGAATTTTTTTTATCGTGCATTATTTTATGCAGTTTTGTTTAACTGATCAAATGCGATAAATAAAAACACATACTAACTCGTAAAAAAATACTTTAATACTCATTAAAGACAAAAAAATTATGTGTTATTCTTATTTCAGTTTTTAGTGGCTGTTATTATTACACATCCGCTTACAAAGACAAAAATAGAATAACAATGTTATCCAGAAAGAACCTAAACAATGCGTCCTAATTCTTTCCCCTCTCTTTGCGGTATTTAGTCTCATAATATGTTTATTATAGCTCGAGATTCAGTTGCAATTTGTTCGACGCCTATTAACCATCTCTCGCCAATGGAACCCGCCAAATATGGAGTTTTGTCGCCACGGGATAGCCAAGCTAGTCGCGACGTTTGACAAGTAAATACTTGACATGTGTCTAAGATCGTGAATCTAAAATCATTATTAGATTGTGATTTATCAAAATGGCGATTGGATACGCTTAAATTATTGACCCAAAGTTTATTTTACAAAAAAAGTTTTACACTTTTTAAAAAAAATTATTAATCAATATACGTAAGTTTTTTTATTGTACTTAAAATACGAATCATTACTACTATGAAAAAAACGCTCAACCCATATTTGTTTTAAGAATTGTCTTTGGAAACGGTTATGATGTTTTAGCGACATATTTATAATACACTTATAATGTGGTTGATTTATCTCCGAATATAGAGATAAGTCAACCACAGTTTAAGTGTAATGCAAAGTTATTCTTCCCGTTATTTGCAAAATGCCCGTTAACGCAGTGGTATTGTGCAGTTACTGGGATAAATCGCAGGAATATCAAGCATTTATTTAAACATAATTATGTTTTAATTGTTTCCTTTCAATATAGATTTTTTTTATCAAACTGCTATTTTTCTTGTTAGTGATATATTATGTCCTTAATGTGTGATCTTATCAATAGATTTTTAGTGAAGAGATATTATACAAGTATCACTATTAACATCAATCTCTTTGCATTTTATGCATTAAAATTCCTGATTAATTTACAATAACATTAGGGGGAACTAGGGACATTTGACCCATAAGGATACATGACCCAATGGCTTTTCCTCAGTATTGTGAAAGTTTCATTGAGAAAGTTGGAAGTGGCATCACTTTTTTTTTCCTTTCAGTCAGCTGACTACATGGTGAAAAAAGATTTTTTCAATTAGTTACTTGTTTTGTTTATGCTTTTAGCTATGATTAATGAATTTATTTGCAAAATACTTTGTTTTGGGGTTAAACAAAAAAAAAGTGCAACTAGGGATACTTGACCCAAGCCAATTTCGGATACGTGACCCAAGTAAATAATGCAAAAAGTAGATCGAAGCAGGCCAAGCAAATTTTTCAAATAATTACGGGAGTCCTAAAGTAAATGACTGGCTTCTTGCGAGATATTTTGGGAAAATGGAATGCAAGAACATTTGTTGGGAAGGTACAAGAAAAAAAATTCTAACGAGATTAAAATTCAGTTTGAAAAAAGAATACATGAAAAATGTTTCAAATGATGACCCAAAACTAAAGTTTTAAATCATTTATTAATTACTATTACATTATTAATTTTACTACTATTGCAGTTAATACTTCAGAAAAATACTATTATATATTGTGTGATACTTTCTGAAGTATAAATTGGCTGCATTTGCACATCCATAAATAGTGTTTTTTTAAGTTACCAACCAAAAACTACAAGTTGGGTCATATGTCCCGGGTTCCCCCGATACATTTAAGTAACTTTAGTTTTAATTGTTATTGATACGTTATTCATATCAATAGCCTTCATTTTGTCGCATCAAAATAATAATATAATTTTCTAACTTGTCAATAGAGATCTTTCTTAGAGAAATACGATACCAATATGACTAATTCTTCTAAGTGGCTCTAGGTACTGCGAAATTTCCAAATAAATCGCTGAAACACGATAATATTCCCATAAATACACTAGTCCCACTTTCGACATTCAAATTACTAATAAAGCAATACTACCTTTGCTCCAGGTGATTACTAATTAGATGAATTTCAAGTTGGAAAGTTTCGCAGAGACCCTTAAAGAAGGGGGACCAAAATATTGGCTAACTGAAGAAACTTAGTGTAAGAACGTGCTAAGTGACAAAAAGATGAAAACGAGAAAATGAGCTTGAAAGTTTTTCGTTTGCACTTAGATACGTTAAAAACGACACTTAAAAAAGGTAAAAATTATAATTTATGTTTATGAAAAGGGGGAATCTTGTTAAGTTATCTTTAAAAGTGAGAATAACATATTCATTGACGCAAAAATCTCAATTTTTTCAAAAATATCACTTAGCACGTTCTTACACTAAGCTCTTCAATTGATAAAAGATCATTGAAATATCCGATGTGTTGAAAGAAGTGGACGGTTTTGCAACTGTATTGCTGAATTGGTTCACAACTGATGATTGAATTGGTTTTGCATCTGTATTGCGTCTGAATAGTTATTTTGAAGAAGATCTGGAGAGGTGAACACTTTGAAGATTTCATGGGTGTAAGACTGGAATGCGAAATTAATATTTTATTATTATTTAAGTTTCCATTTTAGAAACATAAGTTTTGAAACAGAGACATCATATTATTGTAGCGATAAATTCTATACAATATTTTTAAAATCAAAGCTCTTCAATATATTTATCCTTTTTATATTTTCAAATTTAATAAAATTTTGAAACTGAATAAAATTAGAGATGATTAAATCGTTTTTTTTACTAAATTTTTTGTTAAAATTTTCAAGCAATTATTTTTTAAATATGATTATAACAAGAAAAGTTACATGAGTAAAATATAATACATTTTATGATTTTTTCTCAAAATTTAAAGTAATACTGAACCTTATTAAATCTAAACACATTTAGCTCAGTTTACATCCCAAGAATCTTCTTCTTTCCGAAAACAATTATAACTACTATAAATAAAGAAATAAAAGAATTAGAAAACTTTTGAAATTTAATTTAATTTTAAATTAGCCTATATCATAGCGATCGAAGCTGCCACTTAAAAAATATAAATCAATCAATCTTCTCTCGGCACCTGAAAAATCAGTCTTCTATAATATACCAACGCTTTACCGAACAGAGTTGCTAATAAACTAGAATTTTGTGTGCGTGTTAGATTAACAAAGGTGTAACTACCACCTCAAAATAAGAATATAAAAGTAGACCCATATGGAGAAAGAAAATACTTTTTAAACCTATTACTCCTAAGTAATCTATTGTACAGTAGAATAACTAGAACATTGCAATAGACTAAAGTGAAAAATGAAAAATAAAAAAATAGCAGACCTCCATCCCTTAGTGAGTTATAATATGAATTAACTTTTCATCAGCTCCGAGTTCTATGAATTTAAAATTTTCTATCTTATATATATATATTTAATTTTAAATTGAATCGTTCCTTGAAATACACCACAGAAATTTTAATTTTTAATAATTTTTAAGCCAAATCAACTATTGAATTTTTTGTCTACAATCTGTAACCTAATAAGAACAACTTTAGATATTAGTCATACCTTGTTCTATAAATAGATTTTGAAATTGGACACGATGTTTTTTGTACGTGTAAAAACTTATTTATAAATAAATTTTTATAGAAACCTATCTTTATCATTATTTCTGTAAATATTGAATTTTCCGTTTACAATCTGTAATCTAAAAAAAAAACTTTAGATATTAGTCATACCTAGTTATAGGTAAGGTAAGGTAATCGCTTCCGGCTGCCTATTTCTAGCCTCCTTTAGGAGCTTTAACACAGCCAATAACGCCTCGTATTTTAGAACCCTAGTCAAGTGACGAGGTCGACACCTGAGCGGGCACCCAACGGAACTTCGAGCGACATCGTACGCTAACGCCGTCGGGACTTTGGACTCCACAGATTTAACGAGCACGTCTGTCCCTGTGTACTCGGGCCCAATACCTAGTTATGTAAATAGATTTTAAAACGGGATACTTTTTTTTTTGTAACTGCAAAAACAGCAGTATTACTGCAAGTAAACTACAGTTTTATTATATGTTATTTTTGTGAACCCTGTTATTATTTATATATATATATTTTAGTTTACTCTATTCATACTAACTTTTATCTCAATACAATCATTTACAATTTTTTCGAACCACCTCAGCTATTTCCCTTTCAATTTGCTTCGTCCCCTGCTTCTTCTTAAGACAGAAAGTCTAAGAAACTGCTTACTTAACTTTAATATGAACCAGCACCTAGACGAAGAGCTTAGTGCAAGATTAAGATTCCAAAACCAGCTGCGACCAGGTATTCAGCATACGTGATTCATTTGTGCCTGGATTTAGAACGAGTCTTAGCTAACTTGGAATGGTTTAGATGCGTAATCTAAGGGATTAAATTTTCCCAAGTTTTTTTTTTATAAGCGATTCGTTATATTATTTAGCGGGTTATGTGTGCTAAAAAAATTGGATAGTGTTTTTATTGGTTTCATTGATAGAAAGGAATCATAGTTTTGGGTGATTAGAAATTAACCTTTAAAATAAAGTGAATAAAAATGTCGGGGAATTAACGTCTATAAAATATTCAAAAATACTATTTATAGCGTTCCCATGGTATTCAAATGTTTTCATTTCTCCTTTTTTAGATACTTTCAAGAATAAAATTATTATTTAAACATCTGTTGTACATTAAGAGAATATATTTACCAACGTAAATGAAAATTTTTATGTAGTGTGGTTTGGGGTAATTTTGAAGCATGCATCAAACTTTTTTCATATCTATATCTAACCAAGGACAAATTTGATAAAAATAAACTTATTTTTCAATGACCCAGTCAATTGGAAAAATTATGAAACAGGCAAATTAAATAGGATACACTTATTTACATTTGGGTTATTTAAATTGGGTTGGTTTTTTTACGCTAAACCCTACTACACAGTTTTCCTAAACATATTATTTAGGAAAAAATCAAAACTTAAATGAAGTACCGTAGTTTTATCAAATCAAAAGTTTTGCTAAGTAGGCAAAAACATATGGCGAATCCATCATCACTGAATACTTAACATGAATAACACAGTTTTCTTAAAGAATTTAGAAATTTAAAGCAAAATTGATATGAATCGCCTCAGTTTTGTCAAATAGACAAAAACAATTTAGTGCATACTTCAGAAAATCATAACTGAACACATCACATGAATTACACAGTTTTTGCTGAAAGATTTTACATAGGATAAAACCAAAATTGATATTAAACACCACCTTCTCTATTTGACGATTCCAAAGCACGCAAAAGGAATGCATTTTAAATGCTCAGAAGTACAACATATGCGTTTCCAGGCTTCTTTGATTCAGTAGCTGTTGAGTAAGTACACCGGAATGCAATTGTAAACCGTTTCCCCTTACCTTTTTTTGAACGTCACGAAAAGTTAGCTTTGCCAATAATGTCGACTACCTGGTATTCAAGTTTTGTCTTTGAATGCTAAGATGGTATTTATTATTCCTTGCTATACAGAGCGAATTATTTGAGATGCTGATTCCACATTTTACCTCAATTTTCGACGGATTAAATATTTTAGTATTAGGTATTTACCTACATATATTTATGTATTTCTTCTTTTTTTCAAGTTTTAAAACTCATTTTTTATGAAATTTTAATTCATATTTTAATACAATGAATATCTCTCTCTCAAATTTATTGAAAATTCCGTTAAAATTAGTATATGAATTTTTTTTTGTAATCAAACAATTCAATAAAATAATTTTTCACTTGATTTTCTTCCAAATGCCTTGAGTTTAAAACAACAAAAATGAATCTCAAAACTCGTTTTTACCAAGCTATAGATAGACACTTAATTATTTTATACACTTTACTACTGAGAACTACCAAACATCTAGACAATTGATGATTTTCTACCCAGTGGTGATGGCACAAATATTTTCTGCGTTTCAAAATCATTAATGTCAGCTAATTATTGATAGCATCATTATGCCGTGCTTGTGCATTTTTGTTATTAGGGTTATTCATTATGTACTCAAGAAATTTACTTTCAAATTTATAACAAAGCTTCAAAAGTGTTTATATTTTTAGCCTCTTAAGCTGGAATCCACTTATGGAAGTCTAATGATTCAATGCTTAATAGGGTTGGATCAGATTTGCCACAAACACAACATTGTATTGCTTGAGAAACAACCTGGTTTTATTGCTTGAGCATAATCTATACAACACTAAAAACCTATAGTAACTAAACAAAGTATAAATTGTAAATTAATAAAAAGATAAATTGTCTTCTTTAAAACACAAATAAACCTTGTTCTAACATCATTTTCAATTTAATTGGAAGAAAAAGGATGAGACTTATGAACCTGCTTTTTTCTTCTTTATAATGATAATAGCAATATTTAAAAGTATGCAAAATATGTATTCAGAAAAATGCATAAATTATACAGTTGCAATTATTTTAATATTTAAAACATCAGCTTGGACAGTTTTTTGTTCAACTTTAATGTTGTTGAAAAAATTAATGTGAATTTAAAATGCATTTTTTTTTTATTAAAATTTTTTTACAAATGAGTAAAATAGAAAAGAATACACGGATTTTTTGTAGTCTTAAAAAAATCTTTAAAATATTTAGATTCAATTCTTAATTAAATAAATTAAAAGATTTTAAAGATTTTATGTATATTTCAATTAGGGAAAATCAAATTTCTTTTCATAGGAAAATCCTTAAAATATTTTAAGAAAAATATAATGCTTTTAGTTAATTGAAAACTAAAGCGAGCAATAAAAAAATGAAGTAAAAAAGTTATCCTTATAAAACCTTAATAGTTTCTTTGGCCCAGGTATAAAAAACTAGAACTAACATTCCGAGTGAATGGTTTTTAACTTATAACTCAAAACAGTCAATTTAAAAAAAAAAAAATTAGGTAAGTGTATTTATTAAGGAGTCTGTGGGCCAAAGTTGCCCCTAATCAGGAATATACAATGTTTCTAAACATTTCAGATTTCAAACCCAACGCTCTGAGAAAGAATCTCAGTGTAATCCATCGAGTGTATGAAGAGGCGCCCTGCTAATAAAGAAAAAGGCCAGCCCAGCTCTGTCATTAAAACACCGAGATGGGCCATGAACTATGAGGCCTTCTCCGGCGTTACCTGGCAACTGCGTCTCAGGTAGAAAGGGTAAAAACCACCAAACACAAGAAGTACGAATGGGTTAAGGTTCTTTCGTAGAAACAGTTAATTTTGAGTTCCGTGCTTTGTTCAATAATTGTTACTGTGAATTACTTTTTACAAATAAGAAAAAAAATTAGTCGATATATGCCAAACGAGACATTTGTATATGCTATATATGTTTTCGCATTACAGTAGTGGTCAGATGAACATTCATGATTATAAACTGATTGCAAAATTCAGATTTAAAATGGTTATAAAATTGCAAGAAATGGTGAACATGAAGTGAAATTTGACAGGAGAACTCGAGCGATTTAAATGAATTTGCTGCCGATGAAAATTTAGTGAATTTAAAAGGGTCGAGTCATGAAGAAATGTAGTAATTAAATTAAAAGGGAAATCGGTACACAGATATGCCAGTGACCAAATTGTAGGTACTTTAACTATGTGGTTAGCACCTGACCACAGTGTTATTCATAATATTGTTTTTTTTATTAACACCGTCATTCCACGTCATTGCAAACCTTTGTCCTCATTTATACATAGCCATTTCAATAATAAAACTGAAATTCATAACCAACTTATAGTACGGATGAAGCGTCAAGAACTATTCATTTTTGATCAATTTAAAAAACGGGTCAAAGGGACTTAATTGCTATTTTATCCCTCTCTCTAAGTAAGAAAGGGGAGGCGCTGGAATCTGTGGGCTCCAAACTCCGACCCATCAATTATGGATAGTTTCGAGGTCCAAACAATCAGTTAGTCGGCGTGCTAGCTGGCTCGTAATGGCCCCCCATTAGGCTCGGAGCCTGCTGCATAAATGATGCCTTCCCCCACACTGTGGCAATTATTGCATCGCTTTCCATCCGGCTAAAGGCTTACCAACGTCACACTTTGCCACAGATCTAATGAAAGAAATGAGTTGTACTTGGCAAATCGTAACGGATCATCCCATGTAAATGAAGGTGGGATTTCGAACAATGGTTTAACTTTGCTTTCGCGTTTTTGAGGTATTTGATCTTTGGGTGAAGAAAACTTATATTTTATTGAATTCGTCAATCAAATAGTTTGTAAACAACATTAATTTATCGTAAATAGTTTGTAAACAACATTAATTTATCGTAAATAGTTTGTAAACAACATTAATTTATCGTAAATAGTTTGTAAACAACATTAATTTATCGTAAATAGTTTGTTAACAACATTAATTTATCGTGCATTATGAGACAATTTGGTGCATAAAATTTTATAATGTTTAATGTAACTATCGTTCCACTTTGTCAAAGGCATATCAAAATCACACTTTGCCACAGATCTAATGAAACAAATGAGTTGTACTTTGCAAACCGTAACGGATCAGCCCATATAAATGAAGGTGGGCTTTGAAAAGTAATGTAACTTTGCTTTTGTGTTTTTGGGATACTTTTTTGAATGTAGAAAACTTATATTTTATCAGGTTATTAAATCAAATAGTTTGTAAACAACATTATTGTATCTTACTTTATCGGACACAAACTTATTGGACAATTTGGTGTATAAAATTGCCTAATGGGGAATGTAGCAGTCGTTCCATCTTTTCAAAGGCTTATCGAACTCACAATT
Organism: Oedothorax gibbosus; assembly: GCA_019343175.1. Classification (NCBI taxonomy): domain Eukaryota; kingdom Metazoa; phylum Arthropoda; class Arachnida; order Araneae; family Linyphiidae; genus Oedothorax; species Oedothorax gibbosus. Next base: position 422,868 of record JAFNEN010000362.1, read on the forward strand.
TGCCAAATGAAGTTGGGATGTGAATAGTGATGCAACCGTGTTTCCTTTTTAGGGGTCAAACGACCTTTGGAAGGGAAGCTGGGATTTTCGTTTAGAGGATTGTGTATTTTAACAGATTCAGCAATCAAAATGTTTCTATAAACAACGAGTTTTAATTTATCGTGCTTCAAGGATAGTATTTGGTGTATACATACATCATATATAAATGTTTCACAAGGAATTGTAGCCATATTATTATATAGTTCCAGTCAAAAATTTATCAATGTCTTATCTTTTTTTAGATCTCTCGCCACAGATCTATTGAAAGAAAAGAGTTGTTCTTGAGAAATTGAAACGGGTGATCCCATGAGAGTGAAGGTGGAATTTTCTTGGCTTTTGTGTTCTATTGCATGTGAAACACATTTTAACAGATTCTTCAATCAAAATGTTCATAAACAACAAATATTAATTTGTAATACTTAGTGGACACTAAGATGGACTTAGTGGACACTTTCATGTGTAAAAATATTGCATCAAATAATGTAACAATTATTACATCATTGGTTTTTTTTTCGTTTTTTGCAAACCATTTTTCGGGGGTTTTATGGAAGAGGAACTAATTCATTATTTGGTGATACCAAGTAGATTAATGGATAAGCTCCACTTACAAAAAATATCAATTAAAATAATTGTTGTATTGAGCATTAACCATAAATTAAAATCAAAATACTAAAATAAAAAATAATAATAAATTCGTATTGGATTTACACAGTAGCGAATCAACACAATCAAAATATACTAGGTTAATGTGGTTTTATTTTCGTTTATTAACTGTAAAAAGGTTAATTTTCGTCCTCTTTACCTATAAAATACATAATAAAATGTAATCAACCTTCTAAAAGATTAAGTTATGGATTTAAATTAAAAGTTTATTTAAAGCATTAAATTTTAAAATTAAATTTTAGGATTTTTTTCAATTTTTGAACACAAGTGAAAACAAATCTAGTAACGTTTTTTTACAGTTTTTCCAGGCAGTTGAGGTTTCCTGGAATTCTAAGAGATATTTCAGAAAATATCGGAAACATTACTGAACAATTTAGAAACGCTGAGAGTAGTTTTCTGAATAGTTAATGTATTGGGTTCTAGATAAAGCCTTCTCTGCAAGGTTGAGTAATTCACCTACTACCAGTGATTTGATGCTCAAATTTATACTCAATTTTGAAACACGGACATACTCAATTTTGAAACAAGAACATACTCAAAAATTAGCCCATAAGGTCAATTTCAACTAATTTTTGAAACATATACATGCTCAAAAATAAACACCAGTTGTTTCATTCTTGAGTATATGCATGGTTTCAGATATGAGTATATCCAAGTTTCGAACTTAAGTAAAATTAAGTCACAGTGAGTTTGACTGAGCGACTTACTCGGATTTTTGTATTGTTTGCTCATTTTTGAAAACGTCATTTTTAGATAGTTTTATCCACCATTACCAAAAAAAAAAGTTATTTTTCAAGTAGTTAAAAGCTAGACCTCTCAAAGTAGGAAGCCATCTTAAAAAAGGACTTCAACATATATTACATTAACTACAACCACATTACATTATTTTTAGTGCAATCTGGTTTAGCTTTTTATAAGAAATACTTATTTAGATTTCCGTAACTTGTTTTTCCTTATGATCTCAATCCTATTTTTATACTAAAAGTTTCATCTATCTACCTAATAATATTAATTGTTTCAACTGACAATTTCCGCAATCTAATAAAGGAAAGCGAAAATTAATTCCATTAGGAAGGCTGGATAAGAATGGAAATGCGTATCAATGACGAATATTTTGATGATTTGTTATAAAAGTTCTTAGACAAAAAAAAATATCCAATATTTTGCTTTATATCATTTGTAAATAAGATTAAAACCTTATTTTAAGAATTGAAACAGGCAAAGTGCCCCCCCCCCCCCCTTAAAAAAAGATATTGAGTTGAACAACTTTCAGAAAAAAAAGTTGCAATATCGGGAGACCAATTTCGTAGTACATACACGGTATGATAAATTTTATAACACGTATCCTGAATAGGACCTGATGAAGAATTTGTGATGAATAACCGAAAAATAACATATGTGCACTTATCTTAATTCTCATTTACATTATCGATACAGATTTGTTTTGTTTGTTTGAAATGATATTCACCATAACTCAAACTGTACAAACACACATCAAATTAGTAATGCATACAATAAAAGTTAATATTTTAATTAATATTTTCCAATTTATTAGTTTAATTTAATAATGTCAATTTTGTTTTAAATTAATTTCAACTCTCATATTTTTGACAAAAAGAATTATGTCTTGTAACTCGAAAAATATACAGAAATTATACTAGAATAAGAAACTCCATATCTATTTCATCGATCTACAGAGAACTATCAAACCTTAAAATCATGTAATCAGGCATACCATACTAATCAAAAATACCCTAAATTATTCAGAGCACCTTAATATGTTCTAAAAATTTACTATATAATAATAAATTATTTAAAAAAATTACAGTTATAGAAATTCTTATCTATGACATTTATTATCCATATCTATTAAACTTCCTAAGTTATTGAATGACAAAAGATTTCTAAAGGACAATTCGGATTTCAATTATAAAATAAATTAAAATTCCAAATGTTTACAGATGTTATGCCTATTTGAAATTGCACGTAATAGGATTGTAATGGCGATGAGTTATTATATCCGACTCTGAAATTAATATTTAACGAATGTAAACTAAACTGTGTTATTAAATATTATTCAGTGAAAAGTTTTATATGGAACAGAATTTTTAGTTCATGTGAGTTTACATTGCATTGCATGATATTTAATAACCGCAGTATATCAAAATAATTGAATTGGTAGTTGTGAGTTACATATTTTAACTTTCGTATTTCAAAAATGTTTCCGTTTTTTTCCTCTTGATTTTTAGCATTTCGTAAGGAAAGACAATATTCTGTAATGTATTCACGTGTCTGATAATAACCAGACAATTATGAACTGTTCAAATTGTACACGAACTTACCACGTGACTATTATTAAAAATAAGCTTTATGTAGAAATATTTTTTGAGCTCGTATTCTTGATTATGATAAAACAAATAAGAAATAACAATTGTATTCTTTAAACAATTATCCTTAAACAATTTTAAAAACAAGTTCATTAAATCGATGAAGTTGTTTTAGATTTTATATAAATTGGGAAATGATCGACTTACAATGGCTGGAAAATAGAAAATTTATGAATCATCTGATGCAGTTTACATATAAATTAAATGATAAAAAATAATTGAAGTTTTCAACAACAATGGAAATATATATCTTAATTTTAAAACTGAATGTTAAATAAAGAAATTATAATAATTTTTCTAGAATTTTCTACTTTTTTTTACTTGTTTTGTTGATTGGAACTAAATACTTTCGTAACGATCAGAAGGATAGATGAATAGCTTTTTTTTTAATTATAAGGTTTTAATAGTGATGGTTACGTCCAGACAAAACTGAAACGTTTCTTATTTTTAACCAAACTAGCATTAATAGTATTGTTGTTAGCTGGTAGTAGTAATAATTGAAATAATAATTATAAAAAAAAACAATGGTGGACTTTCTGGTTGCGGTTAATAATTTATTATTAAGAAATTAAGAGGTTTTTTGAACTACACAGGTGCAAAACATATAATGTATGAAGCAAAAAATGAACTGAATTTTTTTTCTTCACATGGGGAATTCGTATTTTATAGTGCATTGTCTGTAAATATTTTTACTCTTTCGCTCGCAATGATTTCATTTGGAATCATCAAACAAAATGATTTTTTCTCACAAAGCTAAACTGGCACTTATTTCAAATACATTTATTAAATTCTCCATATATTTTTCTATAAAGTTACATTTTCTTTTTGTCGTTAGATGAAAAAATGAAGTGTTTTGACGAAATAAATAATGTTTATTGTAGTTAAATGAAAATATGAAAAACAAGGTAAAAATAAAATTAACTTTGAAACAGTTTTATTAAATAAATTGACACCAAATTCTTCATGCTTGCATTTTTAAATATTTTAAAATTTATTTTTTAACTATTTCTAACAATTAAAGTTTCTAAACGGGAGAGTGGGGGCTAATGGGACAAGGGGCAAAAAGCGGAGAAAAATATACTTTTTTACAAATATTTCTTCACTACAACATTGTAACTGTTAGACTTCACATTTTAACAAGCAAAGATCGGCCATTAAAAGCATGTGTTGAAGTGGAGAGAAGAATTGTTGTTTTGGAGAATCCAAAGTAAGTTAAAAGTGTACCTTTTTTTACACTTTTAAAAAAGTATTAAATAAAAACTTTTCATGAATTAAGCTATGGTTTTAGGTGGAATACATATCATAGATTAATATATTGCATGTCAAATACTGTGGTGAAATACCCTTGGTTCTGTGTTGGATCATTTATAAATAATAACACTGTAGGGTCTAATGGGACAGAAACTGTAGAGTCAAATGGGACACAAATATACCTAGCTTTGTATGCTTTTCTTGGAGAATCTATATAAGTCTCTAATATCTTATTCAGTCAAGTTGCCAAAAACTTTTTTAAACTTTAGAACTTTTTTCGTTGTATAATAAGTGAAAGAGTTCAAGTAGCTTTATTGATGACATATTTTTCCACCTGCAATTTCATTAATTAGATCTGAACAGAGCTTGGTGAAGACAAATGATTTGTTGTTGGTAAAATTTGCTAGAGAGCAAACTATTCTTTATTACGTTGGATTGATATCTGAAATAGATAGCCATGAACTGCGGGTAAGCTATTTGAATATAAAGACTGTCTTTTTAAATTCACGTATCCTGAAAACAAGGGGAAATATGGGGTAAATTTTAGAAGATTTAGTTACAAAACTATCATTTCCATTGATTTAACAAAAGTTACTGGAACGTCTTCGATTTTGAGTTTTAACTTAGTTTGAGTTTTAACTGATATTTCACCTTTCAATTGGGAAATAATTGTTCTAAAAAATAAATTTCATTATGTAAATGGTGTTTACTTTAAAATTTTATTCTCAGGTCATTTTCTGATTCCTTTTCCAATTTTTGAATTTTTAATTAAGGCACCATTTACCATGTCCCACTAGCCCTGCACCCTGTCCCATTAGACCCCACATATGGGGGCTAATGGGACATTTACATGTTTGTTTTAAATTCTCAGCAACTAAAATATGGAATGTTTTAACATCTGTTGAATGACATTTTAAGTAAAAAATTGTTCAGTTTATGAGCTTGTAAAAAAATAAATTTCTTCAAAATTCTTGTATTTTTGCTGAAATATAGAGGTTATTGAAAATTTGTCCCACTAACCCCCACTCTCCCCAAAACATTATTGTTACAATTTATTCAAAAGTTATGATTAAAAATATTTTCCCTAAAATTTCAGTTAAAAAATTAAGATCCCCCCTACTTTTTAACATTTCATTCTGAAAGCACAATAGGTCAATTTCACAAATTTTATATTTTTAGAATAAAAACGAAAAAGTTGGGACATAAAGGACTATAAAAATTGCAGTGCAGGCTAATGAAAGTTTACTAATTAGCTATTTTATATAAATATCTAAATTAGCTCGTATTGTATCTCCCTTTCCCCTACGAACATCCATCAAATTTAATTGAATTTTAATGCTTTCTGCTTATTATATTTTTAAATTTTAATCCTGCCAATATGCTCCTTGCAATTTCAAGCCCTGGTCAAACGATGAGGGCCTATATTATAAAACATGAATATGTAGACCAACTCCATCAAGCGAAAAGTCTATCGTATCATTGGCTTGTTTCTTCACGGAGTTTCCTAATTGCCGCCCTCGCTTTTGAAAATCGCAGTTTTCCGTATCCTTTTCCCACGGCCACTTTTTCACTCCACTTCATTTGAGCAACTAGCAATGGGAAATACAGATTCAATCAAAAGAGGAGTTATTCGCAGTTCCTGTACTTGAAAGTGCCGTTAAAGAGAGATTTAGTTTTTAAATAAATGTTCCGTGGTACTTTTAAAAGATATATGATAATAAATAAATTATTATTTAAGCAGTTTCAACAAAATTCGGATAAGTATTTATTTTGAAAGATAATATTTATTATTTCTTTTCTATCAAAGTTTCTACTCATAATTTAACAAACTTTTTTTTTCATTATAGTTTAGTGGTTTTATAACTATTCTCCAACTTCACATTTACAAAAATAATAATAATAATATATTGCAAAACGTGATGATGCGTCAAATCATAAAACAGAAATGTAAAACAGTTTGTCGTAAATGTAAAACCGTCTATAGTCTGTCAGCAATAAGCTAAATAAATAAGTAATAAATCGTTCGAACTGGCTAATATCACACTGGAAATGAAAATCGACTTAATTGTAATCCACTGTAACAGTAAAAATTTAAAAATGTACACATTTAAAAGCTGCATCATTTTGTGGTGTCATAGGACTTTAAACAATGACATTTATTAATTTGCAACAGTTATTTATACACGACTTAATTCATAGATATATTTATTTTTTGTCCAGAACTATCAGTTTATAGGAAGGTTCAGACGATGACAGAACCTGAGGAAGTATCCTCTGTGGCAGACGCCTTAAGGGACTCAGTACCCCAAAATCGATGTGAATATCGATTAATTTTGCTGTTTTAGAATTAGTAGAAATAGAGATGGACAAGTAAGATAATATTCTATAGATTTTTTTAATAAAATAAAAAGTTTTAGATTTCTATAATTGTTATTTATTAATTTCGATAGCTTAGCCTATATATATTTTTACCCGAAACTATGCTTAGCTTCAAGAATTCAATCCTTAAAGTTATTAAGAACGATTCAATACTACTTACAAAAAATCACTGAAAAATCAAATCTGGAGCAGAAGGAAGGTTCTAAATGATACGTCAATTTTTTTTTAACTAAAATAGATCAAATGCCTTTTTAAATTTTTAAAAAGTTTTTATACATGAAACATCTGTTTTATACCATTTTTGACCTACTTATAAAAAACAAAAAGTAGCCTAGAAAAACACTTATCGCAATATAAAGAAATAAACATTCTGGGATAATTTAACGCTTTGCCCCATACCACAGGTAAACAGAACAACGGATTAAATTCTTTCACACGCCCCCGCGCCTTTCTTCGCCTCATTGCGATGCAAGGGGGGATGATTCATTTGGTGTAAGACAAATCTGAGCGGCTCACGCCACGGTCCCATTAGTCCAAATCACCGGCATCTTTTTGAAATGCCCCGGCTTGCTTTGGCTGCAATTGTTTGAAGTTTCGCTTTCGACACATGAGCTGGCACCCAACGGAACCTTGTAACCAGCTACTAAAAATTTTGGTACCAGGTAATGTAAGTTTGAATGACCGTCGCACTAGAGCTACACTAGGGCTATTGGTGACGGGCGTCGTAATTTAGAACCACAGTCAAGTGACGAACCGACACCTGAGTAGGCACCCAACGCAGCCGTTAAGGGCGACATCGTACGCAGGGTTGGGACTTTGGAGATGTTTTAACATTTACTCCCTCTATACGGGGTATTATTCATCGGACATATTTTAGCTGCACGGGTCGTTTATAGGTCGGCAGTTATTTTGACGATGCCCGGACCCGAACCTGGGACCTTCCGCATGCAAGGTGAAAGCCTTAACTGACTGGTTTCCCTAGCCCCTAATGCGAGGACAGAACCAGTGAAGGTACATTTAGTGAAACGACGCCTTAACTCACCGTACGATGGCGCAAGGGACACTAAAGCTACTTTGTAACGACTAAGTAAGCGTGGAGAGAATTTGGATAAAGATGGGCTTTACATGCACCAGCCCTGTCTACACGGCTACAAATTAAACAAAATAATGACTTATTGAATGAACAAAGGAATGAATAAATAGGATGTTCTTAAAGAACGAAAATAACCTACATTTATGTTACTTTAACCCTAAAAAAATATTGAATTAATAGTACAAATAAACACAGATCGGCAAACGTATATAAGATGGTATTTGATGTCATGCCTTTTTAACAAAAGATTTTTTTTAATTGGACTCTTAGAACGGAAGTTGTAACAGCCCGTCAAATGACAGATGGGCAGACAGATAGAAAAGCGTACAGACAGTCACACAAAAAGTATAAAACAGAAGAAACTGATGTGAAATGAATGAATTATGATCAAAAAGGAACACTAGATGTTTCATTCTTGAGTATACGAACAGTTTCAGAAATGCACATATGCAATTTTTAAATTTCAGTAATATTTACTCGGAGCTATTTCGACAATGCGACATACTTTAAGTAGTTTTGCTCAGCTTTGAAATTTCGTTTTTAGAGTGCAAAACTTATTCATTTCGATAAAATATTTTCTGCTGTAGAAGCTGTTTTGATTTTCAATAAAAACTTCCAAAAAATAAAAATAATAATAGATATTCATGGCAGGAATTGTTTTAAAAAAATCTCATTGGAAAAACATAAATTTAGAATTTCTGCAAAAAATAAATGGTATTTTCTTATTATATTCTAAATAAAGGGTAGTTAGACTTTAATACATTTATTTTGAGAAACTGAAAATCCCGATATTTTACTTTGATACTTGTTTAGACTTGGATGTTCTCTAAAATCAACGCAAATTGCAATAGAAACCATTATTGGGAAAATATGCAGGTTATAGGACAATTCTTTAAGTTTTGTGAGGGAAATAACTTTACTAAAATCAATTTAAATAAACCAACAAGAATTTACTTATGCTTTATTGTTTCTCAACAGAACAAGATGGCAGCACCAAATTTTAAATTATGATGCTGCCATCTATTGGGAGTTGTAATAGATTGATGAGAATTGTATGTGTCCTTCGACATGACCGCATTTGTATATACAGATTGAAATATTTATTAGCACATCAAATCACAATTTTTTAATTACAATGCATATAACACCATTAAAAAAGACACACTACATTAGCAATTAATAAACTTAGGTTCAATACATGGGAATAAAAAATATATACCACCACCAAAGTTTTAAAAAATCAAAAAATTTTAATTACAAGGCATATAATACCATTACAATTGAAGAGCTTAGTGGAAGAACGTGCTAAGTGACAAAAAGGTGAAAATGAGCTTTAAAGTTCTTAATTTGCACTCAGTCCTGTTGAAAACCGCACATGCGAACCGTAAAAAATGTACCTAACTTAAAATTTACGAAAAAGGGGAAACTTGTTAGCTTTAAAGGTTGGAATAATATATTCATTGACACACAAATCTCAATTTTTTCAAAAATGTCACTTAGCACGTTCTTCCACTAAGCTCTTCAATTAACACACTATATTACCAATAAATCGACTTAAAATATATACCACCACCAAAGTAAAAAAAATAAATGTTTTACATAAAAGAGGTCCTTTTTTCAGTCCAGTTGGGTTGCATAAGGAGATGTGTCAGTGATCCCATTAGGTATTTTATAATGTCCCAAGGGCAAGCTATCGTTATTCGAAAACAAATATCTTTTATCAAAGAAATTGCTAAGACTAATTTTTATTTTGAACAATCGTATTCATCATACGTTTCTTAGGTAATATATTGTGTTGAATATGTCTTAAAATATTATCTTTTCTCAAAACATTTTTATAATGATCAAAAGTTATAGTTTGAAGTGCCGCAGCCTTAACCCCTTTAGCAGTCTTTTTAATATTATTACCGTATCTAAGAGCATACGCCTTACATTTCAATCCAATCCAGAAAGCTTGCATAGGAAGGAAAAATTATTTTCTTCTATATCGGTCATTTTGAGAGTTGAACCGAAACAACCAATGCAATTCAGTACGGATAAAAATGAAAACAAGAGCGTTACGTCAACTGAAACAAACCCATTAAAAATTCAATAAATAATTTTAATTAAATTTAATTTAACTAAAAATTATTTTAACTAAAAATAATTTGAATTGAAAAATAATTGTAAAAACTTAATTTTAATTGAAAAATAATTAAAAAAAATAATTTTAATTTAAAAATAATAAAAAAATAATTTGAATTGAAAAATAATTGTAAAAACTTAATTTTAATTGAAAAATAATTAAAAAAAATAATTTTAATTTAAAAATAATAAAAAAATAATTTTAATTAAAAAATAATTTTAAAAAATAATTTTAATTTAAAATAATTCAAAAAATTGGAACTCCAACATAATTTTTTAGTTGCAACACAGGCTGGTATCTAAAACCGAACAAACCGTTTTGTGGACAAATGCAAATTATACGTTGCTGCTTTATTTATTATTTTTCTTTTTAAAAGAGTATTTTCGGCAATAATACATAGAAAAGAAACCAATTTTGATTTCAGTAGTGCTGCCATCTTTGTGAAATAAGTAGTATATTTTTAGAATTGTTAAATAGTTTGGTTTGCCATTATTAGCAAATAAAGTGTTATTATTTATTTGATGTATGGGTTAATTATTATAAAAAAAATGCCCACTGTTAATGACAGTGTAATTTAACTAAAACATTGTTTCAACTTTTAAATAAAACAAATTAACATGCATACCATAATGTTACTATTCATCTTGCAATTTTGTTTTTCAGCACAAACCACCTTCATAAACGTATCTAAGAGTGGGTATTACAAAATTCAAGATCAAGTTTAAACACTTTTTTTCAAGCGCTTTGGGTTATTAATGTATGTTTTGAGAAAAAGTACTAATGTCATCGTAATGATTAATCAGAACTTTGCTGGATATGCAATTAACAAATTTTAGTATGTTAGATGTAATAAATTATGATGCATCATGGGTTTTTGGTCCCTGTCGAATAATTACCCCAATTTTTTGTGTCCAATAATTACCCCGGTCACCGTAACTACATCTAAAATTTCAGCAAAGCGTTTTGTGTTTACCAAAACATCTAGGGATGTAAATGTAAACTTAATAACCAGTATCATTATTCATGCAATGAAAATTGGAAATCATCCAGTTTTTGTCATGTATACAAACAACTGATTTTTGTAGTGTCTAGACATCAAAAATTATCATGAGTGGTCACTACAGACTATGTTTGTTCACATCGGTCTTCGAGCCGAATCTTTATCATCTTAGTAACTTAAAACTCCTAATCAACGTTAATATAAAACTATGGATAAAAAATGTCCACTCTGTTACTTTAGTTTAGCCGAAACAGTAAATAACTCCAATTTAACATAAAATTGTGGCATATATTTACAAAAATATTATATAAATTGATTTAAAAATATTAGTTAGTTTATTAATTGTATTTATTATGACAAATATTTTCCAACGTATGCATCAAACATACAAATTTTAAGGTTTAAAAATACTTAAATTTTATTACAGAATCGGTAACAAAGTGGAAATTTCAAAAGTTTTTGGGAATGACGCAGATATTTCGGATTATAGTTTTGTTTACTACTGTTTTTGAACTTTAAACAGTTAAGATGAAATATTTTAGAAAAATAGAATATCGACGTATAGTATTGACGTTAGTAGAACTTACATAGAAAATAACAATATAATAATAATATGCGGGAATGATCACTTAACCTATTTCTGTTTATGACTTGTAACTAATGACGTTTAAATTTTTTATGTAACGCCAATTGCGACAAACTTCTTACCAAAAAAAAAATGACAGGATTTTAACAAAAAAGAAAATATCGAATTACAGAAACGATATAATAACTTCAAAAACCGCTGTGGATTTTAAGTATCGTATTCTATTAATAGTTTGTGTTAGTGTTTTTGATAAATAGTGCTTTTGTCAAATTGCATAAATTTAAATATATGGGTTTATTCAGAAAATATCTTCAACTTTGCGCATGAAACATTCCCATTGGATTAACACAGATGCACTTTGGTTTGGAAATCCACAGTCTTTCGGTCTCATTCGAACCTAAAAGTACAAATTGTTCGCTAAAATAAACTGTAATTTTTTTCTGGCACATCAACTGACAGTTTTTTCTGTAAAAACGATATTTTTTTACAGTGTTGGGGAGGATGGGGCAAGATGGAGACCCGAAGTAAGATAGGGCAGTTGAGCTCCAGACCCATAATTGAAGTAAAAAAAAAAAATCATAGATCATAAGTAACACAGTTAATAAATTTGTGTTAGGTTTTTGTCGTTCTGGGATACAATTTTTTTATAATTGTCTAACTGTGACTCCATTTTTGTTTTTCTTAACTTTTAAAGTCTTATTGATAATTGAATTTATCAAGAAAATGTCTTGTCTCTTTTTTTAATTGTCCGTTAGTGTTTTTTTTAATCAGACACTAATCTTAAAGAAACCATAGAATAGTAGTTTCGCTAAAATGTAGAGGAGAGGAGGGTATTATGGAAAAGTCGGGAAATATGGAATAAGGAAAAACTCCATACGGAAAATATTTCGGAAAATATATACGGAAAACATTTTGATATAGTAATGAATAAAAGAATTCTTTAACAAGTTTTAAAAACTCAATTTCACCTGCACAATATGGCTTCATGCCCAAATCATCCACACTTACTAACCTAGTTTGCCTTACAAATGCAATTTATTCCTCTTTTGAAGATGGGTCTCAACTGGATGTTATACACACCAATTTTTCAAAAGCTTTTGATTCTATCAACTTTGGAATTCTACTTGGGAAATTGGTTGGTTTTGGTTTTTATGATAATCTTATTAAATGGTTCTTTTCTTACTTAAGTAGCCGTTCTCAGAGTTTTCAATTAATATCTGTTACCTACTTGAGCGATACTTTTAATGTTCTAACATTTAAATCCTTTTGGTCTTTCTGTGCTTTGTCAAAGAACAAACAATAAAAAAATCCCATAATGATATCTTATGTAGTTCCTTAGAGAAATGTTCCTAAAATTAGTAATATTACATGGGCGAGATAGAACCATCCGACTCCCCTTAAAAAAAAAATCTAAAAATTCACTAATCAGCAGACCCTAAAAACTTTATATTTTAGCTTAATCCGTTCTAATTTTGAGTATTGTTCAATAATGTGGGATCCTTAATATAACAATAACAGTTCGATTCTTGAACAAATTCAAAATAATTTCCTTCGTTATTTATATTTTAAGTATCATCACACACATACATACACACATAAGAGTTTTCAATTCATATCTGTTACCTACACTCTTAAAAAAATGATGTGAAATTCACTCTATAGGAGAAATGCATTCGGCGAAAAGGGTGAAATTAACTCAGACTGAGTTAAACCGCTCGTTTTTAGAGTTGTAGACGCAGATTGTCTTCTTATTCTTACCCACTCCGAAAAAAAAGTGAAATTCACTCTATAGAGAAGTTGCAGTTTCGGCACGGAAAGGAGTGGAAATATCCAGACTGATTTAAACCGCTCGTTTTTTAAGAGTGTACTTGAGGGATACTTTTGATGTTCCAACACTTAAATCCCGACATGGTCTTTTCTGTGTTTTGTTCTTTTATAAAGTTTTAAATAATGAAATAGATTGTGTTGATATTCTTAATTATGTTCATTTTGCTATTACATGTAGACTTTTAAGAAATCATCGCTTATTTTTAATGTTTTTACAAAATCAAATGCCATTGAAAATTTTATCTATATAAATTTAATAAATTATACAATAGGTTCTCCAATGATCTTGATATTTTTAATATGTCTTTTAAAGTTTTCAAAGCTACATGCATTCAAATTTTTTACTGATTATACGTATTTTTACAGTATTTTCAAGTGTATTTGCGGTTTTATTTTGGCGTTTTCTTGTACGTGGTTTTTCTTTGCACCACTATAATTGGATTATTTTATCTGTAGTGTGTGTATTTTAAAAATAAATAAATATTTGCGAAATATAAGTTCTAAATTACTACTAGCTACGTACAGCGAAGTCCGCTGTTATGTTGTAAAAGGATGTTATTGCTTTTTTTATTATCAAAACCATTTTTAAGCGCGAAAGTTATTTTGCTTTTTATGTTCTTTTTAAAAACTAAATCGTATCTACTGATCAAACATTAAAACACATAAAAATACAAGATAAACTGGTTATCAGATACAGTCGCATCTGTTTTTTTTTTTGCACGTGTATTTGTTGTCCGTGTAATTGTTTGTATCGTGTCGGTTCCATAAAAAAAACGTGAATGTGCATTTCTAGGGATTGGCGGTTTCCGGTTTTCCATACCTGTGTTTTTGCACATTTGTGGGTTTTTCATTACACCGACGATATTAAAGTATGTAATTTTGTATTCATTTAATTTATATAAATATAAAGACTAACAATTTTGTTTCAAATTGTTTTGTATCATTCTCAATCTTATCTAGTAACAAATAAATTTAGAAAACGAAAAAAATATTTTAAAAAATACCATTCAAAATAGCTGATTTAAAGTAAATATACCTATTATTATAATTAAACTCTTTGTTTATAATTTGTTTTTTAAAAGTTTTAAACGTGTGTAAGCTGTTTAAGTGATTATTTAAACACCAAAGAAATTATAATGCAAATTTATTTTTAGTCATATGAAAACTTTGCTTTGTACTTTCAGTTCTATAAGTCTAGGATACGTCATATCTGGGCTTCAACTACTTTCAGGACATCAAACTTCCTTATACTACCGAGTATATTTTTGGTTTCTGTATGGTCCTTAATATTTGTTACACAATTAATGAAAAATACAGAAGATAAAATCTGCTGGACTAGAGATCTAAAGGTCCAATTTTCGAATCCGGGGTAGGCGCTTTGTTAATCCTACTTCGTACCGAGGTTAATATGACAGCTTGGTGGGGGGGGGGGGTAACGTTTCAGGTTTTTTGTGTCTGTTAATAACAGACTTTAATTAAAATTTCAAACTTTCCTATTTAATGGCATACCTGGAACGGAAGCTACGACAAGCTCCATAATGCTTTCCGGATATTCAGCTTTAGGTAAGTGTTTAAATAATTTGGGAATTAATGGAGCCGCGTTTTTATCCGCCTTATAACCCCTAAATTGAAGGTTTGGTGGCCAAGTCGGAAGATTTTCAGGATAGGAAAATCTTATGCTGATTATGTGAATCGTAAGAGGTCCCTAAAGAAAATGGACCTGGGAAATTTTATTAAAATTAAACAAAGCCATTTTAAGGGCGAATGAGCCCGAGTGACCATGGGTCTCCAAACCAAAGTGCCTCTGTTTTAATCCAATGAAGAAAAAAATATTCTAAGCCACATTTCTACGGCTGCATTGAATATTTTTATAAACGGTTTTTTATACGATAAATGTAACTGACTTACAGGTCTCTATAATCCCACTTTTTGAAATTGGTTCGAATATTTTGTGTAAACTTATTTATTGAAAATTTTAAAAAATTCAAGCCAATTTCCAAAAGTAGGATTTTAGATACCTATAGTGAGCTACATTTATCAAGTAATAAAACCGTTTGTAAAAATATTCAATACAGCCGGAGAAATGTGGCTTAGAAAATAATTTTTTCCATTGGATTAACACAGAGGCGACATGCTTAAACATTGACATGAAGCTCAATATATTTGTAATCTGCGTCATAATTGTTAAGAGAGCAAATATTGGCAAATAGCTCAAAAATCCACCTGTACACTCTTAAAACGAAAGAGTGAAATCCACTCCTATAGGGGAAGGGCAATTTCGGCACCAGAAAGGAGTGGAAGTTAACTCAGACTGAATTAAAATCGCTCGTTTTAAGAGTGTAGGACGTAGATTGTTTTTATTTCTTTTACCCACGCCGCAAAAAGAGTGAAATCCACTCCTATAGGGGAAGTGCATTTTCGGCACGGAAAGGAGTGGAAATTAACTCAGACTGAGTTAAAACCGCTCGTTTGTTTTAAGAGTGTACCAAAATTCTCTCACGATATTTAGAGGCGAACTCGAAATTTTATTGACTGTAGGGAAATGGTTCTAAAAATTCGATAATTTTTTCAAAATTCTAATTAGTTTTTTAATAAAAAATCGAATAGAGAACTATCAAGATATTTGGCCTATTTTTTTAAACGGCACACCCTAAGGTTTTTACAATTTCCATCCAAAAATATCTAAATTTATTTTATGTTATAAAGTTAACAATTCGAAACTAATTGCTTTTCTAGTTTTATAAATTCGCTTATTTTTAAAATTGTGCTTATTTTTTAAAAATATTGTCCCTCTGTATGAAATGCCGATGTCCTGGCTACTGGGATACGGAGCCCCCTTCCCCCCTTAAAAGTTTAATATTGTGTTAAGACGGTTCTAAATTACTTCTCTTATAAACAAAGCAATTTTAAAGGCGAATGAGCCCGAGTGACCGCGGGTCTCCAAACCAAAGTGCCTCTGTTTTAATCCAATGAAAAAAAATATTCTAAGCCACATTTCTACGGCTGTATTGAATATTTTTATAAACGGTTTTTATACGATAAATGTAACTGACTTACAGGTCTCTATAATCCCACTTTTTGCAATTGATTCGAATATTTTGTGTAAACTTATTTATTGAAAATTTTAAAAAATTCGAGCCAATTTCCAAAAGTATGATTTTAGATACCTATAGTGAGCTACATTTATCAAGCAATAAAACGGTTTGTAAAAATATTCAATACAGCCGGAGAAATGTGGCTCAGAAAATAATTTTTTCCATTGGATTACCACAGAGGCACTTTGGCTGGAGACCCGCGGTCACTCGGGCTCATTCGCCCTTAATGCATATTTTTTGCTTTTATGTGTTTGAAACCTTTATTTTGTATCTTCAGGCTCTGGTCTAGGAAACGTCGTAGCTGGAGTAGGCTTCAGCTGCTTGAGAGGACATCAAACTTTCTTCTACGGTGGTGTATTTTTCGGCTGCTGTGTGGTGCTTAATATTTGTTACACAATTTATGAAAAATTCAGAACAAAAGTGCTTACCATACAGAAAGATACTATCCAAACTATATGTTAAACTGAAGTGTGGCAATACTTGCTACGCAATAAAGAAAATACAGCTCATATGGGTATTTAAGATTCAAAAAGTTACTATTCTAACTGAATTCCAAACTTCTGTTTGATGCTTAACGCTTATTGATACGCAATAAATGAAACATAAAGATCGCGAGTTGTTACAACAGAGAAGGAATATTGTAACTGAATGTTATCCTTGCTTATTGTTACACAATAAAAATGAAAAAATTAGATCACAAAAATTACGACATCAAAATTAGATTAGAACACGACATCAAAATTAGATTAGGTCTATAATATAGCCCGTCTGTCACTTCTTAGCACCCCAAATATTTTTATTGTGGAAGAGTCCACTTTGAAAACAGGTAGATATGTAGGTATGTAGATTGGTACAGCTGGGGAGAAAAAAAAACGATCCACCCTTCATATTTCGGCTGCTATTGGTCAAGGAATTTTGTGCAAGATGTCATTTTTCAGGAAATAGCGTAAGGAATTAAGAACTGGCAACCAAAATTGTATAAGGGGCCGTCTATATATTAAAATGAGTACCAACTTTGAAAATTCCAATAGCAACATCCAATTTTTTTTACATAAAAATGTTCAGCAACTTCAAAATACCCCAGGTATAAAAAAGAATTATTCATTTTGCATTATTTGCTAAGATATTAAAGCATTAATTTTCAATTCGTTTGGGGGGAAATCTCCAAAATGATAAAGGTAATATTTAGGGTGTTTTTTCGAAACGACAAGCTAGCAAAAGGGTTACCATAATCTCGCCAAAGGATGCTAGAATTAAACCTTCTTCACTAATATTGTGATTTTTTTTATGTTTTTACCTTTTTTTTAAATTTTGGAGGAAAAAGGAGGATTTCTAAATCCCGAAAATAGATTTTTGTCCATTTCTCGATTTTTTTTAAATATTAGAGATTATTTATTTATTTAGTTATTTAGTCAGTTATTTAATCAGTTAGTCAGTTAGTTAGTCAGGCAGTTAGTTAGTTAGCCAGTCAGTCAATTAATCACTCCGTTAGTTAGTCACTCCTTTAGTTAGTCCAGACTGACTAACTTAGTCTAACTGACTGTCAATTAGTTAGTCAGTGAACTGACTGACTCACTGACTAACTAATTGACTGACTGGCTAACTAACGGACTAACTGACTGACTCACTGACTAACTAATTGACTGAATGGCTAACTAACGGACTAACTGACTAATTGACTGACTAACTAACGGACTGACTAATTGACTAAATAACTAACTGACTAAATAACTAACTGACTAAATAACTAAATAAATAAGTAATCTCTAATAATTAAAAAAAATCGAGGAAATAACATATTATTGGAAATTTTATAATAAAATAATTATAAATAATATTGGAAATAACATACATTCAAAAACATAGTAATCGATATAATTTAATGTTAATTATACAAACGAAATACATTGTATGCACTTGAAACAAGAAAAGATTTTTAGACATTTGATAGACATCAATAATTTGAATAAACATTTACCAAAAACGCTTTTCAACCACCAAACGATAATGCGAATTAGGATCCAATTTGCTAAGTAATTTTTTACACGGTCCCTAAAATTCGTTTTTTTCAGTATTTTTACAATAACTCGGCAAATAATTGTTGTTGAATTAAAAAATTCGGGATTTTGGTTCTACTTGATCTACTTTATCGATTTATGTAACAAAAATTTGGGGTTGCTATTCATGTTTTATTTTTTCTTATTTAAATTTAAATAAAAAAATAATAATAATTAAAAATTGATTGTGTGATTTGTTTTTGGAAGATTAAGAAGTATATAATGAAAAAAAATGTTGGTTTAATTCATTTTATTTGTGGAGGTATGTGTTTTTAACATTATGGGCCTTCAACTTCGAATGCTTATATCTCAACAAATAATGCAAATTAATAATTTTTTTTTTTGGATCTGGGGTATTTTGAAGATGATAAACATTTTTATATAAAAAAAATTGGGTGTTGCCATTGGAATTTTCAAAGTTGGTACTCATTTTAATATGTAGACGACCCCTTATACAATTTTGGTTGCCAGTTCTGAATTCCTTACGCTATTTCCTGAAAAATGACACCTTCCACAAAATTCCCTGATCAATAGCAGCCGAAAAACGAAGGGTGGATCGTTTTTTTTTTCCTCAGCTGTACATATATTTTTCCGTTGTTATGCTTGATCAGGGAAACAGGTAGAGAACCTAAAGGAGGCAGGGTTGCCAATCCCATGATGTTTGGCGAGCATAGGGGATTGTTGGGTTAGTTTGGTTGGAAATATTGTGTTACACTAAAACTACACATGGGTTATTGGTGAAATGAGGATCATAGTTAATTGCTGATGGCCGTCATCAATTGCACTTGCATTTCTTTTATCTTGACTTGATCGTCAATATATTTGCATCTGTAGCATATGTATTATTTAACACATTCAGTATTACCTCGGGGAACGCTATAAGTTAAAATATAGCTATGCAATGATAGTGAACCCGATGCAAGTTGAAACTGCCCTACAGTTGAGAAACTGATTCTAAACCTTAAAGAAATATTTATCCAAATATAGTAACTCTGGCTTAAACCAAAATCTTCCTTACCCCTTTTAGTTTTGAGTGATCGTTTGGACTCGTCTAAAACATACGTCATAGATGCCAAGAAGTGATAAAAGGACTATACAGGAACCTTGTCCAAAATAAATATGAAACAACTTCGTGCTCTGGAAAACATAACCTTACGAAATAGATTAATAAAGTATAACCTTATAATCTTTGGATGTTTCGTTTGTTTTATATATTCAAGAAAGAACAAAAACTAGTTTACTCTCTTTGTGAGAAGAAAGATTATTATGTATTTACAATAAGAACTTTAAGTATTTAAAATAAATGCGACTTAATTGAAGCACATACGGGAAAATACTTTTTCTTTCATGTTTAGGGGAAGATTTGCTTACTTAGAGGCCGCCGTGTACCTAGGTTATCCCCTAAAACTTATTAATATTTGGTTCAAAGCGTTGTTACTTATAGGAGTAAATACTAACCCCCCCCCCTCCCCCAATTGCCTTTATTTAAACAAGTTTTAAGTCTCCGATGGGAAGGCTGTGACAAGTAAAATTTGAAAAAAGGGTTTGGTGGGAAAAGTACAATTGTTCATCCTCTTCCTTTTTTTAGTTTACAAAACTCAGTTAAACATTTTTCATTATATTCTGCCAAAAAAACATGGCTTGTATGCTCATACATAAGACATTGAAATAAAAAATTGGGGAGTAATAGAAAATCTTTGAAATATAATACAGTTGGGAAAAAAACAATTATGTCATAATTTTGCAATTTTACGGGTGATGTGCATGTTTTTAGGTGGATGACGTTAGTGAATCTAAAGAAGTGTAAAGTTTTTATATATATACAAAATTACTTTTTAAAAAGTATTTATTTTTTATGTTGTAGTAATAATATATGTAAATAAAGTACTACGTAATAAATAGTCTTTTTTAACAAAGTGTTGTTTGCTCCGTAATAACTATCTCTAGAAAAGTGGTTATTTAAGTAATTGATAAATGAAATAGATTTTAAATTTCCTAAACTATGTACGATTTTTTGTTGATTTAAAGTAAGTATACATTCAGCTCCTAATTAGTTTCTTAAATGTTGTACATGTAATAATAATTTCTAAGAAAAACTTTCATTAATACTTTGTACTAATTAGTCAATAAATTAATCATTAATCCTAGATTGAAGTAAATCGCATTTTTATGGATTTTTGGCTAATTGAATATAATTTATTTTTTGCTGAGTAAAAAATAAAGTTTAGAGAATGACCCTATTTACAAAGGTCGCTGAACTAGGTACAATGTCGGTAGTATACTTAGGGTCAATTAAAAAAAAATGAAGTCTACTTCTATATTTATTTAAAAAAATATTCAGATTAAGTCTATAAAATTGTTCAAATAGAAAGTTATGGGGCTATTGATATCATCCTAAATGTTACAAACTTTACATCATGGTGATAGTAGATTTATGGGGATTCGATAAAATCCTACCCTAGTTCTCCACTAAGTATCATTGCTGGAATATTGTTTTAGAAATGTTAAAATAGCATGATAAGATTGTGTAAATCAATCAATTAAAAACAATTTTTAAAAAAATACGCACACTAAGAATAATTCTTTAGTTTTGTTTTTTTCTCTCATTACGTATGAATTCGAAAGGGAAAATTACAAGTGTTTTATAAACATGGTTGTAATGATGCTAGAAAAGACAAGACTTTGGACATTTTGCAGACAGTTCATTTTAGCTTCTATACTACGTTTATTAGTTAAAAAGTGGAAGGTAATCGTGCAGTTTGTCTGTCTGTCCGTCACTCAACACCACTTTTACAGAACAGACCACCAATCCCACAGATTAGCGTGAATACGTCAAATTGAAGTAAAAAATCAGGATGTATTTCAAATTTCATGAAAAAAATACAATTAAAAATACAATTAAAATTTAAAAATTAAAAATGTCTCTCATAACACATTCAATTAACATTAGAACTTAAATGTCAGTTTTTTATTCTCTTAAATCGCATTTGTCAAATCAACAATTTCACGAGAAATCACATTATATAACGAAAGGTTAAAGAATTTTTCTTGTGATATAAAATAATTAGGAATAACGTTAAAATTGATATATAACTCTATTGCTTGTTTATTGAATCGATATGTTAAACCACATAAAAATACAATATAAAAAGGTTGTTTATGTACGGTTTTATTTCAGGCAGTTTTACATTTTATTGTTTACGATTAATTTGAAAATTTACATTTTAATTCAAAATATTTTTTCTACATATTTTTTTTATTTTATAGTTAAAAAAATTTAGAAAGCCAACAATTTCAAGAAATTTTTACAAGAGAAGTTAAAATAGCTGATTTGGCGTACAAAGTCTCCATTGTTATTGAAGTCGTGTTTTTCACTTTTGTGAATAGTGTTTCGATATATTGCGCATAAATTGGTGTGTGGAACAAATTTATTTACTTGCTTGCTTGCTTGCTCACTTATATTGAAATCAAAATAGCTTCTACAGCAGAAAATATTTTATTGAAATGAATAAACGATATAATTTAAGAAAAAAATATTTCATTTTATTTTAGCTATTTTTATTTATTGATTTATTTATTTAAATATAATTTTTATTTTAATTTATTTAAAATAAACAAACAACATTTTTTTTTTAAATTTCAACAAAGCAAGATGACAGCAACAAATTTGAATTTTGATGTGCTGATATCTATAAATAATATTAAAATATAATAAATAAATAAAATATAATATATATTTTAACGACTTTTTGAAACTATTGCTAAACGGTGTTATTTGGGCTTTGCAAAATGTATTGACTTTCACATACAAGAATATTGGAATTTAAAAATGAGATGGATGATTTAATTTTCCTTGTACTGCCATCTACAAAATTATTTTTGAACCATTTGTTACATTCTCAAAATCATCGAAATCGTAACTTTTTTTGCTTTATGGCAAATTTTGTCGAGTGTTTTGTAATAAAAGTGGATGGAAAGTTTTATATTTTCCTCTTTATTAAAAAAATATGTATATGAAGCAGTTTCTAAGCTATCTCGTCCTGCTTTGTTCAAAGTTAATAAGTTATTGGGATGTCTCAGACCAAATAAATAAATTAAAATAGATAAAAAAAAATTAATTAAAACAAAGCGAAATCAAAATAAAATACATTTTACGCTGATGCCTAAAAAATGGCAGCATCAAAATTATTTTACTTATATTATCCAAGGCAGGAATTGTTTTAAAAAAATCTCATTCGAAAAGCATCAGTTTAAAATTTTCTGCAAAAATTAAGGGCATTTTCTTATTGTGTTCCAGAAAAAAGCGTAGTTATACATTTATTTTGAGAAATTGAAATCCCAATGTTTTAATTGGACACTTGTTCCGTCTCGTTTGTTCCCTGAAATCAACGCTATTTGCAACAGAATTTATTGCAAGGCAAATATAAAAGTTATTTACGGGACAGTTCTTAAAGTTTTGTAAGGTAAATAACTTTTCTAAAAACAATTTAAATAAACAATTTATTTCCTTAACAAATCTTTAGACTTGTCCCATAAATAACTTTTATATTTGCATAATAATAAACTATGGAAGGTTTTTTTTAACAGTTCTTGCTGTGGTTACTTTTTTTTTTAATTTTCGGAAGGTTTTTTCAAAATCAAAACAACTTCTACAGAAAATATTTTATTGAAATGAATAAACGCTATAATTCAAGAAAAATATATATTATTTTATTGGCCAATAGATAGCAGCAAACAAAATTAAAATTTTGTGCTGCCATCTTGTTTTGTTGAGAAGCGATAAAACAAAAGTAAATTTGTTGTTTGTTTATTTAAATTGTTTTTAGTAAAGTTATTTCAATCACACAAATTTAAGAGTTGTCCTATAAATAACTTTTATGTTTGCATAGCAATTAATGGTAAGGTTTTTTTTAACAGTTCTTGCCATGGATACTTATTATTATTAATATCTACTTTTTTAATTTTCGGAACTTTTCATTGAAAATCAGCTTCTACAACAGAAAATATTTTATTGAAATGAATAAACTTTATAATTCAAGAAAAAGATAAAGTGCGTAAATTTTAATTTAATTTAAGTAAAAAATCAAGTGTGTTTAGTCAACGAGCTATATCAAGTAAATAAAAGTTTTAATTTAATTTCCCAATAGATAGCAGCATCACAATTGAAATTTCGTGCTGCTATCTTGTTTAGTTGAGAAACAATAAAACATCAGAAAATGTGTTGTTTATTTACTTTGTTTTAGTAAAGTTATTTCACTCACAAATTTTAAGAATTGTCCCCTACATAACTTATATATTAGCAAAATGATAAACTCTGTTGCAAATAGTTTTGATTTTAGAGCACGTCCAAGTCTGAACAATTGTCGAATTAAAACATCACGATTTTCAATTTCTAAAAATAAATTTATTAATGCATTAAACATAACTACCCTTTTTTCAATATATTATGAAAATACCATTAATTTTTGCAGAAAATTCTAAATTGATGCTTTTCCAATGATTTTTTTAACAGTTCCTGCAGTGGATACTTATTTTTTATTTTAATTGTTTAATTTTTGGAAGTTTTTTTATTGAAAATTAAAACAGATTCTACAACAGAAAATAATTTATTGAAATGAAGAAACGTTATAATTCAAGTAAAAAATAAAGTGCGTGTATTCAACGAGCTACATCAAGTAAACAAACGTTATGAATTAGTTCAAGGCCTTTTAATTAAAGAAATGCATCAATTAATATGCAAGGAAAATCGTAAATTTATCTTTTAAAAACACAGATATTAGAGAATGTCAAAACAAATAAAGATAAAAGAAATTGCCCTTGAATATTGGAATTCTCAAAAAAATAAATAATACCGACACAATTTTCATGTTAATTTTTGTAAGTCTTAGTTCAAATCTCCCTAAAACTACAACTGAGCTGTGATTCAAAATTTATAACTTCTAGGCAGATATACTTATAAATTTCGCTTCCTACAGAAACCAATTGTTACACTTAAAATAGTAAAAATGGGCGTACTTACGTTCAACACACTCTAAAAACAAAATTTTCAAAACTGAGTAAAACTATACTTAAATCTGAGTATGTCGCATTGTCAAAACGGCTACGAGTAAATATTACTCAAGTTTGAAAATTGCATGTATGCTGATATTTCTGAAACCGTGCATATGCTCAAGAATGAAACATCTAGTTTTCATTTTTGAACATATTCATGATTTAAATGTTATTAAAGCGCGTCCGCGATAAGAATGAGACAATTCGATTGCCTAATATAATGCGGAAAATTTGTAACATGCATACTTGCACACTATATCTAGAATGTAGATCACGCATACTTTAAAATAAGATACGATTTTGATTGTTGCTGCTGCAAGGTTCACCATGCCAGCTTAATTATCGAATGCTATTCGAAAATAAATTGTACAATTCTATAATTTCGATGCCAGAAGATGCAAGAATGTAGTATTTAAACATTTTAAAACGTGGAAAATTTTAAAAGCAACTATCCATCGTCTTTTAAAACAGTATGATGAACAATTAAACATCAAAATTTCTCGAAATTTCTAAAAAATAATCCGGAAAAGAACTTACATCTTGTAACTAAGGTTTAAAAAGTCGTGTAAAAGAAATCTGACAGTTCAGTGAGCCACATTGTCCGGAAATTGAAGATATTTAAATCTTATGGACTCAAAATTATTAAAGAAGATTTGAATTTAAAATTTTTTAAGGAAAAATACGATTCCAAAACACGTAAAAGTTAAAAAACAACGAGCAAAGAAGAACTGCTTAAACATTTATCGGAAATTGATTCCATCTGGAACAGGACTGAAACACGTCATTAATGATGCGTCTTATTTCATGTATGATCCCAATGTTGCTGGTGGTAGTAAGAACTACTCTGCCGTGGGCAGGTAAACTGCAGTAATCGCAACAATGAGTTGTACCATTTTCGCTCTGAAATAATTTTTTTCCAGTATGTTTTCTTAAAGGTTAGGTTAATTGAGTGCTTGCAACAATGACCCAAGTCATTATGGAAGTTACTGCAGTTTACCTGCCCACGGCAGTACTATTCTGCTTCATCTGATTCTGCTCCCGTAGAATCTATAATAATAAAAGAAAGAGTCTGTCTGTATGTATGTCTGTGAATCGTGAAATACCTACTTATACTGCCCAGAAAAATTTGAAATTTTAAATATAGATTCCCTTTAATACCTACGTGTGCACCTGAGGCTTATATACCTAAGTGTGCACCTCGGAACAATATTAGCAGTTACAATTCGTGCTTTCAAATGACTTCGTAGTACGGGAGGCTGGGCATATATGGGAACAGATATGATATAATGGCCGTTTTTGATTTGGCGTTTTGCGTTATGTTGCCAAACAACGAAAATGCCTAATTGTGGTAAACATTCCATTTCATACAACTCGGTAGGTATAGCAACCGTACTTTAAATTTTCAAGCTCGCCAAATATCGCCACTAGACAGACCGGCCATTATATCATATCTGTACCGTCTAATGAACCCATGTTTCTCCCATTGTCAGCTGTATGTTGGATGTTTTAGACTAGGTAAATCACAAATTCTTCATATCATGGCTCCAAACGGAAGGAGTGCAAACGATGCGTATCCGGAAGTTCTTCTACAATAATGTTCGAATCTTTTTGAGGATGAAAACCACTGTTTTAGGTAAATCTTAGGTAATCAATCTTATTGAAGCTGAGAAACCCATTCAAATATTCTTTACGACAAATTTTCTACTAAGTTAACGGACTCCTAGCAAGGCGGGGCCATACTGCTAGTAAAGAATAAAACTTCAAAAGAATTTCGTCAGAAAAGTGATGGTGTGGTACGCCATATGGATGAGGACGGGAATGTGTCTAAACCGTTCTCTTTGATGGAACTGTGAATGGTAACATTTGCTTGCAACAATGTATAACGAGAGTACTTTGAAACCCTTTAACATCGTCGTAAGGAAGATCTTTTCGTCTGGCCCGATATTATCAGTCTTTACACGAAAGAAGTGACCGAGTATCTGAGGAACCAGAATAATGATTTCATACCTAAGAAGGACAATGCTCCTAACGTCCCACAAGCAAGAGGGACACAAAAATTCTGGGTAATTATGAAATATAAATATTAGTACGAGAAAAAAGAGCCCCCAAACTTGCCCCAAATCAAGAGGGTATATCATTGTCTCCTTAAATCAGTATGGGAAGAAACTGTACAAAATTTCATGAAGACGGATAGAAGAAAACTTCTCAAAATGGGACTGAAAGGTACATATTCGTCAATTTGAAGTATTAAAAGTAAATTAAAATGTCTGTTTGTCAATTTGATGCAAGTAGCATTCATGTCTCATGTATGTAATATTTTGTTGAATTTAAAAGAAAATCAAGTCGTCTCATTCTTATCGCGGAAGCGTTTTATAACATATACATAATTATAAACCTAGGGATAGGTTCTGATGGTACAAAGCAAATACATGCCCTCCGTACAAGACTATGTAACTTTTTAACAAAACACTTTATCAATAATGGTTATGTTATTAGGGACAAAAAAAAACATATTTTTTATTACACAAGTCCCCATACATGGTGGAGTCAATCACAACTAAACAATTGTAGAAATATATAATATTTAACTAAGTCCCCATATATGGTGGAGTCAATCACAACTAAACAGTTGTAGAAATATATAATATTCAACTCAGTCGTTTTCTTTATAAAATATATAATATTTGACTTTTAGGGGTTTTTTAACTACTCCTCCAACAATTTTAAGAATTTTTTTAATTAATTATGTTTTGCATTTAACTTTTCATAAAACTGTAGATAAATTTCGGGATGGCATAAAAACCAAAACTATTTTTAAAGTTTGGTGTACAGAAATAATCTATTTTTGAATTTCGACAACGGCTACTCTCTAGCCTAGAAAATGCTTCATATATTTTTTTTTAATTAAGAGGAAAATATAAAACCTTTTCATCCACTTTTATTGCGAAACACTTGACAAAATTTGCTAAAAAACGAAAAAGTTAGGACTTTGATGAATTTGAGTGTGTCCTCTTAAAATGTAACAAATGGTTCAAAAATAATCTTGTAGATGGCAGCACTATAAAAATTGATGGATATCCTATGGAAAGTGCTAGAGCCTCCGAAGTGGAACAGAATGGCCGGTCAATACATTTTGCAAGGCCAAATGACACCGTTTAGCAAAAGTTACAAGAAGCCGCTAAACTATAATTCGATTAAATTTGTGATACAAACAGAGTCTATAGAACTTTACGATCAATGTAATATAATAAAAAGTAAAGACATATTTCCATTATTTCTAAAAACTTATTTACTCATTTAATTAAAAAAAATTACTTAGTAGAACCTAAGTTCATTAACTTACTTTACTTTAACTTTACGACTTTACGTCTTGAAATTATATTTCTGTTGCAGGTGATTATAATTAATCCTCCATACTTCAAATTTTATAATTTAGTAACATCATAAAATTTATAATTTTTTTTAAACCTCAGTTTTATTAAGGATGGTTGAGGTTTAAAAGTCTCCATATGCTTAGCCAACAAGAAATCTTTATAAGAATACATAGATTCTTAATTACACTGCTCAAAATAATTAGAGGAACGCATAGTTTAAACCCTTTCACCCCCTATGATTCCATTTGGTATCATCAGCTTCCGATTTCTTTTCGCACTAAGTTGAGCTTGCTCTTATTTTTCGTTAGATGGAAGAATCATGTCTTTAGAAGAATTAAAAAATGTTTGTTTTAATTAAATGAAAATATGAAAAACATAGTAAAATAAAATTCACGCCCAAAAAATGTATTGAAATAAATGGACCCTAAATTCTTCACGCTTGCATTCTTAGATGTGAAAAATTGATTTTAGCTTTTTTTTACAAATAAAGTTTTGAAAAAATTATTGTTAGAATTTATTCAAAAGATATGATTCCAATATTTTCCCCCTTAAATTTTAGTTAAAAAATTAAGATTTTTCCCCCTGTTTTTTGCCATTTCATTCTGGATGCATAAGGAATCTATTTCACAAATTTTATATTTCTATAATAAAAAAATAAGAAGTTGGAACTGAAAGGGCAAATAAAAGTACGCAAAGCGCTCCCCTAATTGTTTTGAGCAGTGTATTTACACCTAATCATACCTGTAGTAGATAAAGCTAGTATAGCAAAACTTGAATCAAATTGAAGACCTATTAAATAGCATACACTAAATTTATTACAATGTTAACTTTTTATCTCAAACCCTTTATGTTTAAATCTTTCTCCCATGGAAAAATCTCAGAGCATAGCATAAACCCTTCTGAACTTTAACCCTTCATGTTTAAATATTTCTCCCTTAAAAAAATTTCAGGGCATAGCATAAACCCTTCTGAACTTTAGGTCATGAACCTAAGGAGTCAAAATCCTTCTCCAAATGTGATACGATTCTAAACTAACCTCTATTTTTTTACTCTTATTAAAGGTATGTGGTCGATACCCTTTGGTTCCAGTAACAACCCCCTTATACTAGTCCCAAAAAATCAAATCAGGACACAGGCACCTTAACCTCATTCAACTCTAGGTCACAAATCCAGTGGTGCAAAATTGTTCCCCCAACTGTTAAACATTTTTTAAAAATCGCGCACTTAACTTTTTCAAAACGCTTTTTTATATTATCTCATACCCTTTACTCCCCGAACCAAGTTCCTACTCCCTATAGTTCATAAAATCTAGGACACGACATAGGCACTGCAATCCCACTGAACTCTAGGTCACGAACCCAGGAGAGCAAAATTCTTGCGAGTACGTTTCCCCCATATATGTTTGATTCGAAATTGGGTTTTGGTTCTCTCTCTCTCCCTTCCCTCCCCCCCCACGTGAGTCTACCCTCTTTTACCTTAGGGTCTCCAAATTGAAAGTTCCAGGTGGATGTGTTGCAGCTCCTAAAAAAACGAAATAAGGAAACGCGAAAAATTCACCCAGGGCCGGATTTAGATTTTATGCGCCCCTAGGCCCGTGGTTATTTGTCGCCCCCTCTTCACACCATCGTAAAGGAGTAAGAAATTTGACCTCAGAAAGGTCTTTGTGAAGATAATTTGTATTTTATTCTAACTCATCGTGAAGTAATATTAATAAAATAAAATAAATAAATAATAAATTAAATAAATAACGCGCTGTAGATACACACTGACAGCCAAGCGAAAGATTCGCCCGTCCAGCGTCACCTATACGAGGAAGGCGAATGAGACTTTAATTCGTGAGAGCATGTAGATGTAGACATGTATTGTAGTCTATAACATTTTATGGAAATTTTCTGACATAAAAATGCGGAATAATTTTGCGCCCATCCTCATGGTGCGCCACTAGGCCCGGGCCTATACGGCCTATTGGTAAATCCAGCTATTCACCAAATATTGGAGCACAGTGATCAACAGTTAAACTGTGATGAATTTTAACCGGTCTTTTAAAATATTTCACTAAGGCAATAAAGAATTTTAATTGGAGGGAATTTTCCCTCGAAATATACTTTCCACAAGGTGAAATTGTTTTTCGTAGACAATTGTTCAAACTGACGCTTTTTGTAAAAAAAAAGACATTTGACATTTTAGTTTAAATGGGGTCTTTTGAAGATGTTTATCTAGTTTGGTTAACCGTCTAGTTTATCATATCGTTGTTGTTGTTAAGGATGTACATTGATTATATTTTATATTGTAATGGTTTTTAAGCGTTTTGGCTTCCTTTCGAATTGAGTCGGTCATTGAGACATCATTAATAATGGTGTGTGCACCAGAAAATTGCTGGTCCTTGCTCCACATCGGTTTAATGATATTTGAGTCAATTAAGTCACTATGGAAATACTATACCACATCGGCATAAAGAAATGTGTTTCAAGTAAGCTAATATGAATTAAGTGTAACACTTTAATAATGGAGAGATTTCAGTCAAGTAAGTCAGTATGGAATTATTATACCACATCGGTATAAGAAATGTGTCCCAAATAAGCTAATATGAATTAAGTGTAACACTTTGACAATGGAGAGATTTGAGTCAAGTAAGAGCCAATATATGGAATTAGTATACGAATCGGTATAAAGATACTTCATTCTAGTAAATCTATTGGTAATTGATGCACCGCATCAAACTGAGGTTCGATTCAAGTACAGTAGAACTCCATTTATACGAAGTAATTGGGACCTAATAACATTCGGATAATTGGAAATTCGGATAATTGGAGCTATTTGGAAGAAAAGGTATAATCATTCAATTGCCTTTTTATATGACAGATGGGTACCTGATATAAAAGCAGGTACAGTTCGTATCAACGTTTATATGATAATTATAAACTTTTATATTCGGCCTATCTGTTGCTCTTTGTCTAAGTTGGATGTCATGCCAAAAAAATTACTAGGCAAAGTCACAGATAGGCCGGGTTGAATTTTTCCTTAATTTTGGATAATCGGAAACGCTTTGGATAATTGGAGTTTTACTGTAAGTCAAAATAAGGGAACCACATCGATATAGATAGATTAGAATCTTTGAAGTCAATATGAATCAGTGTATCACATTGATATAAAAAGTTGATTTCAAGTAAGTCAAGAAAGTAATTGCATTAGTAAAAGAACATTTGAGTCTTTGTACGAAATAGGGTATTTGACTAAATTTTTTTAGCATCGCGTAAATTAAGCGTATGTACAAAATAAAAATTGTTACATTTTTATTTTTTAAAAAATTTCTCAAAAAAACTTTTTTAAAAAATGAATTTTAAAATTCGGCCCAAAAATTGCGTGCAAAAACGCTTTGACTGTCACGTGGTATCTGTGACGACACTAGTAAGTATAAACAAACTTCGCCAAAATGCAAACATTAAGTAACTTCACAATATTGGAATTAACTTTAGGCAAATTTGAACTATTTTCGCTTCTGTAAAACCACCTTCCATTCTTTCAATAATTCGTAATTTAATAGCAAATAAGGGTCGCCAGTCTGTTTATACTTAGGGTAATTCCATGTAAAATTATCCTGTCTGTAGTGTAAGTCACGTTTGTAAAAAGTGATTATCACTACAACTTGTAACATTAAATAAAAAAATTTGGAATAGTTGATCTACACTTATTAAAACTAAATAATGTAATGTACGTTATTTAATTTGATTTATTTTTTAAATTTAAAAAGCTTTTAGGGGCTGGGGAGCCCAGTCGGTTAGGCGTCCGCCTAGCATGCGAAAAGTCCCAGGTTCGGGTCTGGGCATCGCCAAAAAACTGCCGACCTATAAACGGCCCGTGCAGTCAAAAAATGTCCGACGAATAATACCTCGTGAAGAGGGAGTGCACGTTAAATATCCCCCAAAGTCCCAACGCTGCGTACGATGTCGCCCTTAACGGTTGCGTTGGGTGCCTACTCAGGTGTCGGCTCGTCACTTGACTGTGGTTCTAAAATACGACGCCCGTCGCCAATAGCCCTCGTGTAGCCCTAGTGCGACGATGTTTCAAACTAAACTAAAAAGCTTTTAATCTCCTCTTAAATCGTGACTTACACTACAGTTACATGGAATTAGCCCTTACTAGTCCTGTCAGCCAAATTAACAGCGCGTTTTTGATCACGTGATGTACCGATTTAAAAATCCTTGTAAAATGATATTTATTAAATAATTAAATACTTATATAATATATATATATATGTACATATGTACATATATATATATATGCGGAAGGTCCCAGGTTCGAGTCCGGGCATCTCCAAACTAACTGCTAAAAAAATAAACAGCCCGTGCAGCAAAATGTTCAACGTATAATACTCCGTGTAGAGGTAGTGCACGTTAAATATGCTCCAAAGTCCCAACACTGCGTATTATGTCGCCCTTAACGGTTGCGTTGGGTGCCTACTCAAGTGTCGGCTCGTCACTTGACTGCGGTTTTTAATTACGGCGCCCAAAAGCCCTCGTATAGCTCTAGTGCAACGATAATTCAAACCAAACTAAACTGTTGTATGCTTCGAGGTTTTCCCTTCCAGCCCATGTGTGAAAAAGTTTGGAAGGCCTCTGATCCCCCTCGCATCCGCTGATACCGCGAAAGGTGTGTTCTCGTGTGTTCCCTCTGACCTACTAAGTGCCACCCTTTGAAACCCCCATGGTCCCCGATCACTCACCTTACATAACGCCTCGTAATCTTCAACCACGCCCAATGGAAAATGTTGCCAAAGGTTTAGGTCACAACCGCACCGATTAGTGACCTATAAAATGTGTTGCCGAAATGTCGAGTATCTTCTAAACAAACATTTTTTGTCGAAAAAAAATATCGATTAAAAGTGGTGAAAATTGAGGGCCGTGATTGTGAAGAGATGACCTAAAATTACACTGATTGAGTTATCTCCGTCACCTGTTATTTTTGTTTGTTTTTTTGCCTGGGCATTTCAGTAAGGAAAATGAAGTTCATGTATCTCTAAACCCTAGGTCATGTTCGTGGTTATTTGAATGTTATCGATGTTATTTACGGGTTGCTATGGTTGTTGTTGTTTTGTCTTATCTTTCACCCACTCATTTGGGTACTATGACAAAGTTGTAACGTTTTTGACAAAAATAGTTGATTGCAGGAGCTTAAACATAGCCACGAACACCTCGTAATTTTTAACCGTAGTCAATTGAGATCAACGTTTTGGTTGAATTTTTGCTTTACTATATTATTCCATTACATCATCCCATTACTTCCGTAATCCTTTCTAAATTGTTTTTTAATGAAATTCAATCGCTTCATAAAAGTTGATGCCAGCATAATTTTCTATAGTCACTGCTTCAAATTTTATAACCACAATAAAGCGGCTTAAATTTTCATCACTGAACATTTATAAACTGCATTAAACCCTAGCCTACTCAACTTACAAGGCCAGAGAAGCTCTTCCAACGGGATGTTTGGCGTCACTGGTTCCGAGTGTCGTTTTCCGAAGATGGATAAACCTTTTATCTCGAAACCTATTCGCAACCATTCGTTTACGGCCGACTATACTTTTAGTGTTTCAAGTGGATCAGCACAGGATTCTTCATCTTTGGCACTCGAAACAATGACGTCAACATTTCCGCCCTCGCAAGCATTTAGGGGAGCTCCTCTGGCCTTGTTTGTTGTTAATCTAGCAATAAAATAAAGTGTGCGAAAAACCGACAGGCCATAAGCCCGACAGCCAAAATTATAAAAATATTAATGCAAAATTTATTAAAAAAAGTGCCCTTATTTAAGCATATCGGTATTAATTTATTGATTAGTCGGGTTTTCGACCCCTTCGGAATTTTGTCCCTGTCGGCATTACTTCACTGTCGGGCTTTCGGCTGTCGGATTTCTGGCTTGTCAGAATTTCGGCTGTCGGGATTATGTCCGGAACCGTAGAAATAAACTTGATACAGTCTCAAGGTCCTGTCTTATTCCAATTTTCTGGCAATCAGTCGGGTATACTAGTTACAGTCTTGTCAAGTTAGCAAAATGGGTTGTTGGTTGCTTGAGTGGTTTAATAAGAGTATCATAAACGAGTGTGTTATCTTTTAGGCTTTTTTAGGGGTCGTGCCATCCAAAATCGTGATAATTTGTTATGAGTTGTGATGCGTACTTTTGTCCTGTTTTCTTATGCTCTTTTTCTTTTTAAATATTAACTTTAACAAAAGCGCATCTACTAGATCAACAATTGGAACAAAGCTCTGTTTCTAAAATAAGCAAGATAAGCATTTTATGTTTTTGACATCTTGTTAACCCGGGATATTTGCGGAAATGTTCTTGATATGAATGGTTTGCGATATTTTGAAGAACAACGTATACTAGAGCAGATTTGGCTACCTAGGCCGGAACTTTGTTCAATCCTAAAATAATTGAAAATTTCTATTTTTATTTCAAAACTATTAATGTTGTACTATTTGTCTTCATTTGAAAATTCACATGAATATGGTGTTTATTTTGTATGTAATTTTAATCAGTCTCTAATCTATTATATTTATTGTATTATTAGCAAACTTTATTTTATAATTACATTAAAATATTTCATTTTATTATCCATCCAATTAAGTTTCTTCGCTCAAAAGCTTAGAAGCAAGGTTAATAAATAAATACATACCTAGAATTACAAATACTTAACTTAAATTCAATGCGCCTTGTAATTTTATAATTTTTGGTTTTTTAGCAATTTAGTTTATTATCACCTGTGTTAATTTAAGACTAGCGCAAAGTTTGGCTGTAAAAATATATATTATCAAAAAAAAAATTTCTTGGTGATCCCATGCACTACAACGCTTTATTAACATGGCTTTTTTTAGTTTCTGAAATAATTAACGACTAATGGGGGGGGGCAAGAAAATGTGTCTTGTGAAAATAGCTTTCTGCTTAAGTTTATCTAAATAAACAAAATATACGACAAATGAAGATCATATAGTACAGGCCAATTTAGGTATAAGACAAATTAATTTTCACGAAAAACGAATTTAAAAACTTAAAGGTAACGTTTTTATTCGGCTACGAAGGTGTTAATGGTATTCACAAATAGGTCGTTAATGGGTTACAGAACACCTTGCACTGTTAAAAATTTTGTGCTTGGTTTCACCATGATATTGGTTCCTAGTAGCTGCAACGGCTGTGGTGAAATGTTTCACCTTTTTTTCGGTGTTTGGTTGAACCATTTTTCTGGATTTGGAAACAAAAACCTGAGAAATGGTTCAACCGAATACCAAAAATATGGTTTAACATTTCACCACACAGCCGTTGCAGCTACAAGGAACCATATTTTTGGTGAAACAAAGTGCCTAATTTTTAACAGTGTACCATTTCCTACCAAAAATAAAAATAATTATACAAATTGCAACCCAACAAAACAAAATGACATAACTAAAAAATTCTGCTTCGACCACACTCCAAGGACAATCCCTAACAAAAAAATACGTAACAACCTTAATAAATTTAGCATTTATCAAATTCCTGTGAGGGAAATAAACTATTCACCATTACTGCGGTCATCCCATTTCAACTCTCATACGCAACCAAACAAGTTTTTTGTCCCTGATTCGCGAATCATATATAAAAACTCTCGAGGACTGCAAAATAAAATTTAATCTTGACCCAACCCCTTCGTTTATTCGCAATCTCAGAAAAAGTATGTTTCATCCATATTCTCGACAACCTTGCTTAATTTTTATATGTTTACTCAGATTCAATTTATAATACGCAATTTAAGTTTTCGATCACGTACAGTGTGAATTTTGGGAGTTATTACGACTGATTCGTCCTTCCGAAAGATTTGAGAAGGTTTAGAATTTATCTGGATTCTTGTTTTACAAGATTTTGTCAAATTAAATCAAATAAAGCACAATTAAATGACAATAATATGCGTCATCAATTGTTTTTTGATAATAAGTGTTTCTCAATTTTTATTCAATTCTTCAAAAAATAATTAAAATCCTGATAATAGTTTTTAACTTTACTTTTACAACCTTGAAGAAGGCTAGAACAAATTAAAATGAACAAATAGGAAGTAGTTCTTTAGAGAAAAAGCAATTTATTTAAATTTAATTAGTTATTTTTTAAATTGGTATAGATGATATGAAAACTATTTAATTAGATCATAACGATAACCTTCACATATATTTTTTTAATTAGTAATAATAGTCGATTAGTATGCCTCTGATTCATCGTAATGATATTTTCCCATCAAAAAATATCAAAAGTGAGACAAAAAAAAATTTAATTTCTCAAAACACTTTCAACAACATTAAAAAATATCCAAAAAATTCCAATAAAAATAATTTGTTTGATATTTTAAAAAGTATCATTAAAGGTATTATACGGACAAGTAAATTATTTAAAATAGGATAAGTAATAATGAAATAATCTAAAAAAATATTTTAAAGCATTGTATGCAATACAAATAATATTTTTACTTGAATCACAAAGAAAGTTAAATTAGGACAAAAATATTTTTGTATTTGTGGACTTTTCAAATTGTCGTTTCTTTGAAATCTTCCAGTTTTCAAACACTGTTATTGAATTCTTCGATAATATTTATATCTAGACAATTTTTACGGCTTTTTTTTATTTTTTTACAATCTCAGTGATTTTTTTGTAACAAAGACATTAAATCGTCACGCTTCAAGAATATATTTATTTTGTTTATTTTTTTTGCTTCAGTTTCTTTACTTCAATTCGACTATGTTAAAAATGTGGTATTGATGTATAAGAGGTTTCGTTATATATTATGTTATGGATATGGATGTTATGGATATTTTGAATTAATTTAAAATGTGTTACTTCCTCCTACCTCCCTTTGACATTTTTTAAAATTAACATTGCTTACTCTTTTTAATTATTCATGCTTGTAGATATTTGTTATAAATAAAATAGTTTAGTGTTAACAGATTTAAATTAGCTGTTAATGTGGACTTAAATAAACAAATATTTTTTTGCAGTTTAGACCACTAAATGATTTTCCTTTGACCTTTAATACTTAAAGACTCCTAATGTTAAAAAATAGCTCACAAATTTTTTTTCAGGGTTTTGAAAATATGATGTTTATCTATACAAACTTGAAACCAAATCAGTGACAACAAACTTAAAAATCTTGTAATAACTGAACAACCTGAATTTTTCCCGTTATCTCTTCAAAAAGGCGTTATGTATTCCTCACGATGACGTTTATCCTGATTCGTAATGAGCGCATTCACTTCCTCTATCTCTCATATTATAAAAGTGTTTTTTTCTGTATCTTCTTAAGTCACGAAAAGATGCTCTAGTTTCAATGTTTCGTTGCATTTACATCATGAAAGAAAACCACTGATAAGCGATTTATTTACATCGGACCAACACCAACTATTTGCATGTCCTACTTCAGTCGGTACTTAATTCTGGTCTTAAAAGATAATTAGGAATTATAGTCCTAATTGAAGACATTTTTATGGAAAAGAGTTGCATGTGTGCCTCCCGTCTTCAGATTAACAGAGGTTAAAGATTTTTAGGTCAAGTTAAGAGATATTATCAACTTGAAGTTTAAGAGTGTCTATCCTAGGTTTCAGTCTACTGTTGACAGGGCAAAGGTTGGAATCTGATTTTGTTTACTTGTCCCATTGCAGTGGCATAATTCTGAAGTAATTCACGGCATTCATTTCATGGAAGCAGGGTCTGATCTAGGATAACTCGGACTGTATAGGCTCGGAAAATGTTGAGGGCCCTTTAACGAAACTTTTATGAATGATTGCTCGTACTTACTGGTTAATGTTTGAATCAAAACCAAAAGCTAGAGCTTAAAAACCTGAAAATATTCCTTAATTTAATTCATTTTACTGAACTTGTGTATTTTAATGCTTTATATCCAGCTTTTAAAATAATGCGGAGCCACAAAACGACACAATTCACTGAAATTTCTGGGGA
Source organism: Oedothorax gibbosus (assembly GCA_019343175.1). NCBI lineage: Eukaryota > Metazoa > Arthropoda > Arachnida > Araneae > Linyphiidae > Oedothorax > Oedothorax gibbosus. The sequence continues at coordinate 460,758 of JAFNEN010000362.1, forward strand.
ATACACAATTTTGCATAATAATCACTAAAATTTGGGGCCCTAGTTTCGGGCCTAACAGGTCTTGTGGAAGATCAGGCCCTTAATGAAAGGCATACAATTCCTGTTGGCTGATTGTAGGGTTAGCACTGAATAATGTTGATTTAAGGGTCTTGTATGGTAACAGATCTCTATACAATTTCAATTTGGAAACTTTTGACCCTGTTTTTAACTAAAGTAAACGACATGTACTCACGAAAACTTACCCAAAAAACACCAGAAGAAAGTTATTTTGCCATTAAAATAATTAATAAGTATAATTTAATTAGTTATAATTAAAACAAAAGTTTTAATTAGTTATAATTAATTAGTTATAATAAGCATTTAGCAACTGCTTAAAGATATTAATTAGTTATAATTAAAACAAAAGTTTTTGTTTAGATATTTACATGCCGTTACTGCTGCCATCTGTAGTTTGTGAATAAATACTAAAAATTTTTGTTATAATTATAACTAATTAAACTCTTTAAAATTTTACTTATTAATTATTTTAATGGCAAAATAGCTTTCTTCTGTTTTTTTTGGTAAGTTTTCGTGAGTACATGTTGAATATTTTATTTAAAAACAGGGTCAAAAGTTTCCCCATTGGAATTGTATAGGGATCTGTTACCATACAAGACCCTTATACTGGAAAAACTATTTCTTGATCAGTGCGGATTAAAGAAGAAAACTTATATATACTATGACCGCGGTGGTTTGAATAAATTATTAGTGGGGCTTTTGTAATTAAAAAAATATACTTTGACTACTTAAAAACTAAATTATTTGTAAAATATAAAATATTAAATCATAATATAATTTATTCTAAAAATCTGCTTTCTTATTACACATGATAAAATAAGTATAATATATAAATTATCTTATTTTGTCATAACTTCTCGATGAATATCATCATAGATATCATAGTTAACTGTAGTGACTAGAACCTAACTTCAGAATAGAAGTTCGAAGTAAGGTCTGAGTCATCTAAACTTTTAAAATTTTTGGCTCACTTGCTAAGAGAAATGTTGAACAATTTAAACATTTGCTACTAGGAATTTAAAAAAAAATCTCATGTAAGCATTTAGCAACTGCTTCTGGCAAAATAGTTGAAAAGTTTTATATAAATATTGCTATACTAGTATAGTCCAACCACACATTTATGACATTAGGCACTCTGGGTAGAGACGAAAACATCGAAAAACGGACAGAAAAGTAAATAATAATGATAAATCCTATTAAAATAATTAATAATACTAATTAGTGATAATTAATAATATTTACTTTTTATTTTTCCCTTTTCTATCCGTTTCCTGATGTTTTCGACCCAGAGTGCCACTAATGCTGTGTCGGACTAATGGTATATTTTGAATGAATACCATTATTTTGAAACTAGTTTATAAATGTGGCTTAATTAAAATTATTGTATTTATTTAACAATTAAAAAATGAAGCTGGAAAATATGTCTTGAAGTTATTTATACCATTTTTATTTTATTTGGATTATCTAAGTGCCATATCATTAAAATAAAAATTAAAATCTGTTTAAGTTTATGATACAAAGGAAATTTTATTTTTGAAGTTTCATGGGATTCGTATATTAATATAATTTCACAAGGTAGGGAATTAAAAGAGGAGTAATCTGTTTCTATACTTTAATGTTACCTTGAAGACATAGTTCTCACTAAGAAATTTTGTATGTCCCATCTTCATCCAAAATACCTTAACATAATAATTTTTCTGTAAAAGTTTATATATATATATGATAATTCTCCAACATAGAGGAGGATGAGAATGCATTTTAACTTTCGTAAAGATGATTTCCAGGAATAGTTACGATTCGTGAATGAGTCAGTCATTTTCAAAAATGAACACTTTATAAAATGTGTGTAAAAATATTTTCAAGATAGCTGTAAAGCTCATAAATCAATATACTATATAAATACAACGGAACTTATTTTAGCTTTCATGCATGAACCCTTTTGCGACCAATGAACTCTGGCTTCATGGCACAAAGCACAAACTGAGTTACTAAAACAACTCGGTCAACAATGCTTTCCTGAGGAATCTGACATCTCAAATAACCCCATGTAAACCACTCTAATGATCTGTGTTCTTTATGGTGATCCCACTTCCAGCCTATGCATTGTTGGCGATGGTAGAGATTACCAGAGTTCTGCTTCGTTAAGCCTTTCGCTCTTGAGGTACCGTTTTGCAGTGAAAACCCACCAGTCTTCTCATTTCACTTTCAAACAATGGATTGGCAAGTTCCGTGACCACCTTTGACACAGAACTGGCTTTCACGGATGGCTAGCGGCTCTGTCCTAGTCCCACTCTGGGTCATTGACCGGCATTGGAGACCGTTTCTCGGTTGGTCGTCACACAAGGTTGGTACCGTGACTGTGGAAAGTGAAAAGGAGTCTTCCTCGGAAAGAAACTAGAATAAGTCATCTTAGTTTGGCGGAGGCTAATTGCTGACTTTGAGTGCTTAACATTACAATTTCCTTTTGAATCTTGTTTTTATTTTGCCTTTGCAGGAACCCTTGAACCCAACTCCGAATAGAAAATAAATCTTCGTTGTCCACTGCGGCAGAAAGATGGAACTTTGCCCCATGCTCCATGTAAATACAGATGAGAAAGACGGACAATTGCTTACCTTCCAACTAAACCGTTGCTACATATTATATAGGATGATGCCATGCAAAATTGGCAACCTACTCTCCTATATTCATATAACCTCTCCCTGCTTAATCAAGTTCAAATAAACAGACGCTTTACACATAAATTGTTACGCTAAGCGTCTATACACTAGAGCAATGAGACAAATAGCCTACACCTTTCCCTTCTGGGGCACGTACATTTTATGTTATGTTTTTATGTTAAGTGCATCAGTTTGCTTAAACCGCTTGATGATCCAATAGTTTCGCATACCTAGTTTTAAAGAAATGTAAAACAAACTACATGCAGGACCAAAGTGGTGTGCAATATATGCCGACGCACATTGCGTTAGGGTGGCTTAGAGTTAAGATGAACTAGGAACTAGCTTTTAATTTATTAACGGAATGTCAAATTATATTGTGCTCATAATTTGTCATCCTAACACCATATACAGTTGAATTTCATCCAAAAGATGGCATTTTGACTTATGATGTATTTTTAGACAATGGCCCTATATATGCAGGAGATTATGGGTAACACTACGCGAAACCCTTTTAGGGTATATGGTGCACAATTGAGTTATGCATCCAGTGTTGTAACTAAATGAAAAGCGAGACTTTTCGACTTATGCCAGTATGAGTCTGATGTAAAGAAATACCTGCTGTTTTAAACAGCAAAAAAATAGCAAGCGTGATTCGTTAGAAACTGCAGGATCGCATAGGTGGGCTAAGGTGTCCTCTTGTCAAAAAAAGAGAAAGTTTTAGGCCAATGAATTCTATGCAAATTTTCTTAGGTTGGATGAACATTATCTAGTTCCTGTGAAAAAGAAAAGTCTTTGTAAATTCTTATTACAATAAACCTTGTGCTGATTACAATGCCTGCTTAAATATTTTCGAATGTCAAGTAAAAATGCTACCTCTCTACCGGTGCATAGATTTAAATAAATTAAACCTTTTTAAGTACTATTTTAGGAATTTGAAAATATTTTAATTTATGAAATCTTTTTAACTGACTTTTACATAAAAATGTTCTAATGTCAATTTAACACTTGATAATTGGTATATACGTTTTCAAAATGTCGAATTATACTTTTGCCAAAGTTTACAAAGTTAATAAAGTTTATTAGATTTTTTAATTGAAAGCAACGCATTTTAGTTTTAAAAAATCTATTTCACTATTTTTGATACATAAATTTCTTTTTTTTTTCGAGATCGTATATACTGTTTCTTGACAGTGAATGTCTTCCATTAAGTAAGGGTTACTCCCCTCTATGCGCTTATACTTTAGAGGAATTTCCTTACATTTTATTTCAGAGCTTTTCGTGTTTTGTTTTCTTGGTTTCGCTCAATTGAAATGCGAATATTTCCTGCCACTGGCAGATACAAGAATTGTTATACAATGGCTGAAGATCGAAAGGTGGCTAAAAATTTCAAGAATTTTTTTTCGGGTCATTTTACGAGCCATTATTTTGAAAATAACAAAAAAAAAGAAAATTTGATATATTTTTTTTTATTTGCTTAGCTTTTTTATATGTTGTTGTAGTTTAGTCAAATTTGTAGTTATCATTTAACGGTCATTTTAAAACATAACTATAAGTAGAATCTACCTAGTAAAATACTTATGGTTTTTATTGAAACAATTTTTCTTAGTTTTATCCCTTCAAAACAAGATAACATAATGTACATTAAATTATTATCTACATCAGGGTATAGAATTTGTTAAAGTTTAATCAACAATACCTAGATTTTTATGATGACATCAGGCGTAATCATCAAGACTTTTTGTAATTTTTCTATTATGATCTGGAAAAATACACAACTCTTACAAACTTATAAATATATTATATTATAAAAAGAGTAAAAAAGAAAAATTGTCTTAGGTTACGAAAGCAATTATAGCAAGCACAAAAATTAACAGGATTAAAAAATTAAAATTAATTATTTCATTATAAATATAATAAAAATACGCCCATTGAACAGAAAGCATCCCATAGCTGGTTTCCAACCGACCGATTTCTAATTATAAAAAAATACACTTCTATATGAGAGGATTCATGAAGTAAACAACGTAGATTATTGGCGCAAATAGTTTATTTGTTGGTACATATTTACATGTTTCGGCGAGACTCAAAACGCTCGCCTTCATCAGAACGACACGTCGTCGACTGTTAATATATGTTGTGTGTTTTTCTGATGAAGTCAAGCGTTTTGAGTCTCACCGAAACATGTAAAAAAATTTGTACCAATAAATAAACTATTTACGCCAAAAATATACGTTGTTTACTTCATGAATTCTCTCGTATCATACGCAAAGTTGAAAATATTTTCTGACTACTAAACTTCTAGCTACAATGTACTTTACAAAATATTCAATTACTTAAATAAATAATCGTTGATAACTTTATATAGGCCATGATTTTATGGGTTGGGTATGAAAAGCCTGATAAAAAATTTTGTAACATCTTTTTTTCTTCAAATTTCTTTCCGACTGTAGTCTTGCAGCTGCTATTTAAGAATGAACATTTTCTAGAAATTATCACTTTCTCGATCAGAATGCGGGCTTTGTCTCATTTCATTGTATAAAATTGGGACATTTTTTGCAAAAAAATGATTTTGTATAAAAAAAATGTTAGCGATTTTGACTAAAAAAATGTTTAATAAGATTTTTAAATGTTTTTTTTTTTTTTAATTTCTACTGTTTTTCGTGTATTAACTTGTTTTTGTCAAACAAAGGTTCATATAATTGGTAACCCTTTTTTTCCATTAACAGCTGAAGTATATGCATCCTAACTTTTCAACAAAATTAGTATGCTCTTCTCTACATTTGTATCTCCGAGTGAGTTTCGAATTGTTGCATAACCTAATTAGTATGGGAATTTAAACATAAATCTAAAGAAAATTTAAATTGAGGGGAATTTAAAAATGAAATGTGCAATTTTTTGTTTATATAATTCAATGTTAATGTTTAAGCGCGTATAAGTTTACCCAGTTGTAGAAACCTATATTTTGTATGCTTTAATAAATATTTAGTTTCTTACAATATTGCGAAATTACAGTATTAGACATCTATAAATCTTAAAAACGTTCGTATGTATTTTAATTTATTTTCATTTGATAGCATATTTCCACATTGTTAATATTTGCATTATAATTAAATCCACAATTGAAACCGTGCATTGTTTTATTCAATGTTTTAAAGCATTATAAGTTACATATTATTAAAAGAACCAGTAACTTTTTTTTATTGAAGCCAACAATCTCGTCAACTTGTCGCATTGTTTCACCATTTTTTTTATCAGCATAACATGGAAAATGTTAACAAAACACATGGTCATTTAGCAATTGTTTTATTTTTTACACTTTAAGAACAAAAAAATTCGGTCGGTTAAAGGGGAGAACCGATTAATGGATTTAGGTTAAAAGGGGACTACTTTGTATATCTTTTCTTTATCTTATGTAGAAGAAATGTTAGAGAAAAACTGTTAACTTCTTTTTTTCTAAGTCAATAATTTTAACAAACGATTTAATTTCATATTGTACTCGATTTTTCTATATTTACTCATTTATAGCTTTGTTCAATCGAGTTCAACAATCTCAGTCATATAGAACAAATTGCTGAACATTGATTTCAAAAGATACCGAAACATTATCCTTTGGAAAGTTGTAGTAGATGTTATTTTTAGTTCTAAAACACAATATTCCCTCTCTTATCATCTTCACTTTTACAAACACGAATCGAAAACAGTTGTTTCTAAACCCTTTTAGATACAATTTCCAGCTAAAGAGAACGAGTAGAATCGGTATTGTCTTCTTTAACAAAAAAACTACCACCTTTTGAATTTGTCCCATTCTCGGCTATTTTTATTCTTTTTATACTACCACTAGTTGAAACTGTTTGACAAGGCTGTATCTGACATTTTCATCGAAAATAAGTTTATATTTGAACCGCTAACTTTTCCTCAGGAAGATTACCATACAAGCTTTTTTCTTCACTAAAATGTTGACAAAGTAAGCTCGTTTGGAAATTGATTTATGCATATATGGGACTTTGTTGAATTTAGGGACTTCTTTTCCTACATCAATGGTCATGTTATTTTAAACTAACAAAATTTAGTTTTGATTTGCTATAGGAAAAATGACACTTTAATCGTCCTCAGCTTCCATTGTGACCGAAAAAATTAGACTTTTTTTCACTCCACCCCATTCAGAATTTAGAACACCCCATTATAGGTGGAGTTTCGGAAACGAGTACCCTTTAATGATTATATGTGAGACCCAGTAACAATATTGTTCATTAAACATCTAATTTTTTAAGTACTTGATATATTTTATTTGTGTTGGTCCCTTGCTTCAAAAACTCTGCTCTTCGATACTTATTGATGTCGCCGTTTTAGATATTTTTGGTCCTAATCCTTTACATTATCCTTCATTTGGACAAGACAACAGCCATAATAAAATAAGTCACATTTTCTTTTACTAAACAACATTTGAACTGACAAATTTATTTAATCGTTTTTAACAAACAGTAATTCGTAGGGAGAAATAATACATACCAAATATGGCTTGATCGTCAAAAAGGAACTTATTAGTTATGACTTATGACTTTCTTGGTGGGGGGCAAGTTCGCCAAGCACTGCGACCTCAATTCTATTGTACTCAACCCCAGAAATGACACAGGCACAAGAGACACTCAAAGAAAGAGACGACACAAACACATAGACAAATAACAACATTTATTGACGGACGCAAACATCCACGCCTTTACCGAGATTCGAGCCCTTAAGCTCCAAAGGCTAGCTAACTAACCGTTGTGCTACCGGGTCGGCAACATATTAGTTTAATAATTACAACGAGATTTTTCAAATAAACAAATTGCGATTATAAAGTAAAATATCCAATTTGATGTTCTCACTAGGTCTAAATGAAAGTAATCCTGTGGTAAGTTCTCATAGGACCTTACACATTGTGAAATCGTGCTCGTTAAATCTGTGGAGTCCAAAGTCCCGACGGCGTTAGCGTACGATGTCGCTCGAAGTTCCGTTGGGTGCCCGCTCAGGTGTCGACCTCGTCACTTGACCAGGGTTCTAAAATACGAGGCGTTATTGGCTGTGTTAAAGCTCCTGAAGGAGGCTAGAAATAGGCAGCCGGAAACGATTACCTTACCTTACCTTACCTTACATTGTGAAATGGATCCCGCGACTAAGTTCGCACAGGTCCTTAAAATTAGTAAGGAAAATTCTAGGCCCTCTAATTTAACCCTTTCATTTCCAATGATTCCATTTGGAATCATGAAACTTGCAATTTTTTTTCTCACTAAGCTCTTTTTCACATACTTGTACTTGTTTCAAATAACTTTTATTAAATTCTCCATACATTTTTTCTATAAAGTTATATTTTGTTTTTGTATCGTTAGATGGAAGAATCATGTATTTGAAGAATTAAATAATGTTTGTTGTATTTAAATGAAAATATGAAAAACATGGTAAAAATAAAATTCCCTCTGAAACAATTTTATTAAATAAATTCTTCATGCTTGCATTTTTAACTGTTTAAAATTTTAATTTTAACTATTTTTAACAAATAAAGTTACGAAAAACTATTGTTATAATTTATTCAAAAGTTATGATTCCAAATTATTTTCCTTATACTTTAGTTAAAAAAAATTAAGTTTTTTTCCCTGCTTTTCACCATTTTATTCTGGATGCAAAATGTGTCTAGTTCACAAATTTTAGATTTTTAGAATAAAAAATAAAAAGTTGGGATTGAAGGGTTAATTCTTTCTTTCAAACAAATTTCATTCATTATCAGCCAAGAGCTATTTACAGCTTTTCCACTCTAACACAGCCCAGATTGTGTATGAGTCAATCCGAGACAATCTCGAGAGTCCAGTGCCCCTTGGTCGTGAAAGGCTCCAACTCCTGGTGACAATTCTATCTGACCATCAGGAACTCCAAACCTCTACCAAAGGTGAGAAAGGCATGGCCTAGAAAAGTGAAAATGCTGGCATAGTTTTACCTTTAGAACAGGGCTGGCCAGGAAATAAACCCTTTTTGTCTGATGGCCTACTTTCGGGTTGTTGCCTTGCTGCCATCTTCCGGTAAGTGTAAGTGCTGTAGGTTATGCGCGTCAGTTCACGTGCTAGCTGCTTCTGGTTGCCAATGCCAAGTCCTAATAGCGGTCACACGTAGTGGTGGATTTGGCCATAGGGGAAGATTCGCTTTCCTCCAGTCTTCACTTTCTAAACAATAAACAAACAAGGAAAAAGGGTTAAGAAAAGTGAAAGTGTGGTTAAAAAGTAATTTAGTTTGGTAATGGTTTGGTTGCGCTTGAATGGAGATTCCTGTAATTGGTTTAAAGTGCATGTGAAAACAATTATCTCAACAGAAGGATTCTTTTTTTTTTAATTTAAAACTGATCACATACGAATAAGCGACATGGACGATTTAAAGCAGTGCACTTTTGTCCCAATACAAAAAATAATAATGTTTTTCACACATTAGTTAAATTCAATTAATATTTTTAAAACAAAGTTTTTAAATAATATCAGAATTAAATAGGACACTTTATTGTTTTGAAATCTGCAGCTTCAATTCCCGGCAAAGATTAATCTAAACTATTGAACTATTAAAAAAAATATTTACCAGAAAATGTTTTGTATTTTTATTTTGAAAACAATGATGTGTATGATAGGTAGATTTTCAAACTTTTTCCCTTTAATGTGTAATTAAAATATATTTTGAATTTAACATTGTTTTAAAGGAGTTTTAGTAATATTTCTTTTAATAAAGTAAAATTAAATTAGGTCATTTTTGAAGAAGTGCTACAACAATTGAAGCATTCTTGTCACCTTGTTTCTATATTTAGTATAAATATTTAAGAAATTCAAACCGCAAAAAAAACCTGTGTCACTTTACCGTGATTTTTAGGTGTAACGTTTCACCAATTTTAGAGCAATCTCACGTAATTACAAATATGTGAGAAACGTTCCACCAAACTCTGTGTAACCTGGTGTAACCTTCAAAGGTATCTAAACCATCCACAATCTGCATAATACTGGTGAATTTTCATTTACCTATATAACATAAACTATATACTATTACTATTATGAAACTGAAGTGACTTTTCACATTTCGTTTTAGTCTGGAAACATAACAGATTCCCAAGATGAAAGCTAAAATTTATCTTGAAAAAGACTTAAATTACTTATCCTTGTCATAGTGAACGGGGTTTGATAATATCTCTAACATACTTAAGTTATTTAAAAATATAAGAACGTTACCAAAGTCTTATTTCGGCGAAACTTTCGAGATTTAAATTAAGCACTGAGGTCCTTAATATTATTCCTCAACAGTTTCGCAGAATTATGTAGTTTCCAGATCAAATAAGCAATTTTAAAATTATTTAGGCTAACAATATTATTTTAATTAATTAATAATCTTTTTAAAATGAATTCTTCTATATAAAAGGTTGTATTTCAAAAATGTAGATTTGCTTTTATAGGTTTGGTAACATCTACACGTCAGCAAAAGTAAATTTTGATTTAAAAATGTCAGATTCATTGAAAAGGAGTTTTTCGTGTTTCTCTAAAATTCCAATTATTTTGTTATTAGTTTCCCAAAATCAAAAAATTTAATCCGATGCGTATTACTTACATCAAAAGGCAATTTCGATTTGCTACACTTTAATTATGTGTAACCCTCTAAATCTGCTTTATTTCGTATATCATTTATCGCAATTTAGTACTTAACATTCTTTATTAATATTTTTTACCATTAAAATTTTTAAAAGTAGAACCCATTTAATTTAATTAAATATAATCTGTAGTATCTGTTGTTTCACATTATGTCTCCTTTTACTATTTTAGTAACTCTAACTACGTAGGTTAGCCATCGCACTAAATATGCTTCTTTATCTAATGAATTATTGTTATTGAAAGAAGACTTCTTAAGTACAGCCCGTATAAATTCATCGATATTAGTATTTTTAACCAACCCCGAAGATTTTTTAGTACTTAATAACTTCACAACATTTTTAGAGAAGAATATTGCCGTAACCTTAAAATAGGTCGCAAGCAATTGAAGCTTTATTTACGGTAAAAGTTGACAGATTTTACAGTAACAGAAGCAGAACAAAATATGACATTTTTATGGTTGAATTGATTTCTATTATATGCTATATTACACCAAAGAACAAAAATCTTATTTATGTTATAGAAACATAAAAATTGGATCAATATAAAGTTGTAAGATTTGATTATTTTAAGAACATGTTGTGTATTTTATTTGATGAATAAAACTTTAAAATTTGTTGCTGAATTTTTAATAAAATTTCATGAAAACTAATTTCAATGCGTGTTCAATAAGTAATAGAAAAGAAAACTTTTTGAGTTGCACATAACTCTATTCACATTATAATGATGATGATAAAAATTAATAGGGTAGGGTGTTTCCAGTATTTGATTAGTGGTGTTAATGAGATTTTTAAATCTCAATTGAATTACTGTATAAAAGTATATAATACAGAAGTTTTTCGGAAATTTGAGCGCACAATTATGTAAAATGTTTAATAAATATTTTTCCCACATACGATTTTTATTTATTATAAAAAATCCTTGTAGAGAAAATGTTCACATAAAATAGAGATATTTCCAAAACTTTGATTTCATAATTTTCATCTAAGTCTGTTTTAGAGACTGCGGAAGTCTTTGAGACAGAGCTAATCCTAAACACGACTTGAGATTTTCATCTAAAATAATTTTGTGATCCACTTGCCTCCCCCCCCCCTTACTATAATCCACCTCAATCCACCCCTAAGAAGTTCAGCGACCCTTACATATTGGGGTGATACTGGTGATGACTGACACTTGAACTGTTTTTTAAAATAAATAAATAAAAAAAATATATTTTAATAAACATTTTTTTCACAAATTTGTAAAATATTCTGTAGCTTGATGAGTAGCTACAATCTAGCTCATTCCGTGTGACGGTGAGTGATATTATATTGATAGATAGTATTATACATCAAAATTATATAATTTATGATTAGGCGAATTAACAATATGGTAGAAAAGTAATTTTTGAGTAGTTCTACTTATTTATGAAATGAATCGGACGCCTAATTACTTCAAATGGACGTTATCCACCTTCATGCCTAGTGTTGGGGGGGGGGGGGGGTAGGAACATATATATTCCGGCTTGCGTGCTTGATCAGAGACCCGCTTATGAAGCCTTCGTCAAGTAAGACAGACATTGAAAGAATTTTGTACTGTCACAGAGAAAGGAATATACACCCAGGGTTAAGGCAGAAATCGAACCCGCACCCGTTACAGCGCGCAGACTGCTAGCGTAATGGTCCAAACCACTCGGCCATCCGGGCCCCATGACTAGTGTTAGAAATAGGATGGAAAAAATTTAGGAGCAATTTGTGTTACTAACTTAAAAATCTAGGAGAAAATACACATTACCTGGGAGCCTTTTGGAGAAAAATATTTATTGAAAAAAACTATTTTTATGTAATTTATCCACACACTCTGGACGCCAACAGAGATTTTAAGATGGCCGTAATTGCACACATATAGTATCTTCTAGTTTCACCATTTCTTAACTGCTGGAGTTCCAAAATTTTAGAAATGTACGATCGCCTGTGTATCGTAATTTATGTATCTCCAGAATTTTGCGATTATAGAATCATATAAAAGAATTTTGACACTTTCAAGAAAAAACAGTGTCCCCCGATTAACTGCGACCAAATTTATTTTGAAGTCGTTAAATTGCAGGATTTGGTCGCATTTTGACCGAAATTTTCGGACCCTGTTCATGACAGTAATAAAAGTAATAAACAGTAGATTATGGGTTAAATACTGCGCCATCTGGATATAGACAAATCCAGAGTGGGATCAACTGAATATCGTCTTCTTAATCCCTTACAATATCCCGCAAGCCTGTTGCCAAACGCAGGTTTATAAATAAACAAAAATAGGAAGCCCATCAATGAAGGGGTTTATCTTTTTCAGTCGGATCCAACACGGAACCGAAAGGGAATGATTCGACAAAAAATAGCACTTCCTGATTCCCCCAACAACTTCCGTATCTCATCCCATCTAACGTAATCCGCTGCTAGCCCGTTGGGAGAGAGTTGTTGAGTTATTTGGGGAGAACGTTTCAATCGATAACAAATCTTCAGTTAAGTTAAGTTATAATTACCATCACACTAGAACTACTGGCGAGGGGCGAAGATGCTTTAGAACCACAGTCAAGTGACTAACCGACACCTGAGTAGGCACCCAACGCAACCGTTAAGGGTGACTTCGTATGCAGCGTTTTGACTTTGAAGCATATTTAACGTGCACTCTTTCTACACGGGGTATTATTCGTCGGACATTTTGGGCTGTATGGGCCGTTTATAGGTCAGCATTTATTTTGGCGGTACCCGGACCCGAACCTGGGACCTTTCGCAAGCAAGATGAACGCCTTAACCGACTGGGCTCCCAGCTCATCTTCAGTAAAATGAAAGTCAAGCATTGCAAAGTGCAATTTTTAATTCCATTCGTTTTCAATTTTTGTAACATATTCTTTGTTAAGTGATTTATGTCCATAGTAGTATTATCCATATCCCATAGTAAATAAGCAAGGACTGATAAATTACTGTAGGTATCGAAAGACACAAATATTCCCCCTCTTTACGCCATTTTCACTCGAATATTAATGTCATATTTCAATTTTCCTGTGTAGTATAAGTAATGGATTCATCGTCCACTTTTTTATAATAAAAATATTCAGAAAATGTACTTCATAGCTGCATTAAATATATAACTATACGTATTTTAATATAAGCTACAACTATTAACAATATACGATTCAACAATTGTAAATAGGGTGACCTGACGTACTGCATTTCACAGTACAGTTTAGTTTGTTATTTACCTATCTACCTATAAAAGTTGTGCAAATAGTCTCCATTTATTTTTTTATAGTTTTTCAAACAACATTTTTATAGTTTTTTTCAAACAAAAACAGCGTAAAAATAAGATTTATGAAAATCTAATGATCATTTCATAGTCGAAAAGTTAATCACTGAATCAAAATCTCGTCAGGCTAATTATAAATATGCTCAAAATTTCACCTAAAATTACAAAAGTAAAGTTTCATAAAATATAAATTTTTTAAACTAAAAAATATTCCTAAACATGTTCATTAACAACGCATTCTTCCTTGCCATCTCTGTGTCTTCTCCCCACACACCTTTTCTTATCTCGGGATTTATTTTCGAGACTGAAGAAAGTCGCGTGACGTCACCGTATGCCTCTTGCTCCCATTTCCAGGCCTACGGGTGAATGCTTCACTGACCTCAATTCAGGACAACAGGTTGCATTTTTTTTAAAGGTTTGCTCTCACTTTCGTCAGTCATCCTTCCTACTGAGGAATAATTATCGCCGGGTGAATTAAAAAAATAAGGCTCAGTGCCACTGTAACATCTCTGGCCGTGTTTGTTTTTGATTCTTTTGAGACAATCGAGAAAGTTCGGTATTTTAATGACGTTTAAGTTTGAAAGAAAGTATATACAGTAGAACTCCAATTATCCGAAGTAATTGGGACCTAACCACATTCGGAAATGGGTAATTCGGATAATTGGAGTTAATCGGAAGAAAAGGTATAATCAATCAATAGCCTTCTGAATTAAGAAAGAAAAAAACTACTACAACTACTGCAACATCGGTGGCCATAGGTTTGATTGCGAGGTTTTTTATAAACAAAAGGAAAGTTATTTAAAAGGAGTTTGAATTTTTAAGAATTTTGTACATCAATAGCAAAATACTTTATTATGGGATCTTGTAAATTTTTATTAGCTCTCACTTTCGTCCGCCATCCTTCTAACTGAGGAATAATTTTCACAGAGAAAATTTAACATTCTTATGGATCAACGGGTGACGGGTTTATACAAATGTATAAACCCGTCACCTGGTTGTCAGGTTTTCCAGCAGCACACATATTTTTAAAAATTTATAAATTTAATAATTTTATTAAATTTTAAAATTTAAAGAAAGAAGCGCATTTATAGAATGAGCATTTAAAGCATTTATAACTGTTTACCACTGAAATACAAGTTTTAAAAAATTTAAGAAATCAAATTCTCAGTTAAAATTTTTAAATAAAATCTCATGCAGTGGTTGTAAACAAAAAATAAAAAAAGGAAAGAAAATAATTCGGTGCCACTGCAACATCTATGGGCGTGTTTTTTTTTCAAATGAGAAAGTTTACTATTTTAATGGCGTTTAAGCTCTATAATAGTGAACTTTATAAAGCTTAAAACGTAAAATAAGGATGCACATCTAATTTAGAATATCTTTTAGCTAAGATTTGGTAAACTTTTATTGGATGTCACATTTGATAGTCACCGTTGAATAATTATTAAAGGATGATTAAAAAAAGAATGGTCAGGGCCACTGCTACATCCATAGCGCTTCCTTCTATAAACAAAAGAAAATTTCTTCAGTTTAATGGCGGTTTATATGAGGAAACACAGAATGATGATTACATTAAAAATTCAGAATGATGATACATAAATATGAAAGAACACATAATGATGATATGTTAATTTTTAAAATTACTTTGTTAAATTATTTTTTGTAATAACTTTATTAAATTAATTTTTTAGAATTATTTTATTAAATTTACTTTTAAAAAATTACTTAAATTACCTTTCAAAAATTGCTTTATAAATCTTAGGAACATTTAAAATAATTGTTTGTTCTCACGTTTGCTAGTTACCCTTCTGATTAGAGAATAATTAACGATCGATTGTTTTTAAATAAAATTTTAAAAATAATCAATACAGAAGCTTGTATTTTTTTATATAAAATAAAAATAATATAATAAAAATATTTTATATAAAATTTAAATTTTGTAATTCGAAATAATGAAGTAAAATGAATGGAGCTTTAAATTAACGTCAAAATCAAATATTAGTGTTATTTACATTAAAAGTACAAAATGCACAATAAAATTTATGCAGCCGTTTCGTTGTCCTTGGTAACTATATTAAATATCAATCAACCTAGTTCTTTAGTAATTTTATTTTTTACTTAATTCTGTTTAACTTTAATTCCATTATCCTCTCTCATTAAATTTCAATTTACTTAAAACTTGGAATTTATCTTTATGATGATCTCAGAATTTAATTTTTTTTTTCGAAATATCATCATTTTCAGATTTTCTCTGTGTGAGGTCAAGTAATTATATGTTTAAGGTAATGTTTAATGAAATATAATATAAAATAACTTTTAATTAAATATAATCAGGAAATAATTTGTATAGGTATATTATTACTGTCAAATAGAGATTGATGTGACCCCATTTCTCGCTTGTTTTTAAATGTTCAACCGATTATATAGCAATAAGTAAATGATTATATTTATTTATTAATTAAACTTATTATGTGTTTGTTAAGGAATTGTACATAATTAAAATTTCCTTAATGAGAACTTTTTTCAAGTATACTCTTTTGAATAAAATTGTGGTTATCTTGCATTTTCTTTGTGATCTGCAAAAACATAAAATAAATATTAAAATATTACATCTTTATTAGACAAGAAATCTAGACAAAAAATTATCTAGACAAAAAATAACTCTTTTGTAAAATTTCACAAATAATATTTATTTTTTCATTTACGAAGTTACATGGAGATAAATATTAGGAATATCTACTTTTAAAGTACCGATAAAAATTATTTAATGAAAGAAAAACCAACCATAAAAAATACTTTACTGGCACGACTAAGCATACATTAAAATGAAATTGTGTGAGTATGAATAAACATTTTGAATATTAAATCGCGTTTCAATTTGTAAATCAGACAAGAACAAAGTAACCCTATGACCTCAAATTGGCTGAAGTGTAAACTTTTTTTTAAAAAAATTTAATAATTAATTTTTTTTTTAATAATTTTTTAACTGAAATTTTAATTTCTTCAAAAAATCATTAAAATTGTTATTCTATAGCAGATTATTAATAACTCATCCATACTTTAAATTTTAAAATTTATATATATATTTTTAATTATGTGGAAAACCTGACAATCAGATGACGGATTTATACGTCTGAATACCTCAGAGGGGTAAATAACACTGGAAAATTGGGGGTGACAAGCCAATTCTGGGGATCCTCTAGTTGGCCTCTGTCTCTAAAAATTAGATGGATCAACTTATGTGTGTGTGTTGTCTGTTGTGTCTGTCTTACTTGACGAAGGTTTATAAGCGGGTCGCTGACCAAGCACACAAACCTGAATATATATGTCTACCAACCAACCTACCAACCAACACTGGAAATTCGACGCTTAGTCGCTTAGTCAGGCATAAAAAATATCCATAACGAATGAAAACTAACTATAAAAGAAAATTTCTGGCACGGCTTAGCGTTTACATGTAGTAATCTTTTTAGTCTAGGTTTTGTATCAAATACTACTCGCTCTTGGTAATCACCCAAAACGTAGAGAGACTTTCTAGAACTCCTGCAAGTGTGTCAACTAAAAGCTAGCATAATAAATTTCTAGGGTGTTGTAGCGACGCTGATTGTTTATTGTTGTACCTGTACTGAGAGAGAACTAGGGCGATAATGCGTTTTATGCGTTCTGGATTCGATCCAAAACAATTAAGGTCTCTCTGTCCTCTTCACTATATTTTGACATTTCATGTTCATGGCTAACTGCAGCTCTCACCTTCCTGCGATAAAGATGTCTTAGTTCCGCATCCACGGTTACGTATTAGACTTAACCCTTTCACTCCCAATGATTCCATTTGGAATCATCAAACTTGCGATTTTTTTTTTCTCACTAAGTTAAACTCACACTTATTTCAAATAAATTTTATTAAATTCTCCATAATTTTTTCTATAAAGTTATAGTTTCTTTGACATGGTCATATGGAAGAACCATGACTTTTGAAGAATTAAATAATGCTTGCTATAGTTAAATGAAAATATGAAAAACATGGTAAAATAAAATTCATTCTGAAACAATTTTATTAAATAAATTCGCCCCAAATTCTTCATGTTTGCATGTTAAATGTTTCAAAATTGAATTTTAACTATTTTTAACAAATAAAGTTTCAGAAAAATTGTTGTTATCAAAATTTAAAAGTTATGATTCCAATTTTTTCCGTAAATTTTAGTTTAAAAATTAATATTTTTTTCTCTGCTTTTTGCCATTTCACTCTGAATGCATAATGAGTCTATTTCACAAATTTTATATTCTTAGAATAAAAAATAAAAAGTTGAGATTCAAAGGGTTAACCCTTAAAGAGAGGGAGAGAGAGGGGGTAGAATAAACTTTATGGTAGGGCTTGAAAAAGATTTTTTTTTTAAATTTCATAAAGGACGATGTAAATAAATATATGTGTTTGTCAGGATGTGTGGAAATCGATTTGGAATAAATTTACGGGACCTGTGTTTTTTTTTGTCAATAAAATATACAGTTGCATTTTTCTTCTTAATTTTATTAATTTTTGACTCAACATATAAAATAAAGTATAATAGATAGCATTAACTAAAACTTACTATTGAATGAAAACAGAACCATTACAGTATGCATGCCATGTAAGTTAAGAGTTAATGCATATACGAAACATAATAATAAATAATAAAGATAATAATAAATTCTCTATATCGGCGAGTGAAAATGACAGTAATTACCTGCCTTTTACGAGGAATAAATATTATTAACTAATACGTTAAACTAATATCAATCCAAAGAGGGATTAAAGTTTAACAACCTTTTCAGATACGAATAGCGTTTTTAAAAGGAAGTTTGTAGTTTGAATGGCTTCAAAAACAAAACTAAAAAAAAGTTCCAAACTTTAAAAATAATATTTCTTTTAGATTAATAATTATGTTAAAACAATGATCACATGAAAGCAAAGCAAGAGCTTTAAAATAGAATAAGAAAATTGTGTAAAATTTAAGTTGGCAAAAGCTGGTAGTCATTGTTGTTATCCCTACTTTGCTGTGATCTTGCAAGGCGGAAATTTTACGCTTAAACAGTTTTGCGATTTCATTCACAAACACATCCCCGTTTGCCTAAAAATAAACCCCGTTTCTATGAAATTTTCAGGAGACAAAGCGATAAAAACTGCTTGTGCAGTGATTATGAATTGTGAGAAATTCTGTTACTATAGTATTAAATTCTTAAAGAGCAGCAACGCTCTCGTTGCTATTATCAGCAACGTTTAGGTTCGGATTTATAAGTTTGAATAGTTTAAATAGTCTATAACACTAGTAAACAAAACTCCCTTCTTTAGTATTTTCCTATACAACTATTTATACTCGCAAGAGATGAGTTTCAGCTAAGTTTTTCGCTTATAAATTGTTAAACTGAAAACATTGAATTTTTATAGAAGAATTATAAATATTGAAAAAAGTATTTTTGATAAGAAAAGTGTATGTGTATTTCATTTAACTATACAACAAATTTTACAAATTGTTCAAATATTATTTTAAAATTCTGAAAATATGAAATTCAAGAATGTGGCATAGCTACTGAAAATATTCAATATATTCAATTTTAGATAGTGTTTATTAAAATAAAATAATTTTTATGACATTATTATTCTGTATAACTACCATTATTGTACTAGAGCACATTGTGAAGAAGATTTGTGAATCAATAAGTTTGAATGTTTTATTTACTAGTTGCGTATAATTTAATTTAATAAAGTTTTTTTAAAGTTAGTATTTAAATAATATAAATTTTTTATTACATAATTATATTCTTATAAGCTAAGCATATTAATTTCTTATAAGCTAAGCATTATGAACTCAGACACAAAAAAGTTTCTAAATACGTTCATTCCCAGAGTAAGCAGGACGATCGCCGTCAAAAAAGGGTTAAAAAAAGTGGGCGAAATGAAATAAATAAAAACTGACATTTAAGAAAATTATAAATTTTACTTATTTTTATTTAAAAAAATTCCATAAAATGTTAGGTAAGAGTAATAGTAATAGTTAGTAGTTGAAGATCTCTAGCGAATACCAACCTGGTGAAGAATTAGCTATGGCGAATATAAAATGTATTGTTTATGCATTACAAGTATAAATTACAGTCCCTGGACAAATTATTAGACGCACTGTATTTTTTTAGTAATTTTATGTTTCTTAAGAGTTTTTATGCAATAATGGTATATTTAAACTAAAATATTATTGATTTTTATTTAAAAGAATTGTTGTAGACTACATATTTGTATTTATTTTTAACATATGGCAACATTTATTTATATATTATTAATTATTTATATATTATTAATTATTTATATATTATTAATTATTTATATATTATTAATTATTTATATATTATTATATTATTATTATTTATGTGTGGAATCATCATCCTCAAATGCAGGAGACAGTACAGTCTTGCATTAATAGCATGCCATGCAGAATTAAAGCTTTGATAGCGGCTAAAGGTGGCTCAACTAAATATTGACTTTTACTAACATTAGTTTCACTTTTCTTTAAAACTTAATAAACTTATGCTTTTCTAAATTAATGCTGTTTTATTTATGTCAAATAAATCGGTAATCGATTGGATAATAAAAAAATAATAAAAATCAAATTAAAATAATAAAACGGTACAATATCACCCGGTAATTCATATTTTACATGAAATCTTGCAGTGTGTCTAATAATTTGACCAGGGACTGTAGAGAAGAACGTTTGTAAATGCCGTTGTTCGTGACTTAGTTTGCGTTAATTGTTTATTATGTTTTAATAAAATTCGCCAGTATCATAGTGGAAGTTATTTTCTATATTGGATCAAATATAAAAAAGCTTTATTGCATAAATATCTCAACAGACATAACGCGCCAACTGTTCCATTCCTCTACAATGCATTACATTTAATTAATTGGCTGGCTCTGCGCTGTTTTGGCTATCATTTTATTGATTAGTATTGCTGTTTTCTTTCATGTGTGAATGAAAGTGGACCTTTCCATTTTGTCGAAGAATTTCCTGCCAAATTGTGTAGATCCGTATATCGTCTAATAAAACAGTTCATCTACCATTTTGATATGAGAGAGTAATTATATTTTTATGGTATTTAAATACTACTGAAACTGTTGAAAAAAAATTTTATTCTTTGGATTTTTCGAAGTTTTTGTTTGTCTTATTTTTAATTGTAGTTGTTATCTATTGATATTTCTATTTTGCCTTCACCAGTGGTTCGCCCTGGCGTATAACGACCATTCGGTGGTTCTGAGTACGTTTTTCTAAATTAGTATGGTTCTTAAAATATGTGGCAAAGTTTAAAAGTTTATGCATGCTAAAAATATTATATATGTATCTGATGTATGTTAAAAATCTAATTTATTAATTCCTTCAAAATTTAAAATGTTTTTAAAAAATCATTCAGATTGCATTAATAACATTTAAATTAATATTTAAAATGAAATTAATAAAACAAGCCTTTTCCTTCTCTTTACTAAAACCATGTTTTAAAAGATTAAATTGCTTGTAATAATATTCCTTAAATTTAAAGTATTAATACGACTACAGTTGTTTGATAACAATGAAATTCGATGTAATTTTATGTTTGAAAAAATATTAATGATGTTTCAAGCTTACTCTCTCAATCCTAAAACTCAATTATGTACGAATATATATAAATAAAATGCCTTTACTTATCGAATGTCATAGGTAACAACGCATTTATTCAGACTTTGAATAAAAATGTCTTAAATAAAATTTCATTCTTCTCGTAGAAGAAATATATTGAACCGTATTTAATCGAAATATGCTCATCCTTAAGTATAAACATGTTTTTTCTGCATGAGATTTTAATTCAAATTTTCAAGATATTACTTATAAAATTAGTTTCTTTTTGCTATTTATGTATAGTAAGTTAATAATAACCTATCAATGCTCCTAAAATGCCTTTAACCCTCTCTGGCATTAAAATACACAATACGCTTAAGTTTAATTAAAATATAAAAATTACGTGAAAATGAAATTATGTGCGGGATAAAAAAAATTATCAATCATTAGACTGATGCATACTTAAGTAGAAAAAAAGGTACAGTGTCGCCTGTTTTATAAAAAATGTGCCGACCTTAACGTTCCAAAATTAACAATCAAATTTGAGAGATAAATTTGCCTAATTCCTCAAATTTTTATTGCAAACAAATTTTACATCTTCTGCTTTCTAATATCTCAATAGTCTGGCAATGTTTAACGTGCCGTTTAGCAAACTATATTACACTCCTCTAATACTTCTTCTTTAATATGTATACTTTAGTTGCGAAGGTAAGGTGTTTGTTGCAATCATTCCCCATATACACAGGCTTTGAAGATTTTTTTTATTGAGAAATCATTTGATACAAAAACAAACAAAAAATGTGAAATCAAACACGCAGAGACAGAGTGAGACGAAACAAATTTTACTTTACTGAAAATCCAATAGCAATAATATACCTTTAAAAAGGCAAACGAATCCATATGCTTAAAAAAACAAAGAGGAAAAATTACAAATATTATTCTTTTCATTTCTTTTCTGTACACAACGTCCGTGGTTCGCTCTATTGCACTTCATCGTAAACCATCGCTAGTTAGCACCACTGTCCCAGAGGCACACCCAAACACTTCTTGACTAGTCAAACAATACAGTCACATATCTTCTCGGATGACACCTCTTTAGTCTGTCCAATGCAATCGGTGGACTCTCTGTCTATTGTGGGGATTGCAAATCTGGTTAAACGATTTACAGGTCGCATGCTTTTACCATCATTTTTTCTATCGGTAATTCGAAATTTTTTTTAAAAAAAGAAATTTTTAAATAAAATTTCGAGTTCTTTACGTGAAACTTCCAGTTCTTCCCGTCTTATACGTTTTTACTAGTGTTCGATGAACCTTTTGACGTGTTTTATTCAAATATATACATTTGTTAATGGTGTAGTTTTTCATTGATATTGAATAAATATGCGTTTCTGGAAGTTCACGTAAAAAGTGTCAGCATTCTTTACATAACTAAACGAAAAGCTCAATAAATAATTTCAGTTGACAAGCGAAAAGTTTATCGAAGGGTTCAAATAGAGGATATTGATACAATAAAGCATTTTGGACTAAGCCTGTTGCATTTGTAATAGAATAACTTTCTTATTCATATCTTAACATATACCTTTGTCGTTTTGGACGCAAAAATACACCGTTTTATCACTTATATTATTTTAAATTCTGCGCACTATAAATATTTTTAACTCAAATTTAAAAGTACTGTTGATTTGACGATTCAATATTTGCCAAATTAACCGAATCACCGTTTAACAAAAAATTATGCATTCACAATCCCCAGTTTGCTTGTCCATGCCACACATGTTATCTAGCGAAATTTGAGTTCAGGAATAATGGGACAAAGAACATCTTCGTGTGCAGGAGCAGCTCTCCGGCAGACTGGATCTCTGGCAAGCGGGAAAGCAACTCTCCAAGTCTCCCGGTCTGCTGGGGGAAGCGATTCTCCACGAAGACTCGAAGGGCTGTCAAGTAGCGCTCTTGGATGATCTCAATTTCTCTTTGCCCTTGATATCCTTCTGGAACAAGACATTGGTATAGATTTTTGACAGGACACATACACTGTTGAAAATTCTGGCGCAGATTGCACTGGAATCCTGGAACGTTTGTAGCCGACACCCTTATTTGGATCGTAAATTTACCAATTTAGTGTTTACCAAAGTGGTGAATCCAAGTTCCAACTAGTGGTAGCAGCTAGAAAGTTCCAGATTCCGGTGCAATCCCGCACCAAACTTTTTAACAGTGCATTATGTAATATGTGCATTTTTCGATATTTGATTGTTCTGTATTAAAATTATACTATCGCATTAAATATCGAATTACAGTTAAATTTGACGAGCGCGTGCAATGGCCATGATGGTAATATTTTAGTCATAATTTTTCAATTCCCGAATATATATTAATGACCTACACTTTAAAGCGTAACTGAACATTATTTTTAATGCCCTATTTTTTTTCAAATTCTGATAAAACTGTGTTAAAATAAAGATATTTTAACTAAAACATGCTATAGATACGCTTCTGCATTTAGGTCATAAAAAATAATTATAAGATTCACCCCGTAAAACTTTTCTTGAACTTACTATTAAAATAACTTGATAGAGAAATTTATTGTAAACTGATAACGATAGGTTCTTAATGTCAAATTCTTATTTCTGGTGACTATTTTTTTATTAAATTGAAATTTCGGAAATTTTGAAATGTGCTTACCTTGGTTGAGCATAGCAACCACCTTCAGACACACGTATTCCTCCAAGCACAGTTGCAGCTTCCGGAACGTTGCAGTCAGTTGCATCAACTGCTCCACCAGTTGCCCAGCTTCCATCTTGAGTTGCTCCAAAGAGATGGCCCCATCCACCATGGCCCCAAGCACAGAGTGCAGGGCAGTCAGGCCGATGTTCACTTCATTCTGGAGCTCCTCGTCGGTGATACGGGTTCCGTTGTTCCCGTTGTAGCCGCTGGAGCCTGGGTCGTTGTTGTTGTTGGAGCGGATGGCAACGTAGGCTGAAGTTGTCAAAACCAGAAGCTCGTGCCATTTGTGCGATAACAGCTGGAAATGGAATAAATTGTAGATGTACGATTTACGATACGTTTTTCAACTTATGTAACACGCTTTACAAGCATGTAACATTCTTAACTTTTACAAATCGTTGCCATGGTGTGTTGATTGGAATAATTGGGTTACAAAAGCTTTTTTTCGACAGTTAAAGGTTCCTTCATGATCAATATAATTTGACTCGAGAATCAGACTACTTAGGCATGCTCTTATATTCTCCTGGGACTGCAATAAATACGTCATGAAAAACTCAATTAAATGGGAAAAATTAAATATTTGATTGCTAGTCTGATACTAAGATGATTTTAAGTTTTATTATGTCTGATTGATCTTAACTATCATTAGAGTTACTAGTATGGAAAATATACGGCTAACCCACCTGTGTATGCACGGTCACCGGCAACTCCAAATAGAACGGAAGCCTCTTCGTCCACTGGACCAACTTATAGACGATGGTATCCCCGATCTGGCATAACTTATCACTCAGCTCCGACTTGGCCTCTTTCAACTCGTCTAGATTCCTGACGATGGCTATGTCCTCAAAGTCATCGCACTCAATGAGTTGCTTGATGATCACCATGGCATGCTCCGGCGTCATCTGTCTGTCTCTGGAGTTGTTCATCCACGATTCCAGCTGCCTTCTCAGCTGCAAGATGTCGCAAGGACTGGTCAGCGCAGCTTTGAGGATTTGGCCGTTGGTCCATTCCAGGGGTGCAGCAGGGGTGAATCGGATGTGGTTGTTGTTGTTTGTGATGTGGTTGTTATTATTGTTGGTGGTGCTACTGCGTTGCGGTGGCTCAAGTTGGCGCAGTTGACCGTTTTTCTGGCCTTTCTTGTGTTTCTTGTATTTTACCTGAAATTGGGTTCAGGGTTGAATGTAAGAGCTGAATTTCGTTTTAAATAATTACTCCCTCTGCACCATAAGAATTTGAAGATTTATATTTTAATTAAAAATCCAATTTTATCATGATTATTTTTAATTTAAAGTATTAATGAAGGTATTGAAATTTTATAATTATGATATATTGGAAAGGTTTACAATTAAAAATTTACGAAGTGTGAAGAAAATTCCAATAAAATAAATATCCTAAAATTCATTAGAGATTTTTTCTTTAATATTTAAGTATCAGCCATCATATGCGAATTTTTTGCTTAAATTTTTAGGACTTTGTCAAACCATGAAATGATTTTATTTTTTAAATATTAATTTAGATTTACAACAATTTATGAAATGGTCAACCTACGGTTTACAAATAAGCCTTAAAAGACTTTATATATGAAATAATATAAAAAGATACTTACGCATGAACCTTAAGACTTTTAAAGTCTCATCATTTTTTTTTACTTGTACTTACTTTGTACAGATTGTACACGGCCCCTGAATTCCTGCCTCCAGGCATACGATCCTCACGTACAGCTACAAAAGTCAAAACCGCAAAATCTTATTCCCATCGCCTAGTTAATACTGAAGTGCTTCATATAGAGTTTTATAAACTTAAAAACTCTATGATAGTTTAAAGTAGTACTTTTTGTAATAAAGTGTAACAAATATTGTTAATTGTCATTTAAATGAATAAACTTTTTGAAAAAAAAATAATTAACGGACAGATTCTGTAACGTACAAATCAAAAGGTTTATTAAATTCTTTAGAGAAACACTTGAACTTTGTATGGTTTCAGTAATTAGATAGATATTTTCAACCCAATATTATCCCAATTTCAATATCAACCCAATTTTATTTGCATAGTTAATCTTTTGAAAAAAAATCAAAGACACGAAATTTGCCCTTTTTAATGAAAATGGGTGAAGGTTTACACATTTTCAAATATGAAAAATCTAGAAATTTGAGATAATAATCAAATTCAGTTTTCTCATACCTGTATGTGTGCCTGAAGGAAATTTGGATTTTGAAAAAACAAAAAGTAGTTAGCTACAAAATCCTTTTAATTATATTTCAAAGAAAGTAAGCTTAGTAACGACATATTATTTAGTAACAATAAGTGTTTAATATGCTTACAATTGTCAAAAAAATATTATGCATAAATAAATCTTATTTAACAAGAAAATTTAAATAAATATATTTTTTTAATTTAATCAGTATTTATTCTTTTTAATTTGAAATTCTGTACTATTTAATGCACGTACAATAGTGATATTTCAATCCAAAACTAATAAGCCCAGTACCTTTTTACTATGGTTCCATACTATTCTAACAGCTATTTTTAATAGCTTACCTTTGTGGCTATGACATCTTTTTTTATATTTTAGACACCCCAATAAATAAATTCAAACCAGTGATTACTTATTTTTTATTACATTTAGATTTTTTTTTAATTTTCCAATTAAATTAATCCACGAAATAAAAAAAGTTGGGATAAATATAAAATATCTTTAATTTTAACTCATAATCACTGATTTCAATTCAAAATAATGACTGTGAACCGGAACGCAATTGTTAAAACCGAAACATACCTTAGTTTCACAGTTTCATTACCTTTTACTGGCTCCACGAAGCTTAAATATGCTAAGTCTTATTCAACAGAGCCATGTTTAGTTTGTGATGTAACTGGGCTTATTAATTTCAGGTCAAATTACCACTCTTTACGTTCAACGTAGTGTTAACAAAGTATTGTCTAAAATACCATAAATATAGAAAATATGTTTTGAAATAAATCTCTGACAAACAGAAAGAATTTTTACAGTAACGTCACCACTAAATACGGCTCTGCCTGTGATAATAATTAAAAAATATAGTTTTAATAAGAGTAAACTAGCTATGCAAATCTGTGCAGAAATTATGCAACTTAATATTAACTGTAAATGCTCTAAAAGTTTAAATATAAGAATATCAAAGTGTTCGTTTTGTGAGAAAAAAAAATTGTAATGACTTTTCATAGCCAAATTAACAATTAAATTTTATATATTGATTACATAATGAAGTTTCCAACACATAATCAAAAATAAATTAAAACAATTGAAACAATTTGGGATTTAAATTAACTAGTTAATCAAATCCTACCACTTGACAGAATCACACAATTTAACCATAAAAATATAATAAATATTTTTCAGATAAAACAACTGGTTAGGTTAGACTGGAATGCCTTATCGTCGAAAGAGATTAAAAGCATATTTATTTTAATAATAGGAACTAAAACGTTTAAGTATTTATTGTTTTCGAAAAGAATTGAAAACAGTACACTCTGACTAATATACATACATATATAAGAAATATGGCTAATATTTTTTAAACGTTTAAGCAGTTTTATTATTTTCGAGTATGGTTGGCAACTTCGCATAATCTGGCTAATACACATATACAAGAAATATATCTAATGTGTTTCTTATTTTATTTGTAAGCATAAAATAATTTTGGTTTATCTTTATGCGTTAATTATATAGTTTAGAGTTAATTGAAAACGCGTACTTACCCGCCAGTACCATGCCCTGTCGTAGGCACTTTTGAAATCGGCAATACTGGCAACGGTTTCGCTGGGCTTTCGTAATTTCACAGTTTCCTTCGGCTACGCAAGTGTAAACCCTTTTGTTTTGAACCGTTCGCTTGAAAAACCCTTTACACCTGAGAAAAAAAATTGTATTTTATAAATGCGCACCGTCAAAATTTTGTGTGACGTTACACCAAATTTATGTTCATTAGGCCAAATTTATGTTACTTATGTTCCAAATTATGCGTCATTACACCTCAAAGTAGGACGAAACTTCTCATTTGTGTAACGTTATTCTGAAATTTTAGGACTACGTTACTCTGTTAAACTCTCACTTAGTCTTCTACCAATATTGTGGAGTCCCGTTACGTTGGACATATTTTTACACTGTCGGAAATATGAATAGCTAATAAAATGTTTGTGAAATGAAAAGTTCATTGTGGAGGAAATTTTTTTTTAAGTTGCTACCCTTATATGACTATGGCATACTATTATTATTTCCTAACACACATAAATATAATAAACGGCAGCTGATTTAACACAGTCTAACCTGAAAATAATCAAATAACTCCAAAACTAAAATAATTTCACCAATTTGTACTTTATTCTTATTTTTAAATATCATTTTTGAATATAAAATATTTTAATTCAAATTTAGAAACATTTGCGACATTAGACGACTGATTCGACATTATTTGAAACATACACATACTCTACTGCAATAATTTAATTTTTAAAAGAATATATTTTTTCTCCCTGTGCTTCAAACCGAACTATTTTACGAAAAAGAACTTTCGCAAAGAAATACAAATATCATTAAAAATATATCCTACTTTTTACGATTAATTATTTAAAAAAATCCAATTTCCAGAATATATTACTCGTCTCCTGACTAACTTATCAGTGACATCTTAATGCAAGTTCAAAGAAACATCTGTCATTGCACCATCTGCTCTACACCATCTGCGATACTTCTTCAACTTCTTCAAATTATTGCCCACTGCGCATTATTCTTATTCCTTACACCATAAAACGACTGTTCCCCCACTGGGCACTAGAAAGGACAAGGTATAGGTAGGTCAATTACCAAGAAGGGTAATTGTTTGTACGCGAATCATCAGCTGCTATTAACGATGAAAGCAAATTGTATTCAAAATATAGGTCACCCACCCAAGACCTATGGAAAGGTGAATTAAATCAAGCAATTCCAACACGATTTGTACTACAGGATTTTAGTAATTTGAATTGCTATTAAATAATTCAAAAAGTATATCGGAATTTAAATTAGTTATTGTAATAAGTATCTTCTTTTCAAACGCATGACTTAAAATGTGATAAACATTTAAAATGTGTTTATAATTCAAGTGTTTCAGGTTTTACTACGAGGGCTGTTTTTTTTCAACCTCCGATGCGCTGTAACAAAAAGACGGGTCAAAATACAAAAAAGATTTGTTTACCAAAATTAATGTACAATACTGCTTATTTCTCCACATAATAACCTTGACAATTAAAGCATTTGTCATATCTGTAAACAAGCTTTGAAATACCCTCTTCATGAAATGTAGCCGCCAATGATTTGAAGGGAGTTGTGACGGTTTCTTTGAGCTCCCCGTCAATTTTGAAGCGCTACAATCTAAGCCACTATTCTAATCGATAATTCACTTATGGTAAACCATCGAGTTTCCCTAAACACTTGGTCAACTCGCTGAACGATGCCGTCTGTAGCGACAGACTTGCTTCCTTGGTCCCCTTCTTCATGAACATCACTTCTTCATGAACACCTTTAAATTTTCACAGCAAATTTTCACAGCATTTACGAAGAACGCCATCACTCATAAAGGTGTCTCCATGCACCCTATTCATTCTTCGATGAATTTCTGTTGCACTGTTCCCTTCTGCCTGCGAGAAACGAAAAACAGCTCTCAATTCTCACTTGGCGGCTACATTTTATGAAGAGGGTATTTCAAAGCTTGTTTATAGATATGACAAATGCTTTCATCGTCAAAATGATTATGTGGAGAAATAAGCAGTATTGTACATTACTTTTGGTAATTTTTTTTTTATTATTTGACCCATCTTCTTGTTACAGCCCATTGGAGGTTAAAAAAAACAGCCCTTGTATTTCTTATTATTTCTCTAACTCTCAATCAAATCCTCGACAATCGAATGTTTTAATAATTTTTTGTGGGGCTATCCATCAACGTTGCCCTATATTTTTATCAATTACTTTATGCAGTGTTATTTGGGACTGACATCTTCTTACAAAAGCACTGAAACAAATACTCACAAACGTAGTTATTGAATGAATATGAATACTTAACATAACTTCTAACATTGAAATTTACACACTATTTCACCAACCTTGCAATCGCATATCATAAGACAATTATACGCGGCCTTGTTTTTAATCATTGAAACGAAAGGTTATATGACACGCGCGGCGCCAAGATCAGTGTCTTAAAAGGTCACTTACTGTATTGCCCTGAGAAAACCTATACTGAATGTAAATACGGCAAATGGATTTTTTCTTCAATGTATGTCAATATATTTCTTCAATGTTTCTTCAATTCAGTAGCAACATTCATTTTCACTTCGTATATGCAGTAGCCGCCGTTTAAATGAATCACATCTATCGTACGACATTTTGATTCAATAAAGTGGCTGACTCATTTAACGGGAATGTCATAAATTTAATGAAAGAAAAAAAATACATAGTCTTCATGTAGACTCAAAAAATATATCTTTTCCATTAAGAAAAAAATATAATATTAAAATACACCTCTAAACTACTATACTCTACACTTTCATATGTAATGCAATTTTAAAATTTTGCTGCGATTTACTCATTTTTAATAATGGTGTCGACGATGAAATAATCACATTTGTAGGTCAATGAGGTCCCAAAAATAAACAAACAACTTTAAAAATAACCTATAATTCCGAGGTACAAGAAAATTCTAGCAATATTTTTAGACAAAATTGAAACGTCGAAAAATTAGTGGTTTGATCCAATTATGCGGTGGATTTTTATTGAAAATCGAATCATCGAATTCAATTCAATTAAACGGTTGATTCAAAAAGCAGACCGCTCTTAGTAGGTGTGCCTAAGGTGCCTCCGCACAGGGCGAAATCTCACCCTGACTATGAAAACACATTATATAGTTTTTATTTACCTACGAATATTTATTTATCAAAATAAATTAGTTTTAATTGACTTTAACTCTCTGACTATTTCTATCAGCAAAATAACCACATTTACATTTTTCATGCGCCTCTCAGCGAAACTTATGCATTATCAGACAACTGCCTGTCCATTTCATTTGCGTATTTTTTTTGTTCCTCTTGACAAAGGCATAAAAAAACCGAAATAAACTATTCAGAAGATCATCAGCAACTATTCACAAGATTTATATTGCCTACATTTTCTGTAGAAGAACCAGACTTTGGAATCTTGAAAAGCCACAAACTTCCGAACTCATTTACTTTCTATTAAAGACAGAATTGGAACACATCTATTCCAACGACCACTAAAAATCTTTGTACAATACATAAAATCTACGATCTATCAAAATGCTTCGTTTTTGTTCAAAAGTTCAAGAACAAACCAAGACCGAAGTTTCTAGTTTAAAAAAAAAATAAAAGTAAAAAAAAATCGTGAGTTAATTTTTTTTAAAGTTCAAAAGTGTTCCAATTCCCTATTTTATTATAATTATTATTTATTCATATTACACCCTATTTTACAGATCATTCTTTATGTATCCCATGTAAAACGAAATTTATTCGTTTTTATCACTAGTTATTTTTTTAACTTTGCAAGAGTAAACAAACTTGTATTCTATACAAGAGATTCTTGTTTATTTATAACGCATTTCTAGCAAAGAAAGAAATGAAACCCACTTTAAAATTTCCCATGCGCTTCCCAGCGCAACTTCTGCATTATCCGACATCTGCCTGTCACTTTCTTTTTGCATGCCATGCAAAACACGAGGCCAACACCAAGTTTCCCTTGAACTCAATCAATGCTTTTGCTCGTCCTTCGGACTTGTTTCAGACACCATTAAGTTAGATTGTTTACGTGTCCGAATTTTCAAACAAATCAATTTTTAGGTTTTTCAATCGTCGGGTAAAATAAAATAAAGATAGTGGACCGTGATAATCCATGATGACCGTATTTGAACTTGGCCTATTCAAATAGCTCGAGTTTAAACAGTTTCGCGTGATTTCTATTAAGTTGAAATTTAGTAGATTATCGTGTTTCAAAATATTGGTAACACATTAACTTTTTTTACACTTTGTTGTTTAATAATAAAGTTTGGCAATTTTAAAAGATTCTCCAAACTTCAATCCGTTATTCGCTTTAAAATTTCCAACCTTTCCCTTTTAAAATTTCCACCGTGTATGGATGATGTAGAATTGCCTATGACAAAGTTTTTAATTTCTGAGCGTTTATCACGTTTTATATAGGTTAATGTTCCTCCACATAATAAATCGTGATGCAGATTTTTGCGTACCAAAATTTTTCGACGCATTCTGTGAATTTTCTTCCCATTAAATTTTGAATGACTACTTAAATATAGAATTTAGTGTTGCAACTTTATCGAGAACATTGCAGACAAAGTTTAAATACTATCATCCTGCATATTTATTTAAGATTTTTAGTTGAAATATTTTTTGTGTTTTGTTTTTTGCGATAGTTAAAATTGTGATGCTTCTAAAAGATCCGATCAAATATGCGCAGTGACCTTACTTTAAAAAAATGTTTGATTTAGTTAAACCAACGTCGCATTAGATCTACACGAAGGTATTGGAGACCTTAACATTTTAAAACTAACAAAAGGAAAAGATAGAAGTATTTCTCAAGGGATCTAAGCTTTAACTAACCTTGTTAATTCTTAACAAATGCGCCCTAAATATCGTCTGCCTTAGCAAACCTTTATCAAATAAAGTTAAGTTGCTTTAATCATATCTTATATTATTTTTAATTTATAAAAATAAATGATCAAAGTTTCTTACCCTTCACAAGTAATGATGCCGTAATGAAGTCCTGTCGCTTTGTCCTCACAAATCATGCACACCATGGGTTGAGGCTGATCTTCATCATCGTCATCCCCCACATGATTCGCAGACGTCACTGCATTGGCAGATGTGACTGTTGAATTGGATGTGACGCTCGAGGCCAGAGCCAGGTTAGACAAAGATGGAGACAATGGATAATGACACAGAGCATTCGACGACGAAGGGGATCCAGAACCTTCTACTTCGTTACCAGGCCCACACGTGGTCAGGTTAAGAGCCTCGGAATCAGTCCTGGGCCTTGGTGGCGAGGAAGATATCATGCTAGCTGAGACTTTCCCATCCCCGTTTGACATTGAATTGTTGGGCCAGAAGCGAGTGAAGCCAACCGGGCTGCCATCTCGGCCACCATTGTAGGACCGGCTGGAGGTGGCAGCGAAATTCATCAGCACCTCGGCTCTGACATTGTTGTTGGGGCTGTATGAATGGCGGCCGAGAATGGACTTGCTCTGGGAATTGGTGTTGTAGAGGGTTGGAAATGCTGGAATCCCGGTGGATATGGATGAGGGGGGAGACACGATGGTAACTTGCTGTTGCAAGGGCGAGTGGTTATGATTCCTTGGGGACAGTTTGACAGGGGATGGGGTACTCACAGGCTTATTGGAGTCCGAGGGTGGCGAGGAATTTGTGCGATCATACACTCGGTCACCGTTCAGGGTGGACCACAACATTGTCTTTCCCGGGCCGGCTCCTGGAATATCCCCCATAACTAAGGGATTCTTATAAGGATACTGTCCTCTCATAGGCCCATTCACGTGTTCCTCAAATGACGAACTACTGCCATCCGTATCCCTCCTGCTTCGTCTGAGATCCAAGCCTTCGCGGCAGTGGATGCCGTTGCTTCTGCCCCCGCCACCGTCAAAGACGCTATTCCGTCTTTCATGTTGTGGACTCTCGTTGGCAACTTCGTGTTCTGGACTTGGTTCCTTTCGCCTCCTGGACTGTCCATCACTCAGCGGACTGCTGCCTCTGGACACAGGAATGTCCGGGCAGATGTCCAGTCTTGGTGGGGACCCCGAGGCGACTGACGCCCCATCTTCGGACAGGTATGTCTGCGTGGTCGAGCCGCCAGAGGCCGATCCAGTTTCCGAATCTCGGACGTGTCCATCAGTGGTTAAGCTTTCTGGAGATGAAGTGTTGATGTCGGCGATGTTCTCGCCGTCACTGTTGCAGTGTGTGTCGATCTTGCGCCGCTTAAGCTTGATGTCGTGGAACAAACTCATGTTACGAACCCACGTACTTTCGATCATAATTCCTGTAAAAAATGAAAATGTTAGATATTGCCTTCAAAACAAGTGACTAAATGTATAAAACGTCAACTTTTATACAACGAACCAACGAATAAATATGTAAACGAATTAAATATATATTGTACATTCTATCTTCAAAAAGATATAAAAAGGGACGTGGCCTCAATGGTTGTCGCAGCTAAACCAGCAATGCAGCTCTATGCATTCAATGTAATATCTTTCATTTATTGACATTATAGAATAAAATACTTCTAGCATTTCATAAGTTTTTTGTATTAAAATTAAATGCTCCATTATTAACTCTTTGTACATAATTAAATGTTTTCGATGAAAAATATTAAGTAATGAAAATGCTAAAATTAAGGATTTTTTAAGAAATAATTTAAAAGCATAAATATATAACATTAATTTGATTTCACTAATAGTTCTATATTCGAATTAAGCTGTTTTGTAAATAACAAGCCGTAATGAATAAACATTAGAGAAAGCTATATATAAGTACTTAAAAAAAACGTATACAAAATTTCAATAGCTCTTCCAAGTTTTCACTTAAATAGTCTGAATAACAAACAACGAATCTGTACCATAAAATAAAAGCCTAAAATAACTTTCTTTAAAAATCAATTTGACTGCATTGCATGGAATAAACGAGCTTAAATTGAAAGTCTGTATCGAATTCCAACGAGCTTTAATCGTAGATGTTGAAAGATTTGCTATTTAGTTTCCATTTGTGGTATTTAGGAAAATATAAATGTAGGGTAAACAGCATGTGAATTCACTCTAATTGGCTACATTCAAAGGGAAAGAGAAAACCAGATCTGTGATTCAGAAATAGATTTATTTTCCCTTTTATATACTTGAAAAACATTTTTTTAGAAAACCGCGAATGGTCTGTTTTGTTTTTCACAGTCGTTAATGAAGCAATTCTATCGATTCAATACTCTGATCAGTGTTTACAAACTTTTACTGATGTTTATTTATTTGTTAATTCACCATTCATGAGTTATTTAGGCCACTAGTTCTAAATGCTGTCTTCGTTGCACGGTTTAAAAATATGATACATGTTTCCAGGTTTTCCCTTTTTTTTTATCGACCAATCATGTCATTCAGATATAAATGAAGTTAATAGTTAAGGGCCGTAGTTTAAGAAAACTAATCCCGGACATTTTATCTTTTCGAGAATCAATTCAATTGATATAAAAATGACATTTCCATAAGTGCTGTGACGTTGTTAATAAGTATCTTTGAAAAGACTTAATTTTAAAATTGATAATTACAATTATTTGACAGTAAGAAGCCTGAGAAAAATGAGACCAAATAAGTCAGTTTTGAGAGATGTCAACACCACTTTTCCCTATGTTAATTGTTTTTATGATAATGTGTAATAATTTTGGCTTAAAGCAGATATAACGTGAAATTATAATTAATATTAATTATAATTAAATCAATTAATTGTAAACTATATTTAATATATAAATTTTGAAAAATATTCTGCGATTAAAGATAAATAATATACGTTTCCCGATAACTTAAAATTCCGGGACATATTAAGAACCCGGAAATCATCGAAAATCCCGGACGTCTGGGATTTCTATTAATAGCATGGCTTTAATTTCAAAACAAATATGACAGCTGATGTCCCAATCCCTGCAGTAGCGCTTTCCTGCGAAATCCTTTACTTATGTGGGCGAAAGTTGGAGCCCCAGTGCGCATGAGCGGAAGTGAACTAGCGGTCGCGTGTTTCGGAAGATCCCTTGCAGACGACAACAGTGACGTCACACTCCACAGTTCACTCACCCCCGGTGATTGGATGAATCTTCCGGGGTGCCCGCTGATCATACAAGACAATTAAATGGAATGCACTTCCTATTGAAACAGAGATTCAGGGATGTCCACCGAAATTGGAAATCAGTTGGTTTAATAGAAATAACGGAAATGTTATCTATGGTATCTATGAAAATATCGGCAGTGGTTTTTTTGGGGGGGAGTAATGATTGTATAGAGAGGATGACGGGAAATAGCATTGATATTGTATTAGTATAAGGTGTTTGAAGAAATATTGAAAAAATAATAATTATTAAGAGTATAAGAATAATAAGAACCATGGAATCGAACCTTAACTAGCACAACTTCCGAAATGCAATGCAATTCACGTGAAAAGGGTTTCGGTAAATTAACTGACTGGATAATTGACCAATTACAAAATAAAAACAAAGCAAACATTAGTGTGTCATTTGATTATACGTGGTAAAATAATGACCCCATCAATCTATTGTGGTTCTCCAATCGTACGACATAAATTAAAACTTTCGTAACCAAGG
Source organism: Oedothorax gibbosus (assembly GCA_019343175.1). Taxonomy (NCBI): domain Eukaryota; kingdom Metazoa; phylum Arthropoda; class Arachnida; order Araneae; family Linyphiidae; genus Oedothorax; species Oedothorax gibbosus. Next base: position 497,120 of record JAFNEN010000362.1, read on the forward strand.
AAATGAAGTTATCTTGAATTGTGAAAACGTTTTACTTTTTAAAGGATGCTTAATAAATGGTTTAATTCATTAAAAAATAGATTTTTAAACAAAATATATATAATTAACTTTCTTAAAAAATATAACTCATTGCTAATATTCTTATAATTGATGTGGTATCATTAAAATATGATTTATGTATAGCATGACTATTTGAATGCAAATTACTTAAATTGATATGTAAATGCTCGTTACTGAGAAATACACACGTATGTAGGGACTTTCCGATTTTCTAACAAGCATAATTTCAAAAAATAATAAAAGTTTAATTTTATTAAAGTTTGAAATATAAAGTATCAAGGAGACAATTTACAGTGGGAAAAAAGATGTACATGGTTGCATTGGGTTTACGTAGTCCTAATATTAGATAGTTGTTAAGTTAAAAATAAATTTAATTTTTAGTAATTAAATTTAATATCATATATATCACCAATCAGTAAAGAACTGACTTCCCTAGTTTTCAAATAGTTAAGCAATGGTGACCACAATTCACTATAATCCAATTTCTCTAATTTGCCCAAATTAAATGTTCAAGATTATATTTTTCGAGATCCGTTATTGCTCGGCAAACGTTATATCGATATAACGTTAATCCACATCTTTCTCCCTTATTTTCTAAAAAAAACTTAAAATATTTTTTTAGTTACACTTAAGGAGGATTGTATTTTTTGATAGAGGATGTAAATTTGACACTATGTCAATAATGAACCCAAACGTTTATTCCTCACCTACCCAACAATTTGAACAACATCTTCATGCGTTAAAATTCTTTAAGTTAACACACACTTTTCTTCTTTATATTCAAAGAACACTTTTAAACTTCTTTAGTTTCATATAAAGATACTTGTATTTTGTGATATAGGATATTAAATTGCACGATGTCACTAATGAACCCTAATTTTTTCCCCTCACAAACCCTACAATTAAAACAACATCTTTACGCTCAAATCGAAACCGAAACTAAGGTTATTGATCACCAGCGATACCAATCAATATATCCCCACCCTGAACCGCTAAGCACTCTGGCCTTTAATTCCGTCACTACCATTTCCTTCATGCGATATTTCCACTAGGAAAAACAAACTGTAAGTGAAAGTGATTTCGAGGGTCATTGCACTCCCGCTTTCACGTGACCACAGGATTAAGCCCATCAGGATAGTCAAAAAGAGATGACCAGTACCTCCTGGAAACTAGGCCATCAGGCCAATACCCCGCAGGCTGTTGTTGGCACTCACTAAAGAGAAAGCTCAGGTGAATGACCACCAAACTCTTTTCCATAATAATTAGGCTTGTTGGCCCAGAAGAATAGGCTGGCTAGTGTCGACCCTGCCGCTTGGCTTTGGAAGTCATTTTCAACTGGAAAAGAGTTTAACCTCATTCTAGTCACGAATCTCGCCTACGTTTTGAGTTATGGCTTTTTATGCTATAACGGAATATCCGAGGGGTAAAAATGGAAATCGATTTTTTTTTTGTAGGTGGAGTTCCCGTCAGTTTCCTGGGTTTTTATTTTGTTGTGAGAAGAACTTTCCCGATTGGGTTGGCCTTATGTTAAAGAGTTATTTTCAACGAGGAACTAACTGAAGATGAGATCTTGTGTTGACCCTTTCTTTCCTGAATGCATTCGAGCTTTTAATACTTTTAAAAGGGCTTTGTTGCAGGTTTCGTGGGATATTTTTAAATCCTTCTATATTTATCTCAAACAAAATTAGTAGCGTATATTATGAAAGGCTTTGGTTAACGTTTATTCGGACTTTTTGATAAAATTAATAAACGGTTTTCCCATACATCTATTCATTGCAGATATAAATTTGACTTAATGACCATTGGTGACAGTACTATTACGTTTTTGAGCTTTTACTTCTTATACTATACAAAACATTTATTTTTAAAGTAATTATTGTCAGCATATTTAAAAATAGTCGCCTGGATTAAAATTTGAGGCTTCTTGAAAATTGATTGTTTTTATCTCATTAATTATAGTTATATAAATTGGCACAATTTTCTTTTTTTTCTGTTTCAGACGGAGTAATATCCATTAATTGACATCATTTCAGATCAATGCTTCCCCTCTGTTTCAGTATTTTATAGTAAATAATTGATTGTCCTGGAAGAGTGACGATTGAGCATGCGCAGGGAATTAAGGGTCCCTTCAAAACCGCGGACAATTCATGAATTGAAAAATATTAAATTCCCGAATTGGGAAAATATGATCAGAAGGGAAATTAATTGGAAAAAATAAGGACTAATTTAGTGTAAAAAAGACGAATTTTTCTGACCGGTTAGCACGAGAAAAAATGGAACCAATTTCGATTCCGGAAAGATCTTATCAAGGTTGTTGTCGGGTTCAACAAACCCCACTTTTGGAACAAAAGACATTGTGGGCTAAACGGGAGGATAATCCTTTTGTTCCCAGAGGTTATTGCCTCCCGAAACAAAAAGATTCCCAAACGGGACGGCCTTTGCTGAAATGAGTAGGTCAAAACATACGGGACTTTCACGACAACCCATGCGCTGCCACTGGGTCAGTAGATACGGTCAGTGAAAAGTGGTTGGATGAGGTTACGGCTGAGGAACAGGTCCGAGGTACTTTCCCTTTGTCCGATTCATTATAAACCTAACTGCTTCTCTCAGAACCAAAAACCTCTTCGCTCCAGATAAACATATATTCTCTATCAAACCATATTTTTCAAGCAATTTTATATTTAAAAGTATGTTTTGCAAGGAATTGTGATAAAAATTAACGTTTAACATTTAATGAGAGGCACGTTAATTTAGTGGAATTTGAGGTTTGGAGCGGCAAAAATTCACTTTTATGTTATGCATAACCAAACAAGTTCCATCATTTTTTGTGTGTTTAATAGTCCATTCTTATACTTTTCTACTGAAAAATGTCGTAAATTTGAAGCTGGATTGGTTTCTTTCTCTGTTTTGCTAGACAAAAAAAATTTGCTTACTTTCTTGCTCATCATTTTTTAAATACAATTAATAAATAAGCTGCTTTGATATCGGAATTTTTGGAAAGCTTGAGTATTTTATTTTATAGTATAAAAGTTAGTATTAAGACAAATTGTAAAATAAAGTTGCAAAATGAAATCTACCCCAATAACTTTAAAAAAAAAGGCAAAATCGGGAAAGAAAAGAAAAAAATAAACCAAATCGTCCATAAAATATAAAATTTTATAAATTTTTTTTATAAAAGTCGAAAATTTTAACGTAGTTTTTTTCATTCTTTCTGCCTTACCAAACATTTTTTTAGAGTAGTTTCAATATATTGTACGCACATTGAATTCACTAAAAAAGCGCTTGGGATTATAAGTAGGATTTTGTTTAAGAATATATCAGTACAATGTTTCAATTTTTAAATCAATTCAAATTTGAAAAAATCTGGACGTAATCGAAAAAATAACTATTTACATTTTCGTGAACATCGCTCAAAAAACCCACAAGAAAAATCTATTGCACTTCAGTTCACAAAATCAAAATTCGCATGCTAGTGAATCATTAAAAATTGAAAAACGAACTTCCTCAATAAAATATTAAAGTAAAAACAATCGCTTCCATATCTTCTTGAAACACTGGTGAAAACCATCAAGTTGTTATTCCAAACCATCCTCAGTCCCACGGAATCATCCCAACCAACCGGTTCCTTCTCTCGGTCAGTAAGTCCGCTACTCTCGATTTCAAACGGAACTGCCATTGAATAAACAAGGAATCCGTTCACTTTTACTAGCTAATTAGGAAGGAACTCATTAGAAAGCAAAGGGTGGTTGAAGATGTCACGGGAGAATAGTATAGTTTTGTGGGGTTTGGTTTGGGATAGTTAATTTTTTTCTGGCTGTTTTAACCTGTTCGCTTTCACTAGCAAATTAGAAATGAACGCTAACTAAATAGAAAGCAAAGGGTGGTTGAAGATGAAGAGATGTCACGGGATAATAGTTTAGATAGGTGGGGTTTGGTTTGGGATAGTTAATTTTTTTTTCTGGTAAACAGGAATCACTTTTACTAGCTAATTAGGAAGGAACGCTAACTCATTTGAAAGCAAAGGGTGGTTTTGGTTAATTTTTTTTCTTGTAAACAGGAACCTGGTCACTTTCACTAGATAATTAGAAAGAAACGCTAACTCATTAGAAAGCAAAGGATGGCTGAAGATGAAGATGTCACGGGAGAATAGTTTAGTTGTGTAAGGTTTGGTTTGGGATAGTTAATTTTTATGGCTGTTTTAACCTGTTCACTTTCACTAACTAATTAGAAAGTAACTCTAACTAATTCGAAAGCAAAGGATGGTTGAAGACGAAGATATCACGGGAGAATAGTTTAGTTATGTTCGGTTTGGTTGGGGAAATAATATAGTTAATTTTTCCCTTAGATTTATTTGAGCAATTCATTAATTTCAATATTTAAAACAATTTAAACCTTTACTTTTTGTTAATTTTAATTAGTATTTTTTTATTTCAATCAATGTACATTGTTTTTGACAGTTTGGGATTTGTATAATAAATATCGTTTAATTTTTTTAATATCGCGGGCGCGCGTTTGGTGAGAAGTATCTATGCCTAGAATCGTTAATAATTTTATAAGTTTAATAGAAGAAGAAAGAAGAAGAAACCTTCAGAACTGTTATTCTTATCTTTTAGCAAGATAATTTAAATGTCTGGTTAGGTATGTTATTTTCACTAAAAAAATTTTATTCAGAAAATACTATTTGATTTCAATGCATGAAACTGAATTTTTAATTCATTAAGTTCATTTTTTTCATGTTCTGTTAATAGAAATTTTGCTTTATTGAAACTTTATTGTAATAAACAAAATTTTATTTCCTCTTTCTAAGTAACAAAAAATTATTCTTGTTTAACACAATTCCTCCAACTGAAATTTTTAAATAATTTTTGACTAAAATTCCGGCAATAAGTTGATAAACAAAGTGAGTCATTGACATTCAATGCTTGTTGTTTTTCAGCTGTCGTTTACATCTGTCGCTTAGTGTCTCGCCACGTTAACAAGCACGACATATAGTATATTGTTAATTACTCTTTTGTTTCGTTCGCCTAACATCTGTTGTAGTAGATTTTCTAGAATTATCAGTTCACTCGTATTTATGTCAAGAATTCTCTCATTTGCATCTGTGTTTACATGTGGCACCGAGATAAATCCGAACTAAAAACATTTTTCCAGGACAAAAATTTAGAACTAAAATTAATAATATTATCCAAAATAAGAAAATTAGTTATGTGCCTTCTACAGTAATGATCAGTTGTACGACTCAGTTGGATCAAACTACTATAAACGAGTGTTTCCCCGCTTATGGAAATTTGGCGTCAAAAAAGTAATTGATTCAACGATTAAGAAAAATACATTTTTGCGGCCAAATTTAATCTATTATCCTGCTATAGATTACTAATGACATTATTCGTATTTTCTGCTTCGATATTTTTCGATTCGGTAAATTTTGGATAATATATTGGATCATACAAACAGAATTTAATTAATTAAATGTTGAAGTTTTACGTAACAAAACCGCAAAGTAACTAAATCATAACAAGAGAATTGGTACAATTCTCCAAAACATATTGAAAACAGATACAAAATTATACGACTGTATGGCTTCATCGTCATCACTATTGATTGATCAATTAAAAATAAAACGTCTTTCTTAAAAACATTCATTTAAAAACAGTTAAAGTTAAACGAAGTTAAACGATAGGGTTTACTTCAAAACATTGTTTTACCAACACGCTTGTAAAAAATATTAAAAAGCGACTAGAAAAATCTAACATTCGTCCATGCAACCTTTATCTCTGCGGTCGGCAAAATGGTGTCAATTGACTAATCATGAAATTGAGTTTACTGCAGAAATGCCTCTGAATGGAAAGATAACTTCGGAGTTTCTGTTGGGTTATTATCACGTTCGAGGAAGTAACACGCAATGTCATTTCATAACTGATAAAAGAGCTGTGCCCTTTATTTCCATAATATATGTATAAATAAAACGTTGATATGTAATAAATTATCTCATATGAGTAAAGTAATATATCACAATGTGTTTTTAGAAAGAGATGTTTGGCTTTTTTTTAAACTCTTTTAATGTTGAGAAAAAGTATAAAGTTTTTTCCTTGCAGGAAGTTTTTTTTTTGATAATAACAATTGGGTTTTAACACTCTGAGGGATACAGACACATAAACCTGACACCTGACTATCAGGTTTAATAGCAACACACGCATTTTTTTTTTAAATTTATATATTTTCCAATTTAAAGTTTGGAGGGGATATTAATAATCGCCTGCTGCCGAAACACAATTTAGTTTTTTTAAGATATTCAATTTTCAGTAAAAATTTAATATTATACTTATGCAATGAAAACAAGTTTGCACTTCAGAAAAATTGAGTATCCCTCACAGGATTAAATGCTTGTTTTCAAATCTTTTAAATTTCAATGGATTAAGTAAAGTTCCTAATAGCTGCAACGTCTGTGTGGTGAAATGTTTTACCATTATTTCGGTATTTGCTTGAAACATTTCTCAGGCTTTTGTTTCCAAAACCTGAAAAATAGTTCAACCTAATACCGAAAATATGGTGAAACATTTCAATACACAGCCGGTCAAGTAATAGGAACCATTAATAAAACCAAGCACAACATTTTTAACAGTGTAAAAAATACGTTTTCTAGAAATACAGTATTCGTTTGAGAACCTAAAGCTTCGAATGACAACGCCTTACACTCCCACGCCTTAATTAAATGACATTTTAACACCAAACGAATTAATTCTAAAAGGAGAAATTTGTCATATAATTAGGAGAAGTGTGACTCCTTATGGGTCTAATCCTCCTAATCCCAAAATTGCTCCCAAAATGTTAGGAGCTTAGGAGTAATCAATAAATGGGATTCCCTACCTGCGACCAGGAAAAAGGGAGGGTAACGACCCTGGACATTTCTCTGTCTATTTGTTGATGTCTATTTCAAGGGTAAATGGTAGAGGCAGGGTGCCAGATGAAAAGCCATGTTTTCCTAGCTGTCTTCTAACAAATCGGAATTGGCTTGTTTTGGAAAAAATGTAACTCTCATTTTGGTTGAATCTTTATAAAGATATTATGATTCACTAAGCAGGGAAAAGATCCTTAGACCGTTTTCAAAACAACCCATGAGTGAAAAAGGAGCAGCGACACTAACCGCAACGACACCAGAACATATTTTAGTCATTTAGAGCAAATATAAAATCGCATTAATCGACAATTGAAGAGCTTGATGGAAGAACGTGCTAAGTGACGAAAAGATGAAAACGAGAAAATGTGCTTTGAAGTTTTTAGTTTGCACTTAAATCCGTTAAAAACGCTACTTGCAAACGGCCAAAAAATATACTTAACTTTAAGTTTATGAAAAAGGGGCAACTTGTTATCTTTAAAAAATAGAATAATATGTTCTTGACACAAAAATTTCAAGTTTTTCAAAAATGTCACTTAGCACATTCTTCCACTAAGCTTTTCAAATGATTATTTATTAATATCATTTATTGTTAATGAATTCATGCATTTCCAGTTAATTGTTGATGATAACAGATAATTTATGTTTTTTTATTTAAATTGTAAATTAGCTGAGAACAAAAGTCAATAAATGCTCTTGTTAGTTAATATATACTAAGATATGCAGTTATATACTAGTATATCAATTACAATTGTAAAACTCAGGGTCGGCCTTTGTATTGTGAGGAAGGAGGTTTTGCACAGGGTCTAAATCTTTGTACGCAACTACGGATTATTATTATTTTTTAATTATTATTGTTAATTATTTGTAATAATTTATAAACTTTATAATAATCGGTGGTTAATTATTACAAACTTTCGTTAATTTGACCATTTTATATAAAGGAAAATTTCATTTAAAAGATTTCGATTTGCCCTTAATTATAGTGCTAAGTTGGCTCGTGGATGAAGTTTTTTCTATCGTATTTTTATTACATTAATCAGACCAATCGTAATGAGTCATTGTCAAGCTAAAAAAAGTGGGGCCTCAAAAATTATAAGAATTACTAAAATAATGATGGTCCACAACATTTAACATAAAAAAAACTAAAATGTAGGGACCCCTAAAATTTTGGGCCTAAGGCCCTGCCTGGAAGTGTACTATAAAAAAAATTCACCTTCTAAGGCTCCCCAAGCACCTTCTAAAATTCTTTTGAAATCAAAATGATTTGCATGTATTTGCAACTCTATTATCCCAAGTCTTGAAAGAGCGATGTTCCAAGTGGCACTGAACTTTGGGAAACAAAATGTTCGGAGCTGTTGACAGAATTTCTGCTAACGGCTTCCATCTGGGGATGCCGGAGAGACGGGAAAAAAGGTTGTTCACTTGATTGTGGACAGGATTTAGGGGAATGCCCTGAAACGTCACCATAAACAGACGCAGGCAAGCGAATTTTTAAGAAAAGTCAAGTTTGGTTACCTTTGACTATTTACTAAAACTTTCCTTGTTGAATCATGATACCACCAAACACCTGATTGTTAATAAATGTTGGCAATTGTTTTCAACAATCTGAATCAACTTTTTCAACGCAGCTGAATTTTAGGAATTTTTCTGGTATGGTAGTTTTCCTGTTTGGTGTAAATGACTCATCGAAAACACATTCTTCTCTCTGCCTATTTTTGGACATATATCCATTTTTTGAATATTTAGTTTGGGAAGTAACCTCAAGTGTATGCTTTAATGTGGATGATTAATCTACCAGGGTTAAATATTCCAATAGATTTTTAAAATTTGAAAAACAGATTGGTATTTCCAGTGATTTCAATTATTCATACATAAAAAAACAGAATATCAGGGAAATTTTTCCTGAGTTTTTGAAGAGTGTCAATTTATTTTTTCGTGAGTTTTCCAAAAGCTGCTTGTATAAAAAATAAAAATTAAATACAAATTTAACATGTTATGTTTAGTTTGAATAAAAAAATTTCAAACCCATTTAATTAAAATAATATATTAAAACCGATAGATCATCTTATTTAAAAAAAAAAAACTATCAGACTGAAAAAGTGATGTGGGAAATATTTTCTATTTTGTTAAATTTTAATTAAAAATAATTTACAAATCAAAAACTTTCCTTCAAATTAAATTTAATTAAAATATTTTTAAACTGATTCAAGGAAAATAATTTGCCTTTAATTCTTCATTTTCATGAGCCCAAGGCAAAATAAAGTGCTTTGGGAAATATTCAATGTGCACCGAGTGTTGTTGGGTTCCTGAAATAAACTATGCAAATGCGTTCAGCTATCCTTGGAAGCTTGTAAATAATTAGAGTAGGTGATATAGAACAATAAAGAAAAAGTTTTTTAAAAAAATATTTATTTTATGAAAATATTTTGTGTAGTATATATAGCTTAGTATATATTTTATTGAAGATATTTTTTATCTACAAGAGACATTTGTAACAAAAAATATAAACGTTATATAAATAGTAAAATATGAATATAGAATCATTTTTGGACCAAAACAATTAATTGTATATGACCAAGAAATGTTTTAAAACATAAGCAATTAATAAATCTAAAAATTTGAACACATCGCAACACTAGAAAACAATTCGCAAATATTAGTTTAAGGTTTTGACTCATTATATTATTATGAATTTTTTTAAGAGAAAAAAATATATTAATTATTTCAACAGTCATCTTTATTACTTATTCATAATAAAAAATCAATTTATCACAGGTTGTCTTATATCACCTTTATCCACCTGCACCTTTAAACCTTTGTCATCAAATGTCATCATTAAATATTTATAATTAAATAATATCATATAAAATAAATTTTCTAAACGCCGTTTTTGAATAACAAAAAAATACCTTTTATAAGCTAAAATTAAATTTAAAAAATAAAAAAATCTGTAATTGTTTAAACGTACGCGCAAAATAAGACAAAATAATATTTTTCATTAAACAAAATATAAAATATAACTTACCCTATCCCACAAAAAGCAACACTGTATGAAATTTCATAGCCTTGGCGGCAAAAACAACTTCTCAGTCAATTAACATTGGTCATTGACAAAAAACGAATCCACGATATGAAAAAATCTCGGTCTCCCCGAGCTATCGTATCATGCCGTTATTTCTTCAATTTGAAACGTGAGGAAGCGAAAATCAGCTGTTTAATTCGAGCCCACCAACGCGCATGCGCCTCCCAGTCATTGACCCCGAAAAAGTGTCGTCTCCCGGTGTGTTCGAAAAGAACGAAAAAGGCAACTGTTATTCATTTTTTTTACCCCCTTTAGAACAAACAACAACTTATTTCACTTTCTAAAGTTTTAAAAAGAAATAAGAATTCGAAGTAAACACGAGCATTTTCCCTTTTTAATTTCGTTCCGCTCGGTTGAGTGGGGATTTTTTTTCCCCTGCTGCTCACCTGGTTTCGAACCGTTAAAAACTGGTTTCGAAAGTCGGTCTTCGTAACTCTTCTTTAGAGCATTGATGCGAGAATTCCTGGTGACCTAATAGGTATTTAAGAAAAGATAAAAAAGATGAGAAGAAAGTGAATCGGAGAGGGAAAGGAAAAACGATTAATGCGATTCAAGCTTTTAAACGAGTGGATACGTTTTGAGAATGTATTTACTTGGAAATCTTCAAAAACTTCACTTAAAAATGTATTAATATTATAGAATAAAATAGAAGATTAGACAAAACACACATAAATTAAGAGAGCGTGATGATCAGGCTATTTTTTTTACTTCGAATATCCGAAAGAAATAATTTAAATCTGAATTAGTATTTATAAAATAGTAAACATGGGAAAGCAACAATGAAAAGCTGCAAGCTTTAAATAAATTGTACATACAAAAATAATTAAATTTTAGTTTTCATTAACAAATAATAGGAATAAATTATTAAACAAATAAATCTAAATTTCGAGATATAAATGATATAAAATTACTTTCGGTGCTAGTCCAGTTGGCATAAACTATACAATAAATTTTCAAATATAGAAATACCAAACCAAAATACATAAGAAAAAAAGATTTCTTCTTCTATTATAGCGACAAGAAAAATTCATAACCTTAAACAGGGTACAGCAAACAGCGGTTGAACAGTATCATTGAGAAGTAGTTGTATATAAAAGAAAAATTACAGGAAAGATTTATGAACCTCCGCTAATAGGACGGCAGATACCGGCAAGACGGTATTCGATCCCAGGACATTTATGTCAGAAGTCCAACGCCTTACCAATTGTGCTCCCACACACAAAAAAAAATTAATTTGTTTCCGTAATCAATTTCCTACTTTATTCTTAAAAACAAAGATCACCAAACATAATTTTAACACATGCAAATCCCCATCCATCACTGAACTTGAAGCAATAGACAATAGTTTCTCACGGAGCAAGTTTTCAACTTCATTAATAACTATCACTACATTTCTTTTTTTTTCAAAGGCACGTGCATTCGTTGTTGATTCAACCCTATTACACATTCAGGAAAAATAAACTAGTTCAGTACGCAATTCGATTTCCGACCCTCCTACTAAGAAAAGATTCGCTTTTGCCAGAAGGCTCGCTTGCATGAAAATGAGCTTAACCCCATTTTCACTTCAAGGCGAGTGAAAGTATAGAAAGGTCGTGTCCGCCTATTTTCCCGTTTATATCGATTACTATTTAAAATCAAGCCATGTTATTATTTATTCGATTGTAGTTTGTTTACTTTTTAAGGTTAAAGTTTATTTTAAAATAGTTAAAAACTAATTTAAGATTTTAGTAATAATTTCTGTGCTGACCAATAGAAATTAACACACACAAAAAATTATTTCCCTTATTTTTTAAAGAATGTTTGATTTATGCTATAAAATCAAAGGTAAAAAGCATTGACGTGCACAATTTTGGAAAAATTATTTTAAAAAATAAGTAATAATTAAATAAAAAAAATACCATTCGATAAATTATTTAAATTGTAGTTAGAGAGGTATTTATGATTTTTAAAACTTAAATCCTTTTTATTTTAGGTGAAGATATTTTTTAGATTATTTTTATGCGATATGGGGGGAAAATTAAATGTGTGGATTGTTGATTATTTCGAATATTTATTATAGTTTTAATTCGAACAAAATTTTATTGTTAAAACGATTATTTAAATTAACAGTAAATGGATAGGAATTTACTTCTTTCATTGCAAAATAATATTTATTCATACCAGGAAATTAAAATCTTAAATGTTTTACTTCTATTAAATAAAAAAAATATATTCTCCCTATCTCAACCAAGTACACGATTCTAAAATTAATTTGTTGCAGGTTTGATTGATTACACGAAAGAAAAATATTTTTCCTCAAACACCAATTTCTTAGCATTTTAATGCAAACTTTAAATCAAATTGGACCCATTTATAATGCAACACGTAGAAACTATACCTTCACCTATAAGTTCAAAGTCAATAGGTATTTTATTAGAATGATTCAAACATAAAAATGTAAACGCGTATTTTATTTCTGAATACCACTTCGTCAGCAAAGTTTGTTTTTCTTATATATATAAATAAAAACTAATAAATTTATTATTTAAGTAATGTGCTGAGCATGAGACTTCAAAACGATGATTACCCAGCCACCAAAACAGCCTAAATCACAAATAAATTAAAACATTTCGAAAACGTAAACTCGATATTTAATGACGACTTTTCAATTAGGGCTTTGCCAATTTCAAGCGTTGTTAAAGTCAAGATTAAAAAAAAAATTCCAAATATAATTTACTGTGACTGAAAAAAAAGTTACAAAACATCTTCATTTAATACCACGATATTAAAATGAGAAAAAATATTTTAATTAATATTTTCCCGAAAACCAACTTTTAATCACAGCTGGATTTCCAAACCTCAACAAATCTTAATATATTCTTTTATACAATATTTTCATTCCCGTCAGTTTTTCCAGCAGCACATATAATTTGTAAAAATTTATAAATTTAATAATGTTATTAAATTTTAAAATTTAAAGCACGGAAGAGTCATTTATAACCATCTACTACACAAAAAAAGTATTTTTTTTAATTTTAAAAATTAAATTTTCGGTGAAAATTTTTAAGTTAAATCTCATGCAGTGAAAACAGGTTTACACTTCAGCCAATTTGCTTATACCTCAGAGGGTTTTAAGTCCCTATTTTTCTTCATTACAATCAATCATTATTTTTCTCTAAATAATAAGTCCTAATTTCTTATGTTTATTTTGGAGATTTTGCAAAGCAGTTCTTTGACCTGTCCATTTGATCCCCCATAAATAACACTAGCTAATACTCTTTTTCGGTTGGTGTTAGAGAATTTCGTTTTTAATTTGTCGATAGAATCTAGCACGTGAAGGGGTGTTTTAGCAGCGTGTTTCATTTCAGGTAAGAATGTTAAAGATTAAAAATGTGATATTTTTCACCTCTTATGTTCATGTTACTACAATTTACTAGTTTTCGATTTTTATTTTATAGAATGCCATGATTTTAAATTTGTGTTTAAAAATATCGTTTGGAAAAATATTGTTATTTTGTAAGTAAATATATATCGGAAACAAAAGTTTTAACTATCAATAGAAAAAAATTAACAATTTCAATTCATCCCTTACTTTTTTTTTGTTTTTTGATTCCTTGGATAAAAAATTAGTTGTAATACTATAAAACAATCATTTTTTTAAAAACAAAAAATAGCTACATTGAATGTAATTTCGTAAGTATATATTTCTCCTATTTTTAGTTTAATTTTTTTATTTTCGTACCATAAATAAATACAAAAAATATATTTTAATTAGTCATTGACATTTTTTATATCCCCCAAAGAGTCATCTGCCTTTATCGAATATAAGACATGAGAAATAATAATTTGCCCTTCCAAAAGCTGACACAAACTTGACTTTTTTAAACTATGGGCATAACAAATCTAAAACGGGCACGAAGTCAACATAACACCTCCAAACAACAAACAAGTCCCCAGGTAACCGTTATCTCAGGAGAACGTCTGACAACCCTTAATTTCAGGTGCGGAAGTGAGTGTGCCGGTCATTCACCCAAACGGGCGACCTACTTGGCGACCAGCCAGCGACGCCAAAAAGCACCTGCAAACATCAAACGGCGCGTTTTTTCCCTATTTTTTCCCCCCTTTACTCACCCTTTCCGAGAAAAAAAATATTCAGTAAAAGGGATGCTATTTAGCTTTCTCGATATATTTATTTTGAATATAGGGTAGGGCGTCTTAAACGGTTGTTTGTGTTAGTTTGAAATAACGGTGTTGGCGAGTTTGAATGGAAAAAAAATTAGCAAGAAAAATGCTGTTTTGTCTATACCCAGCTAATATCTTTTTTTTTCACAAACGCACGGTTATTCCAAAAAACGTGACTAAAATTATGCTTAAACAATTTAAATTGTTCTTCTTTCATATTCATTTTTCAGATACTTTACTGCATTAATGTAATTTATACATGCGTAAAGGAGTAATTAACTTTTTCACTCAAACGGTATGAATATAACTAATTCAAAATTGGCTCGTTAAAATTATTTCAAGGTAAAAGTTAATTTACTACATTCAATAGACCAGTTAATTGTCCATTTTCCCATAAATAAACTATAAGTATAGATATTTAACGGTATTTAAAGGTTAATTGTATTTAGGACAAAACTATATTAGTATTTTTTGTGACGCAGTCTAACCATATATTTTACACAACCTAAAAAGTCAGCAAATGATTATTGTTACAATGAAAAACTTACTAAAATTGAAATATTTTATTAAAAAAAATATTAAAGTAAAGAAATTCAAAGTAAAATCTACAGATAACATAACAGCATGTTCATAAAATGAATATTGTTACAATGGAAAACGTACTAAAGTTGAAATCTTTAATAAAAAAAATATTAAAGTAAAAAAAATTGAAAGCGATAACATAACAATATGTTCCTAATCGAAACACCTAATTCTCCTTATTAAATGAAACAGGTAATTACCACCAAGTTGTTTCCATTTCCCTTCCTCTTTCTAAGCCTTTATTGGCAAGTTACCTGCATTGGAGAGATTACCTGGTGTTCTCCCATTCGAAGTGAACCTGATCTTTGCCTTGGAAAGTGGCCTTCTTAGGAGATGGAAGGACGTCGCCTGCCACTAAGGTAAACACTGCCTCGAAGCGCCGAAGAAACAAGGGCGTATTTGGATACTTTTACCAGATCAAAATCTTCCTGATTTGTTTCATTTCAACTGCTTGTGGTTAAGGGAGAATGGACGCAGGTCTCCAAACCGAAGTGCTTCTATGTTATCCAATGGGGGGAATTTTCTAAGCCATCTTACTCCGGATGTATTGAATATTTTCACAAACGGTTTTTTTATATGATAAATGTAGATAACTTACAAGTCTCTATAATCACACTTTTTGAAACTTCGAATATTTTCTGCAAAATTATTTACTGAAAATTAAAAAAAAATATTCGAACCAATTTCAAAACGTGGGATTGTCGTTACATGTAAGCTACATACACAAAAAACCCGTTTGTAAAAATATTCAATACAGCCGAATTAATGGGGCTTAGAAAATATTTTTTTTCCATTGGCTTAACACTGAGGCACTTTGGTTTGGAGACTCGTGGTCCAGCGAGCTTATTCGCTCATAAGGGGAACGGATGCGGGTCTCCAAAACGAAGTGCCTCTGTGTTAATCCAATGGGAAAAAATTATTTTCTAAGCCATATTACTCCGGCTGTATTGAATATTTTCACGAACGGATTTTTTTTATAGGATAAATGTAGCTGAATTACACGGCTCTATAATCCCACTTTTTGAAATTGTTTCGTTTCTTCAATTTTCTATAAATAATTTTACAACAAAATATTCGAGAATATTACAAAAAGAGGGATTATAGAACTCTGTAATTCAGCTACATTTATCAAATAAAAAAAAAACTTTGTAAAAATATTCAATACAGTCATAGCAATGTGGCTTTTCCCTCGTTATATTAACACAGAAGCACTTTGGTTTGGAGACCTCCCTTAAATGATAAACATAGCTTTTGGTTTGAAACTTATGAGCCTTAATCCTTTCGAGCAGTGTCGTATTAGTATAATATTCAGCATAAAAATTTTCATACATGTTGAAAAGAATTTGTAATAATAAAATGCAATAATATTGAGGTTAATATTTTATAGAATAGATTTTTTTTAAAAAAACCTTCGAACATAAAATTAATATGCAACAACAAGCATACGTAAAAACAAAAAAACTTAGAGAGCTTAGAAACTTCATAGAGTGCAAATGTTATGGTTTATTGGGGAAAAAATATTTTTCCCTATCCTATTAAGTAGAATAATGGATACATAAAGAGTATTTAAAAATCTAAATAAGAACTTACAGTTTGTTTAAAACACCCAAATTATTTCGAAGAAATATAGAATCACAATAAGGAAAAACAAACAAGACAATAAAAATTAACTGCTTAAATAGAAAAACACAAGATTTAAATCTTACCTACAATTTCTAGATCTTCCTCTCCAAATACAACTTAAACGCTTCCACATCTCACCCATAACATTCATAAATACCTCCCGATGTGTCTAAATATACTTCCGCATACCCGAAACACATTTCACATTTTAACCCCTTTCACACGACACATTCCCGAACGAAAACATCCCTTAAAATAAGCCCTCGTCAAAGCCCTACCCGGATAACGGTACCGGATTGGTTCCCAAGACAGATGGGGTTCTTACGCAAGGGAGGGAGGGTGTTTCTCAAGGCCGGCTGTAAGGGTTCGGAGGTCAGTAGGGAAACTGTTCGTGGGTTCGATACCCTTCGGAGGCACATGTGGCACAGTCCCGTTTGGCGGGAATTTTGTTCTATAAGGTGGGGTGGGCAGCCCCCCATTGTGGAAAGTGGGTCAGTAACTGTAATCCGTGAGGTATGCAATATGGGCCTCGGCTGTGTGTCACGGCAGGATATTGGGGGGGGGGGGGGGTCTGTTTGAAGAAAAAAATATATGAGGGGTTCAAGTACTTGGATTTTAAGGAGGATTCGAGTGTTTAACCCTCCAGTACAAACTGTTGCAATTTGGCAAAACACACTTTAATGACTTTAAAATATAATTAATTTAAAATAAGTCCACTTCAAATGAGTTTTAAATATTGTTGGCAACTTTAGCAATCTGTCAGCTATTGGAAGGTATATTGATGTTTTGTAGATTCAAGTTGTTTAACCCTCTAGTGCATACTGTTGTCATTTGCAACATGCATTTTAATGATTTTAAAACACAATGAATTTAATGAATTTAAAATAAATCCACTTCAAAATACTGTTGGCAACTTTAGCAGTTTGTCAGCTATTGGAAGGTATAGTAATGTTTTAGAATGAAAAAGTTAACTATTTAAAGAAAAGGTATTTTATATTGTATACAATTAAAAGGGTACAATTTCTCCGAATTTAATGCATCGTAATAAGTGTTAAGTTTATGGTGATGTCAACTTTTTAAAAATTTAAATAATTAAGTTCCAGGGCAAAGAGATTTTTTAAAATATTTTTTTCCGTAATGTATGAATATCAAAGTTTAAAATATTTTTTTTAGTAAAAATAAAAAAAAATTATGCATTAGAGGGTTTAACTTTTAACGAGGGATTAAATTGTTTAAGTTTCAGTTGTGGTGTGTATAAATTATTTTTATAAGCAATTTAATTAATTGAAATTCAATTGTCCCCTATTAACAGTGAACTTATTTTTATTTAATTTAATTTTAGCGCGAAATTAATTAATTTTTAAAAGAACACTGTAAAAAAATTGGTGGAAGGTTACTCCGTAAACACGGTGGAAGCTGTCAAAAAGTGCTGAACTATGTTTACGAAGTAACGTTGTATAACGTCACACTGCAATATAGGAGGACGGGGGAATTAAAATTGGTATAACAGAAGAGAATAATAGAGAAATGAATAATCATTACAATAACTTTAAAGGCGAATTTAAATTTATAAAATTTTATAGCGAACCCTTTAGTTGAGTTTTAACAATATAATGATAAAATAGAGTATTTAAAGGGGGATTGCAATTATTTGAGTTTGTGAAATCTATTTTAATTCCTTTTTATTCAAAAATAAAATTTATTCATTATAAAGCTATGTTACAGAACGTATTTCAGCTAAAGAAATGATTTCAATTGAAAGTATCGTGTAGAAATGATAGATTACTAGTATAATGTATACAGCAGTATAATAAAAAGTTTCATTCACTTATAAATTTAAGAAATTAACATTAAAAACTATTCTAGTAAATAATATATATTTATGTTATTTTTCTTAAATTCCGAATATTCATTAAAAATTTTTATTTTGATGAATCTATGATAAAAAGTTAAATTTGAAATAGAACTGCAAGTATCATCTGTACTAGAATCAACAATTTCAACCTATGTAACCAATAAAACAACAATTTCAGTGCCATTTATTTGCATATATGCTTACGTTTAGTAGTTTTGAGGCGATTTATTATTTAGTTGCTTATCTTTGTTTTTTCTAGAAGTACATTCCCATAAAAATAATTTCCATTTATTATTTTATTACGAATCAAAATGGAATCACTTTTGTCATATTATTGTACATGGAAAAATAGAATATGGTTTTTTCTCTTTTATCATTCAAATGGAGCAAAAAAAAATAGAGGTTGCGCTTTAGATAAAGCAATGTGTATTCTTAGAAACTATTTTAAAAGTTAATTTTTGGGGGGTTTATAATTTAATTTTTCGATTTATATAATAAATGTAAAATGAACTACTTTTAACATTAAATTATTCAGAAAATCGCATAGAAACATAACCAAAAGATAAAAACTCTTCTTCGACAAAAAGATACACCATAAAACTTTATGTCCATGACCATTTAATCATGTTGCAATAAAACAACTAAAAAATCGCCAAAAAAGCGATATCAAAGTTATATGGCAAAGGCAACCGCGTTGCCATGAAAACATTATTTAAATTCACTGTCAACGAAAAGAAAAGTCCTTTTAAAGTTAATTGGATTTTAAAGAGATCTGAAAGTGAGAGAAGATAATCACTTAATTTCTTTTCGAAAAAGTAATTTCATTTTCACTCGTAGAGAAAATAGTTTAATCTGGTTACATTCAGAAATGAAATCGTATCTAAATGTATCGTATAATTTATGATGTTTCCGCGATTAGAGGTTTATTAATTTCTGAAATTAAGTTAATTAAATAATTTATTCTCGATACTTATGTGGACCTTAGTTACTAATGGTTTTTAAATAATCAGTTTGAGGAGCTGATTTCATCTTAATTTAAATACGTATTTATAAATACGTTAATAAAGAGAAATTAATTTATTAATTTAATATAAGTGAAAACTTATTTTTGTTTAATAACCAATTCATGTACTAATTCATGAGCTAATTCTTAATCTAATCTTCTCATATATCAATTTAAAAGTTTTCATTCTTTGAAGGAAAATTGTGACGATGGATAGTTTATATGGAATTATATACTGATTTATAAACATTTTATTTGTTAATTAATAAAACTTTTGAGCAACAAAGCTTTACATTTTCGTTTAAGTTATTATTATTAGTCCAGAATTTCACGAAGTAAACTAAACTGTTATAAGATTTTTCTCCCTGTTGAATTAAATACGATTGCTAAGCAGTTTGGAAATATAACTAAGGTATGAGCAAATAAGTATTTTTTAACTGTTTCTCTCATACAAATTCAATTTTATAAAATAAAACAAAAAGTATTATTTAACCCTCTGAGGGATATAGACGTATAAACCCGTCTCCTGGCTGACAGGTTTTCCAGCAACACACATAATTTTTAAAAATTTATAAATTTAATAATTTTATTAAATTTTAAAATTTAAAGAATGGATTAGCCATTTATAACCATCTAATACAGAAAGAATTTTTTTTTAATTTAAGAATTTAAATGTTCAGTAAAATTTTACATTTAATTATTATGCAGTGAAAACAAGTTTACACTTTAGCCAATTTGCTTATCCCTCATAGGGTTGAAATAGTGCTAAAAGCTTCCACAGACTATATTTTAAAACTTAATGGACTAATATTTATATGAATTCCCAGAGAAATATAAACATCTGTATTCTTTAAAAAGACACATTTTCAAGCTAGCTTATTTTATGGGCAATGAGAAAATGACTATTTTATGCACAAAACTACAAAAATAAGAAACCAAAACTACTCTCCGTTTACCTGCTGACTGAAAGTGATTCTTTTATGGCTCTGTGGTCTAATAATTTCGAAAAAGTTGTTTCTTGGAAGGTTCTTCCTAACCCCGATTTGCTTTCTGGGCATTCCTACAACAGCCGCCCTCTTTCTGAGCCGCATTTGACGCCCCTGAACAACAACTGATTTGTCGGGCGACGTCAACTTAACAGGACAAAGTGACAGGCAGATTGAAAAATCCCCTAAACTGTGTCAAATATTGAAAATTGGTGAAGGATCATCAATATTTGTCCTGTCTTTTTGGGGGGATTTAGGGTGACTTGTTTTTCTTGTTGCAAATTTTCCTTGAAATATTTGTTAAAGTTATTTTTTGTTAGTTTATTAATTTTTGTATTGTATTGCATTTAAGTATTTTTTTTAAATAATATATTTTTTGGTATAAAATTGAGATTTTGGTGATTACGATCAGGTGAAAGTTATGTCAAATTCATAAAACAAATGCTGTCCTGCTCTTTGGAACATATCATTATAATTTTTATTCAAAGTTCCTTTTTTTCTCACTTTTTATATGATACAATAACTACAAACAAATTTTGATTCAAAATAATTAAAATCTATATATGACATTCGATTTGATATATGTTTATCAATGAAAATGCGAAGTTTTATTACATTAAAACAAATGGTGTGGACTTTCACTCCTTAATTATTTCAAATAATACTTTTCACCACACATAGAAACTAATACATTTCGCAAATAATACTTTTTTATAAAATACATTCCATTACAAATAAATTCCGAGATACATCCTATATTATGCATCAGGTTAACAAGTACATAAATAAGATACCCTTTCCCGCGAGACCAATTAAGTGACTGAAAGTTGAAACTTTTTATCAAGGCACCTTTCCAGCAAACGTATATCTCTTCAAAAACGACATCGTGGAAAAATAAAGAGCGTTTTTAACCTTCGCGTAAAAAAAGAGATTCGAGTAGAATAAAAAAAACGTTCTAGTAAAAAAAAAAGGTCGAGCAATGTGTTTCTATTTCTTGCCAAAAGATCGTTGACATCGGGTTAGGACCATGACAATGTGCGTCAAAGCTTTTATCACATTGTTACGTAATAGAAAGAGTTATATATATATATATTATATATATATATATATATATATATATATATATATATATATATATATATATATATATATATATATATATATATATATATATATATATATATATAATATTATATATATATATATATATATATATATATGGAGTAATAATCGATCAATAAGGAATCATATGTTTTAATTAATTTTTTAATTATTTTTGGAAGATGGTCCAAGGCTAAGGCATGCTAAATAAAATAATAACTAATGCTAAATAATATTAATAATTAAAAAAAAACTTTATAAATGACTATCAGATACATTCAACAAATCGCATCCTATCACAAACTATGCCACTTCTTTTTTGTAAGAGACCACAAACCCAATTACAATTTGAATAGTTTCTGATTTTTGAAATAATTTTCACGCAGAGTTTTTAAATAATAAAAATTTAAAATAATTATATTTTAAAATTGTTTTTAAAAATAATAATTTATAAAAAGTTTTTTTTTTAAAACTTTTTTTAAAAAAAAAACTTCTGTTATAAATTTTGAAAAATCTCCAAAACTGGCAGTTAGTCTTGACAATAAGTCCAACAATTTTTACAAGCTTTAATACACGCAATTATGTCCCGTAATTTTGACAATTCTAGCTACGATGACTAGGAAGCCTAAGTATGCGGAAATATTGGGGGTAGATAAACGGAATTGTTATGAAGTTTTGTTTTCTCGTAAAATATCATGAGTGTTTATATATTTTTCCGAAAATTGGTGAGAACTGCGGAAGTCACAGGAGGCTACAAATCTTGCATTGACAGTTTGGCAATATTGATAGGACATTAGGTATACCATTTGGTTTTATTAATTTGAAATTGACAGAACACTTGATATATATGGACGAACATAATTCAAGTTCTGAAGAGAGATTTTGTGATCTATTTTATTATTTTAAAGAAACAGTTAATTTTTTCTCTTATAATTTTCCCCCGATTTTTTTTCAGTGCAATTTTTTTAATAAATATTATTAAAAAATGTTCTGAAAGATCGTGAAGAAAGGTGATAAATAATATAATAATTTTTTTTAGTGATATCTAGTTTTATTTTATTGTGATTAATTTACCTTACCGCAAACAAATTAAAATCTGACTTTCAAAATTCATATCAAAATACTTTAAAGTTAATACATAAAAATATTTATATTTTCGATTAATTATTATAAAAAAACATAGTTTACACAAACATAGCACTAAACACTACAACACGCGCAATGCTCAACAAATACACGTGAACTGAGAATCCACTTTAGGCATTTTATTTTACGAATTATTCTACACTTTCTTTGGAAAAAGGCATTGTTTACATTCGAGCCTTAGCTACCCTTTCATTAGTTCACCCGGGTTGCTCATTAGTTACTATCACAAATCTTAATATTTTTAATGTCTTGGGAAATCTTAATATTTCCCGTAATCAACAACTCTATGTTATAACGCTAGATTACAAACGGTTAAAAAACAATTGTTCTTATGACTTTACAATACGGTACGAAAGTATAAAAGTGGCCGAAACCGTACCGGCCTTATTATACAAAGTTGTAACTTTGTTTAGAATCTTCCTCATAAGTTTGAAAGTTATCAATCACTTTCAATGGCAGATTTTTTTATGAAGCAAAAAAATAACTATCATCTAAAATTTTATAAAGATTTTTAAAAAAAACTTTGGTATAGTAAAAAAAACATTTTCCGAACTCATCAATTATTCATAATCACCTAAATACAATAGAACAACAATCCAAAACAAACTACTCACATCAAATCCCAGAGTAAAACATAGTCCTCCTTTTCCACCATCCAAGTTCAAAACAACAGTCAATAGTTCGTCATCTTCATCCAAAAACCAGTCAATTCATCAGAATCCATCAAACCAAAACAATTCACTGTCACTGATTTGCCTATTAATCCAACAAAAGAAGACTTGAAGAAGAAGCAATGTGGTTAACGGTGAAGAGCGCGTAGTGAAATGAAGAAGATTCGAGTTCAACGAACCTTAGTACCGACGGTTACGCGCAGAAGGTTCGCTTTGCGAGCATAAGTGGTGTGAGTGTTCTGAAGCCGCGTTTCAGCAGATCCGTCCGTGTCGACGGGCTGAGATCGAATGCGGGGTTCGACTTGGGTTCGACACACTTGCGACGTCTATATGGGTCACTGCCGGTCATGGCCAGAATAAGCGGAATAAAAGAGAGAGCCAATTTCACTTGGGTTCGGTGCTCCACTCCTGCCCTACTTGGGGCAACCGGTTTGGGTTTTGACCCACTTTTATCGTCGGGGGAAGCGCCTTTCTATTTTGGCGAGCTCGACCTTTGTGTGGTTATGTCAAAGGGTTCGGGGAGAGGGGTCAATACTGTTACGTGACAAATGAAAGGTCCTTGCACCCCCCGAGAGCGGAAATGGAGAGCTATTTCGGTGCGTTTCGATTGTTTTAGAACCAATTGGGGATAGGGATTGATTGGGCAAAATGAACTCGAAAGATGTATCGAACACCAAGTGACACAAAATGTCCAAGAAGAATACACCGCAGGATCAGTTAACTTTATTTAACCAAACAGTAAGGGACACAATATAAAATTGTCATCGAATTGTAAAATTTACGGAAATTAATTCATAAGTTTCAAAAAATAAACGGCTTAGACGTCTTAGAGATGACACCAAACTGCAGTCGTCGCAAAAAGTTCTGTCCATACTAATTTAAGAGAATTATATCAAAAAATTTCGACACACACCTTGGAACAAAAGTCGGTTTTTGGAGACGAAAAATAGTACAGATATTCAGAAAAAAATTTAAAACTCTATACGTACCCCACAATAAAAAAAAATGTAGTAAACATCGGACGGCACAAGGCGTCTTAAGGCGGAATGGGCGCGCTGGACCGCGGGTCTCCAAAGCAAAGTGCCTCAATGTTAATCCAATGGAGAAAAAATATTTTCTAAGCCACATTTCTCCAGCTGTGTTGAATATTTTTACAAACGGATATTTTTATGTGATAAATGTAACTGACTTACAGGTCCCGACAATCCCACTTTTGAAATTGGTTCTTATATATTTTTTTAATTTTCAATAAATGATTTTACACAAAATATTCAAAGCAATTTCAAAAACAGGGATTACAGAGACCTGTAGGTTATTTACATTTATCATTTTTAAAAAAAAACGTTTGTAAAAATATTCAATACAGACGGAGAAATGTGGCTTAGAAAATATTTTTTCTCCATTGGATTAACATTGAGGCACTTTGCTTTGGAGACCCGCGGTCCAGCGCGCCCATTCCCCCTTAAATGTCTAAGAAAAATACAGCTCAATTAAATTTATAAAATCAAACAGTATATGACAAAATATACATCTTAAAATTGTCATCGAATTGAAAAAATTGAAGAAAATGAATTCAAAAGAGTTCAAACACTATACGGCATAGACGTCGTAGAAAACTAGAAAAGACGTCAAACAGTAGTCGTCGTAAAAAATCTCGTCCATATGAATCCAGCGAAATTATCTCGAACATTTTTGTTACACGCCAGAGAGTATTAGACGTTTTTTTGGAAACAACGTCAAATACACCCTGTCCCAAAAATATAGACAAAAGCATAAAATGCAATTCCTAGTAAAAATATGAATGGGATAAAAATTTCTCCATGTGTATATAGTTAAAATCACTCCATGAAACACAAGTTAATGTTAATTTATTTGAAAAAACAACAAATGCAAAATTTATTTAAAAAAAAAACAGAAAATGGGGTGTCCCATAATTATAGACAATATTTGTTTAGTAGATTATATTTAAGGTTAAGGAGCACAGTTACAAATCTTAGTACTTAATCGTAATTCTATTAAACTTTATCACTTCAAATACACGATTTTCCATCGGAAGTACTAAATTTTCATTACCTCTGGGCTCTGGGGACAGTTCATCCCATGCTTGTTCTATCGCTTTTTTAAGATCGTTAGTCGAAAAATATTGGAGCCCATTTTCATAAGATTTAAGTCTGGACTAAGTGATGGCCAGTCCATGACGTTGATATTATTTATCGTGTACCACATATTTTGTATAGTTATACACATGAATAGGCGCCCTGTCTTGTTGAAATACACAGTTTGGTCCTCCCAGAAAATCCTGCAGTGGACTAAAATAATCCTCTAATATTTTCTGATAATCTTGGGAGTTCATTTTTTTGCTACAAGTTTCCAAAAAATGTCTGTCCATTAAATCGAAAACCACCCCAAGTCATCACCGATCCTCCACCTTGCTGTCTACTAAAAAAAACGTGTGGGTTCGCTTCTTAAATCTTGCCAGTAAAATTTATATGCATCTGGTCCATCCAAGTTCCACTTCTTCTCGTCACTAAAAATTTTTGACAGTCATTTATCACCGTAAAACATCATTTTCTTTGCCCAGTTTAAACGTCCAGTTTTGTGGTTTAATTTTAAGCATGGTTTCTTCAAAATTTTCTTGAAAGTTATTCGTTTAGATTCCAGTAGTCTTCTGTTAATGGTATTTTTTCGATACGTCAAAATTGGATGCAATCTGTCATAATGATATATTTTTTCTAAATGCAATGCTAAGAGTGATTCTGTCACTGCTCATTGGCGTTATCCTTTGTTGACCAGGTCTTTTCTTACTAGACCACTTGTCACCATTGTCCAAAATTCTGTAACCAGATGAGGATCATGAGGATGAACCAGTAGAGGATCATTTTATTCCACTACAGGATTGGCTGGAAGGGCCAAACTGTGTATTTTAACAAGACAGGGTGCCTATTCATGTGTACAACTCGACAAATATGTCACATATTTGTCGAGTTAACAAACCACATAATGTGATTCACGATGAATAATATCAATGTCATGGACTGGCCAGCACTTAGTTCAGACTAAAATCTTATGAAAATTTACTCCAATATTTTTCGACCAACCATCTTAAAGAAGCGATGAAGCAAAATGGTATGAACTGTCCCCAGAGCCCAGAGGTAATGCAAAATTTAGTACTTTCGATGGAAAATCGTGTATTTGTAGTGATTGAAGGTAATGGAATTACGATTACTACTAGATTAGTACTAAGATTACTAATCTAGTAGTAGTTACTACTAGATTAATCTAGTACTACTAGATTAGTACTAGATTAGTACTAAGATTTGTAACTGTGTTCCTTAACCTTAAATATAATCTACAAAACAAATATTGTCTATAATTATGGGACACCCCATTTTCTGTTCTTTTTTAAATAAATTCTGCATTTGTTGTTTTTTCAAATAAATTAACCTTAACTTGTATTTCATGGAATGATTTTAACTATATACACATAAAGAAAATTTTATCCCATTCTTATTTTTACTAGGAATTGCATTTTATGCTTTTGTCTATATTTTTGGGACAGGATGTAGTATAGATTTAAAAATAACCCTCCATACGTTCCCCACAAATAAAAGAAAAGTTGCAGAAGACGTCTTAGGTAAACAACAAATGATATTCTTTGTAACTCCGGCAATTGACGACAAACGGTAGTCGTTATAAAATGTCCATTCATATTAACACACTCATCAAATAGAACCCGACTTTTTCATGAAGTACCATTAGAATGAGAAGCCTAGAGAGTACGAAGTCAAATGGCTCCCTCATACTGAATGATTCCCCACAAATTTCCCTCATATGGACCCAGAACCCAGCAAATCGAATTTGAAAGATTCAATCAAACCTACCCAAGCGACTTACCTTTCACTTCAAAATATTATGAACAAATTTGGGGGGGGGGGGGGGTATTTCCGCAAGTGCGGAAATAGAATTTTAAATTGAATTAAAAATAGTTTTTTTAGAAAATCACTAAAAAAAATACTAGTCTACCTTAATTTCTCGTTTTACGAGGTACATATATTTTAAGGGTGTTACTAGCCAGAGCACATAAAGCGTACTTTTGTGAAGTTGAAAAATTATTTCCGAGAAATTCAAATCCTGCCCTTTATACACAAACGTGCAGTTTACATGCTTTTCAGAAAAGTTTGAAAAGGGAGTTTTACGTATTTATGACTACGAGGTACATATTTGCCTGTCTCGAATTTCTCAACAGCATGATAACGCACCCTAATATACATACAATCTCAGTATTCGCGGAAAAATGCAATTTCTCCCATTTAGTAAACATGGAAGAACGCAGACACATTAATTATTCTCCATCCAACTTAACAAATAATTCGTAAAACATGAAAGTTTGGGAATGAAGATCAAACAATTGAAGATAGTCTTATATAAATGAGATTTTACTTCTTGTGTTAAAGGAATTAAATATTAGAAATGAATGAAGTTAGGGTTTTTTTTTATATTTTATTCATCTGTTTATTTTGTTTCGAAGCCCGACATATTTAACTCTGATAGATTTTTAATGAGTTTTGACTTAACGTGGCATAAATAAAAATGAAAAAAAAATCTTTAGCAACATTACCCCAAACAAATAATCTCGCACAAAAATGAACCAATGAACGAATTTATAGACTACAAAAATTTATTAATATAACAAGACATATTTGATTTAAAAATAATATTTAAATAAAAAAAAGTTTAATTACTTTTAAGGATTTCCGAAAAGCACTTTTACTTTCATTAAACATATTAGAGGGGTTTTTTTTAAGTAAACTAATCATTAAATAAGTACATTATTAAAATAAAAGGGTCAATTTGGTATGATTTAATGTTGGAGATAGGCACTTTATCTTCTGAAGTTGATAAATATAAAGATAATTGCTTAAAGAATATTTTCCAGGACAAAATATGACTCTTTTTATATTAAAATGAGTATCAGATTGCGGTCTTCAAAAAAATAATTTTTTGAATTAAAGGATTAATGATTTCAATTAATTTCTTTTATATAAGTTTTGAACTCTTTTAATGAATATTTGAATTACATTTACGTTTCTTTAAAATTGTACCTCAAAGGATGAAGTCTCAAAGAGAGATTTTAATTTTTATATCGATACAAATAGTTTGGTGTTTAGAATTAAGGAATATAATGTGTAACACTTCCTATTATGTTTCACACAATTATCTTAATTTTCAAGTTTTATAATGTGTAGTTTCTGTTCTTTAAAATAATATATCATTCTTCAAAATAATATATCATTCTTCAAACAAGATTTTTATTACATTTTTGAGATATTTTAATAAATTAATTATATGAACCATTACATAAAAAATTAATATCAAACGTTGTATTGCAGTGGTCATTGATTTAAACAGTGCTTGTGCAGTGGTTCAAATATCCTTGACATATAAATAATTTTAAAAAAGGGCGGTTTTCATCAAAGAAAGCCAAGCATTCAAAGTCTGAACCCGATGATAATTTACAAGCAGGTTCATCATCTCATATTACCACACAACATTGGAGACACCAGTTGGTACAAAATGCCTAAGAAAAGTACACCACAAGCTCATATGATTTTGTTTAATAGAACAGTAATACACAATATAAATATTAAAATTATCATCGAATTGTAAAAATTCAACAAAATGAATTCAAACGATTTCAAACACTAAACTGCATCGAAGTCTTAGAGCGGTAGTCGTTATAAAAAATCCGTCCATACGAATCAGAGAAATTATATCGAAAAGTTTCGATACACACCCCGTAGAGCATAAAACGTTTTTTAGAAATAACATCAAATGGTATAGATATTAAAAAATACTTCATATGTACCCCACTTATAAAATAAATTTGCATTAAACACCGGACTGCACTGACCACAAATTATATTCTTCGTAAATCCGACAATTTTATTTTTAACGGTGTCATTAAACATGAAACGGTAAACGTATATAAAATGTCCATGTATAGAAATGTAATAGATGATGATTTACAAGAATTTCATCATCTCGTATTACCACACAACATTGGAGACAATGAACAAAATTGAAATTACATTAAATTGATTATAAATGAAACTAGGCCAAACTTTCAAACATTTCATCGACTTTTCATTTCAAGACTACATAGCATCTGTCTTTAAACAATGGGTGATTTCGAAGGCCAATTTCTCACCCGCGTAAAAACTTACTACTGACTATTGTTGTCAAAAGCTCTTCTTATACTAGTAGTTCCGAATAGTAGAATCGAAAATGTTTAATAAATAA
The DNA here is from genome assembly GCA_019343175.1 of Oedothorax gibbosus. Taxonomy (NCBI): domain Eukaryota; kingdom Metazoa; phylum Arthropoda; class Arachnida; order Araneae; family Linyphiidae; genus Oedothorax; species Oedothorax gibbosus. The sequence continues at coordinate 526,588 of JAFNEN010000362.1, forward strand.
CATTCGGATATTTCATTTATTCTTTAACCGCAGTATCAAACCGACTATCAAACGTTTAGTTCATTTTCAGTTTCGCTCATTTGCTTCTTATGACTTTTCATGTGTTTTACGGGTATCACAAAAGAAACGAAATTAATTAACAGTAAGAAATTTAAATGAAATTGTGAAGTTGTATAAAACTAGAATAGTGATCGAAAGTATGGAATTGCAATTGCAAAAATAATAAATCTTTGTGTATATATAATATGCATGTAATGTTTATTTTGATGGTTGTTTGTCATAACGTTAGTAAGGCTTTTCAATTTATTCAAATAAAAAAAAATTAAGTAAAATGAGAAATATTTTCCAGTGTTTGACTTAACATGAGCTACGCATTCTAAAATTTACTATTTTATTCTCTTTTGTAGAAAATAAATAGTTTTGAAAAGATTATTGAAAAAAAAACAGTTTAAGATATAAAGTGTTCTTTGTAAAACAGGGAAAACTGTAACACCCAAAATTGTTCTCCAACTTTGACTATAATTACGTCCTTGCTCCTTTTTAAAGGTTGTCGATTACTTCCGCAACTTATTGTTCGCACACATTGAAAATGTATGAAATGAAATCATGAAATCTAAATAATAATGTATTCACGATATGATTTGAGTGTTAGCATACACAATGATTATATTATACTTTTATATTTCTTATATTTCTTTTTCTTAACACTTTTTATTTTTCTTAGAAGGATATTGATTTATAATTTTCAATTAATCCATTTCCTTCCAATTGTTAGAAATGTCCTCCAAAAAATTATTTTCCATAATTTGATGACACATTTTATAATTTTACATGAAATCATCCGATTGTCATAATTTGGGTTGCGACCTTCTCAATTCAATCAGAATATTTTGCAAGGAAATTAAAATCGAATTTTAATTTTAAAAATGATGCAAGAAATTCAAAATAATACGTCCGAATACTTTCGATTTTGAATTACAATTACACATTAATTATAAAAATTAACTGTGGTTTGCTTATTATATTAAAATCGAAATTGAGCACGGAGTGGCTGATTGCGACGGAATTTTTTCCTTGAGAGATACGAACGGCACTTTTGCCGTGAGCAGTTAAGATACAGTATCTCCAGCAATTAATTAGACCATTGTTATCTTAAAATAATCAATCTTCCATTATACTTTCTTGTAGGTTGTAGTTATTAAATGGTTACAACCAGGGCCTGATTTACCATAAGGTTTGTTAGGCCCGGGCCTAGCGCCCCCAAATTTTAGGGGTCCCTAATATTAGTTTCTATTATGCTAAATGCTGTTGATTAAGAGAATTTCTGTAACTTTTAAAATGTTTCAATTAACCACTTTTTTTAGATTGACTTTAACTCTAACATGACTTAAAGTGATTGGCTTGATCGATATTATAAGGAAGCCGATAAAATGTAAGCAAAAAATAAGATACATCGGCCAACTAGCACCATCATTACGGGCAATAATGCACAATATTTTCCTTTAAAGGGCCACCAAAATTTGTTGTGCCTATAATCTGAGTTTTCCTAGACCGTTTTTTTTAAATATAGCTCGTTATCTATAAAAATATATATGGTTTAGTTTGTTGATGTTTGTCCTAAAAATAACGACTTCACTGAATAAGACGACGAAGGAAAAAAATAAAATAAAAAAATTCTTATTTTTTTTATAAAGTCTCTTTTTGTCACATAATCTTGCCCACTACATAGACTAGGGTGACGAAAACTGCACCTTATTTTTAATTCAATATATTTCCTAATTAGTGGTGGTATGACATTATATTAAATATTTTTTTTGTATATTATGGCTCAAAGAAGTGTAAAAAAAAAGCAAAAAAATTGGGTGCCTTTTATTTTAACCGAGGAGAAGAGTTTAAGGCTTACGTTGGCTAGCTTTCCCCTATAGTATGAACATTTAATAAAAAAAAGGTTCAATAAATAAAACGACACATGTTTCTTTTGATGTATATATTTTTAGTCACAAGATCGTCACATGAGGGGTTACATGGTTTAGCTCAAGATATGTTAATATATGTATGGTGGAATACCTTGGTTTGAAAGACCTTCATTTTGTCTGCATATTAATGAAGGGATATATGGGAATATGCGGCACTCATGGTTAAAGAAACTAGTTAGTTCGATAACCTTCTAGTAGTTAGCTATGAGAACTATTCAACGCTCACGAAAAGTAGAAAAACATGCTGCTTTAAATGTTCCATTAACAGAGTTTCATCAAATAAAATGGGTATTAAGTAAAAAAAAATATTATTCTCGTCAGAAAATAAACTAATATATAAAGTAACTTTTCCTGATAAAAAAAAACTTTAGAACGTTTGGTAAAAGGAATCCTAATTAATTTCAAATGGATGACAATTTAGATTTTAATGATGAAATTTATTTTCTTTCAAAAAAATTAACTTACCCAACACAAATTTTGAAGAGAACATTGAAAGAATCACGTTAAAGGAAAAAAGTCTTGCAATAATTTTTCAATTAACTTTTTAAGATTTTTTCACCAAAGTAAAGTACAATACTGCTTATTTCTCCATATAATCACCTTGACGATTAAAGCATTTGTCAGATCTGTAAAAAGCTTTGAAATACCCTCTTCATAAAATGTAGCCGCCAATGATTTGAAGGGAGTTGTGACGGTTTCTTTGAGCTCCACGTCAACTTGGAAGGCTACAATCCAAGCCACCATGCTTATCAATAATTCACTTATGGTAAACCTTCGAGTTTCCCTAAACACTTGATCATACCGCTGAACAATACTGATGTTCATGAAGAAGGGGACCAAGGAAGCAAGTCTGTCGCTACAGACGGTATTGTTCAGAGAGTTGACCAAGTGTTCAGGGAAACTCAAAGGTTCACCATAAGTGAATTATGGACTAGCAGTGGCTTAGAGGACAGAAAAAAATTGACGTAAAGCTTCCAAATTTTTTTTCAATTAACTTTTTTGTAAACAAACAGAGGTCGCCAATAAACCTCTGGAATTTATAAATTTCAATTTTTAGAAATTTGAATTTTTGATAATTTGAAAATGTCCTGCCACTTTCACTGTTTTTAAATATCTTTAAAATATATCGGCACAATTTTGGGCTTGTATTTCGACAGTGCAAAAGTGTTTCCCAATTTTGTTTTAAATATATTTGACTCCATTTAACCCTGTATGAATATTTTAAGAGTCGAATATGACTTTACAAAATATAAATGCAGTAACTTAAATAAACTTGAAGTAAATTGCTGAAAATTACTGAACAATTATAAAATTATTGAAAAAATCAATTGAGTCATGTTTCACCGTGGTTGACTTTTTTCGTGAAATTCGGTAATGAACTCCAAATTAGTTTCGAGCGATACATTTGACGTATCAAACTGTGTGTGACATTTGTAGATTCAGCTGTGAACGTTACTAACAAAAATGGTTTGGTTTCTCCATCAATTTTCATTTTACATTTGTAAATATTTCTTCAGCTGAAAATATTTTGATAAAGAACATCACACTTTAGTGTATAATTTATCTGAATTCAACTTTTTCTTTAATATTTGAATTTCCCTTCTTTTTAACATTAGTTGGCATTTTTTTCAACTATTTTTAACCCATACAACTTAACTTATGAAATTTCTTAATGCAGTAGAATTCCAACCATCCAAACTTTATTATTATCGTTCTTCCATCCATTCATATCTATTCAAACGCTTATCATGCAAAAGAGTTGAATTTTATTTAAATTAAATGCCAATTTTCCATAAAAATAGTTTTTCCATTTTTCATTCATTTCACTTTTCTTATTTTTCATCCTACATGCAAAAATTAATTTTAAACAAACATTTTTTTTTTATATTTGAAAAATTCGATTATCTGAAGTTTTATATTTTTCCGAATGGGGAAATAGTCGTATTTGATTTGGATAATTAGTGTTCTACTGTACTTATAATTTATATTTTACCTAATATGGAATTGTAAACTCATTTCTCAAAACTACTGATAGTGTCGCATTTAGATCGTCATCATTCATTTTACGAGGGCTGGTTTTTTTTTCAACCTCCGATGGGCTGTAACAAAAAGACGGGTCAAAATACAAAAAAGATTTTTTTACCAAAAGTAAAGTACAGCGAAAAAAATACGATCCACCCTTCGTTTTTCGGCTGCTATTGGTCAAGGAATTTTGTGAAAGGTGTCATTTTTCAGGAAATAGCGCAAGGAATTGGAAACTGGCAACCAAAATTGTATAAGGGGTCGTCTACATATTAAATTGAGTACCAACTTTGAAAATTCCAATGGAAACACCCAATTTTTTTAATATAAAAATGTTTATCATCCTTAAAATACCCCAGATCCAAAAGAAAATTTATTAATTTGCTTTATTTGTTAAGATATAAGCATTCAAAGTTGAACGCCCATAATGTTAAAAAAGTTTCACAAACTTTAATTCATACCTCCACAAATAAAATGAATTCAACCAATTTTTTTTTTCATTATATACTTCTTAATCTTCTAAAAACAAATCACACAAGTTTTTTCATCAATTTTTCATTTTTATTATATTTTTATTTAAATTTAAATAAGAAAAAATAAAACATGAATAGCAACCCCAAATTTTTATTACATAAATCGATAAAGTAGATCAAGTAGAACCAAAATCCCGAATGTTTTAATTCAACAATAATTATTTGCCGAGTTATTGTAAAAATACTGAAAAAAAAACAATTTTAGGGACCGTGTAAAAAATTACTTAGCAAATTGGATCCTAACTTGCATTATCGTTTGGTGGTTGAAAAGCGTTTTTGGTAAATATTTATTCAAATTATTGATGTCTGTCAAATGTCTAAAATATTTTCTTGTTTCAAGTGCATACAATGTATTTTGTTTGTATAATTAACATTAAATTATATCGATTACTATGTTTTTGAATGTATGTTATTTCCAATACAATTTCAAAAAGTGTGTTTTATATTAAAAATTAAATACCCTAAAATATTATTGGAATTCGGTGTTTAGTATATTTCTTTGTTACCACATTGATTATTTTAAATGATTGGTGCCCACTGCCTTAGTTAAAAATAATTGCCAAATCATTCTGCGTAATTTTATTTTGCTTTCCTTAAATATCGTGTTAAGATCGTAACTCTCGTTTTGTAATATGTGGTTTATATTACCGATAAAGTGAGCCGGGGTTCCGGACACAATCCTGAAAGCCAAAAAATACCGACAAGCCAGAATCTCGAACGCCGAAATCCCGAAAGGCTATAATCCCTACATAGGCGAAATCCCGAATGGGTCGAAATCCCGAAAAAATAGATTTTTGTCCATTTCTCGATTTAAAAAATATATATATATTAGAGATTACTTATTTATTTACTTATTTAGTTAGTTATTTAGTTATTATTAGTTACTTATTTAGTCAGTCCGTAGGTTTGTCAGTCAGTCGGTTAGTTAGTCAGTCGGTTAGTTAGTAGGTCGGTGTAAGTTTAGTACAGTCTCTTGTATTTGTAGTAGTCAGTCAGTTCAGTTATAGTCAGTCAGTTAGTCCCGTTAGTTAGTCAGTCAGTTAGTATTTAGTTAGTAGTCAGTTAGTCGTTAGTTAGTAGTTAGTAGTTAGTTAGTTAGTAGTTAGTTCAGAGTTAGTAGTAGTCAGTCAGTTAGTTAGACAGTAAGTTAGTAGTTAGTCAGTTAGTCACAAGTTAGTCAGTGAGTAGTCGTTACGTGACTAACTAATTGACAGTAAGTTAGACTAATAGTAGTCTGAATGAACTAACGAAGGATGACTAACTAACGGACTGACTAACTAACGACATGACTAACTAACTGACTGACTAAGACTGACACTGACTAACTAACTGACTGATAACTAACGGACTGACTAACTAAATCACTGACTAACTGACGGACTACTAACATACACTGACTGATTAACTAACTTACTGACTGACACACTACTGACTAGCTAACGACTGACTAACTAACTGACGATTTAACTAACTACTGACTGACCAATAACTAACTAACTGAGCTAACTAAATGACTAATAATGATTAAATAACTACTGACTAAATACTAAAAATAAATTATCTCTAAAATTAAAAAAATATTCTTATTACTATATTAAAAAATCTCTATATTAAAAAAATCGAGAAATGGACAAAAATCTATTTTCGGGATTTCGACCCATTCGGGATTTTGACTCATTCGGGATTTCGGCTTGTCGGGTTTTGGCTTGTCGGGATTTCGGCAGTCGGGATTTCGGCAGTCGGGATATGTCCCAGACCCAGTGCGCCGAATTTTAAAACAACTTTTTGTAGCAATATAAATGAAACAAAAATTTGCATAAAATGTAAAACATAAATGTAATAATCATGTTTGTCTATCTGATTGTAACTAATCGTATTTGAAAATCTGTTCGTTATAAATAATCGTATGTGTGACTTAATTTAAATTTAAAACTTGTTCTCGTCTACCTTTTATTTTATTTCTGAATTTTAAAATCTAAAATTTAAAAAAAAAGGTAAAAACATAAAAAAAATCATAATATTAATAAATAAGGTTTAATTCTAGCATCTTTTGGCGAGATTATGGTAACCCTTTTCTTAGCTTGTCGTTTTGAAAAGACACCCTAAATATTACCTTTTTCATTTTGGAGATTTCCCCCTAATCGCGTTCAAAATTAATGCTTTAATATCTCGGCAAATAATGCAAAACAAATAATTCTTTTTTATACATAGGGTATTTTGAAGGTGCTGAACATTTTTATGTAAAAAAATTGGGTGTTGCCATTGGAATTTTCAAAGTTGGTACTCATTTTAATATGTAGACGACCCCTTATACAATTTTGGTTGCCAGTTCTCAATTCCTTAAGTTATTTCCTGAAAAATGACACCTTTCACAAAATTCCCTGATCAATAGCAGCCAAAAAACGAAGGGTGGATCGGTTTTTTTTTCCCCAGCTGTACAATACCTCTTATTTCTCCATATAATCAACTTGACGATTAAAGCATTTGTCATATCTGTAAACAAGCTTTGAAATACCCTCTTCATAAAATGTAGCCGCCAATGATTTGAAGGGAGTTGTGACGGTTTCTTTGAGCTCCACGTCAACTTGGAAGCGCTACAATCCAAGCCACTATGCTTATCAATAATTCACTTATGGTAAACCTTCGAGTTTCCCTAAACACTTGGTCAACTGAACTTGATCAACCGCTGAACAATACTGATGTTCATGAAGAAGGGGACCAAGGAAGCAAGTCTGTCGCTACAGACGGTATTGTTCAGAGAGTTGACCAAGTGTTCAGGGAAACTCAAAGGTTCACCATAAGTGAATTATGGACTAGCAGTGGCTTAGAGGACAGAAAAAAATTGACGTAAAGCTTCCAAATTTTTTTTCAATTAACTTTTTTGTAAACAAACAGAGGTCGCCAATAAACCTCTGGAATTTATAAATTTCAATTTTTAGAAATTTGAATTTTTGATAATTTGAAAATGTCCTGCCACTTTCACTGTTTTTAAATATCTTTAAAATATATCGGCACAATTTTGGGCTTGTTTTTCGACAGTGCAAAAGTGTTTCCAAATTTTGTTTTAAATATATTTGACTCCATTTAACCCTGTATGAATATTTTAAGAGTCGAATATGACTTTACAAAATATAAATGCAGTAACTTAAATAAACTTGAAGTAAATTGCTGAAAATTACTGAAAAATTATAAAATTATTGAAAAAATCAATTGAGTCATGTTTCACCGTGGTTGACTTTTTTCGTGAAATTCGGTAATGAACTCCAAATTAGTTTCGAGCGATACATTTGACGTATCAAACTGTGTGTGACATTTGTAGATTCAGCTGTGAACGTTACTAACAAAAATGGTTTGGTTTCTCCATCAATTTTCATTTTACATTTGTAAATATTTCTTCAGCTGAAAATATTTTGATAAAGAACATCACACTTTAGTGTATAATTTATCTGAATTCAACTTTTTCTTTAATATTTGAATTTCCCTTCTTTTTAACATTAGTTGGCATTTTTTTCAACTATTTTTAACCCATACAACTTAACTTATGAAATTTCTTAATGCAGTAGAATTCCAACCATCCAAACTTTATTATTATCGTTCTTCCATCCATTCATATCTATTCAAACGCTTATCATGCAAAAGAGTTGAATTTTATTTAAATTAAATGCCAATTTTCCATAAAAATAGTTTTTCCATTTTTCATTCATTTCACTTTTCTTATTTTTCATCCTACATGCAAAAATTAATTTTAAACAAACATTTTTTTTTTATATTTGAAAAATTCGATTATCTGAAGTTTTATATTTTTCCGAATGGGGAAATAGTCGTATTTGATTTGGATAATTAGTGTTCTACTGTACTTATAATTTATATTTTACCTAATATGGAATTGTAAACTCATTTCTCAAAACTACTGATAGTGTCGCATTTAGATCGTCATCATTCATTTTACGAGGGCTGTTTTTTTTTTCAACCTCCGATGGGCTGTAACAAAAAGACGGGTCAAAATACAAAAAAAGATTTTTTTACCAAAAGTAAAGTACAATACCTCTTATTTCTCCATATAATCAACTTGACGATTAAAGCATTTGTCATATCTGTAAACAAGCTTTGAAATACCCTCTTCATAAAATGTAGCCGCCAATGATTTGAAGGGAGTTGTGACGGTTTCTTTGAGCTCCACGTCAACTTGGAAAGCGCTACAATTTAAGCACTATGCTTATCAATAATTCACTTATGGTAAACCTTCGATTTTCCCCTAAACACTTGGTCAACTGAACTTGATCAACCGCTGAACAATACTGATGTTCATGAAGAAGGGGACCAAGGAAGCAAGTCTGTCGCTACAGACGGTATTGTTCAGAGAGTTGACCAAGTGTTCAGGGAAACTCAAAGGTTCACCATAAGTGAATTATGGACTAGCAGTTGCTTGGAGGACAGAAAAAAACTGACGTAAAGCTTCCAAATTTACTTTTTCTAAACGAAACCGTCACAACTCCTTCCCAACCATTGGCGGCTACATTTTATGAAGAGGGTATTTCAAAGCTTGTTTACAGGTATAACAAATGCCTTAATCGACAAGATGATTATGTGGAGAAATAAGAGGTATTGTACTTTACTTTTGGTAAAAAAATCTTTTTTGTATTTTGACCCGTCTTTTTGTTACAGCCCATCGGAGATTGAAAAAAAACAGCCCTCGTATTTAAAGTTTTCTGTCATGTTTACTATATAATTTAGTAAAAATTCATACTGCTGTTTTTCGATGGTCATTATTCATTTTTTGATAGTTTTCAGCTACTATATTAATTAGCATTTTTCTTTGTCTTGTTTATTATATTTTCCGAAAACAAAAAATAAAATAATTTTTGGGTATGATTTTAAGGAAAATAACATACGCCATGAAATGTTTGTTAAAATATACATTTAATGAACTAGAATAAGTATTATGTAAATGGCTTCAATGATTGTCGATTTTTAAGTCACAAGAACACAACGGAAAAAAAAATCTGAAGTAAACAGACTTAAAAACATGTCTTGAAAAACAACAACAACCCCCAACTACTGCTTCCTTTAAAAGGACAAGGGTTTCAGGCTCCTACTTATAGAAAAATAGATAACAAGCGCCAATTAATCCTTTAAAGGAAAGTGCAGAAATAAGCTCTGATTTTAAAAATACAATAGCGCCGGTGTTCACGTTAAAAATAAACGTAAGGTTTATCGCCAAGAGGATAGTAAGGAAACACAACAAATGTTAAATCTTGAGGAATCCACTGCCCAAGCTAAATAAACTTGCTTTTGAATGTTATCGCTAAAACTTATTGAAATTCTACCTTGAAAATGAGATATTTTGTTAGTGATGCAAAAAATAAACTTTTAAATGCTCAAAGAGTGTGAAAAATTTTAGTAAAAAAGCAAAAGTTTTTTGAAAAGCCTGCCAAATTATTTACAAAAAACATGCTAAATGAGCAATATATGTTTTATTTGTTTTTAGTGATTTATAAGCTATGGTTGGTTGTTCGAACGCGCTAGAGTTATATAATGGGCTGGTTTGTAGCTTTTTCTATTTTTTCGTTAAATCATTACCAAAAGGGGACCGGGTGGCCTAGTGGTTAGGATCGCAGACCATTACGTTAATAGTCTGTGGACTTTACCGGGTACGGGTTCGATTCCCGCCTTCGCCCTGGGTGCAATTTCTCTCTGTCTGTGGCTGTCTTACTTGACGAAGGTTTATAAGCAAGTCTCTGATCAAAAACACATGCCGAAAATACATGTACTAACCAACCAACCACCGTTACCAAAAACGAGAAAAATGAGCGAAATGTATTTTTAATGAATTTCTTGCTGGATGTTCGCAAGTCAACGCGTTCTAGAGCTGTATAAAGGACCGTATGTTTCAATCTTTGGAAAGTCATTGCTCTATAGAGCTAGATTGGTGTATAATAAAGCCATATGCCTATCCATTCGCGCCAAGTATGTCACCAAAAACCCTAAATGAGTGCCAAAAACGCGCCAAATCTGCTAAATGTGTGTTAGTAGTCTGCTTTAAAACTGAGACTGCGACTTGACTGACCCTTCTTGGCGATCCCCAACTTCAATAGACGACACATATTGCGTATTTAAGCTATAATTTTGATATTTTTTACTGTTCAAAAGCCATCGCACCAGAGCTACATATTAGGGTTTTATGGCTCCATTTTTTCACCAAATACGTTGCCAAACCTCACAAATTATCACCATAAAACTTGATACAAATGAGCAAATTATGTTTTATCTAACAAGAATAGTTTATAAGCTTGTTCTTTGTTCGAAAGTCATCACGCTATATCTGTATAATGGGTCTTATTGATTCACTTTCTAATTTCTCGCAAAATCGGCCATAAAGCTCGCAAAAATAATTACCGGAAACGCGTTAAATTAGGGAAATGAATTTTTTAATGAATTGTTTGCTGGTTGTTGGAAAATCATCGCTTTATAGAGTTGTATGGAGGACCGATTTACAGTCTTCGTTTTCTTGCCAAATATGTGATCAGGCGCACCGAATTAGCAAAATGTGTTTATTTAATGATTTGTATTATGGCTGATTATTGTAAAGTCATTGAGCTAAGAGTCATTGAGTCACAGAGCTATTTTGCTGTAGATTATGCCGGGTGTGACTATCAGTCTTTCTCGCCAAGTATGTCACCAAAATCACTAAATTATCACCAAAAACAAGCGAAATGTGTGTTAGTCTTCCTTATAATTGAGATTTTGACATGACTGGCTCTTTTGGCGATCTCCATTTTCTCCTCACTTCATATGTCGCCAAGTTCATCAAATAAATCAAATTAAAAAAAGTATGTAATTTTTATTTTTAATTGTAGAGGGTTGTTTGCAAGGACATCACGTTGCAGAGCTGTATAATGGCCTTTTGGCAAACTCAAAATTGGAGCCAAAAATATTGGCAAGCTTGCCAAGTTATCATTAGAAAACGTTCCAAATGATGGAATTGTTAGTCCAGTCAAAATAGGCGAAAAAAAGGCCAAATCTCGGAAAAATTCCCATAAAGCTGAAAATTGGTGGAGATCTTAAGAACATCATTATAAATGATCTGTCAAAAGTCCCCATGGTTCTGAGTGGTGCTAGTTTTTTTATTCAAGGTCAAAGGTTAAAATATGCTAATTAGCTGGTACATGGAAAAATGAATGAAATAGGCATGTAAGATATCATTTTATCTGTTTTCGATGGCTTTAAACAATGTATGTTATAACTTTTAAAAGCTTTAAAATTAATATACAAGGGTTCCATTTTTAATTGCGGACGCCATTGTGAATTTAATTAGCTGAAAATTAATTATTTCTAAATACGAAAAACATTGGCATGTAAGGTGTCTTTTTATGTGTTTTTGATGACTCTAAACACGTTTTAGACATCTAAAATACATTTAGGGACTTAGAAATTAAAATATAATAGATTTATTTTAATAATGGTGCTTTATTATTCGCGTTGTTCACAGAAAGAAATGAAAATATGTATAAAATAGGCATGTAAGATATCATTTTATTTGTTTTAGATGGCTTGAAACATTGTTGTAACTTTTAAAAGGTTCAAGATTAATCTATCATTGTTAAATTTTAATTACAGCCACCATTTTGAATTTAATTAGCTGAAAATTAATTATTTCTAAATACGAACAAAACTATCATGTAAGATGTCTTTTTATATATTTTTTATGATTCTAAACACGGTTAAGACATTTAAAAAGCATTTAAAGACTTACTAATTAATATAACAAGTAATAAATACCTTGTTGATTGATGTCTGTAATTTGGAATAGAGAGAGCCCATTTCCTAGAAATCAATTTCTTTCAACTACACCATAAAAGTTCACAATGAAAAGGTACCCATGGATCCTTTATTACTAATTCAAAGTATGAAAATTACAAAAATAATTAAACATGACTTTGAAAAAAATTTTGAATATGAATTGTCACATATCCGCTAAACATTTGATGCCCTCTTAATATATTATGTCCACAAACATTATTATAGTTTTTGATGGCTCTAATGATTACAAAAAGAATATCAAAGCAACTGAGCAAATTTGCCGGAACTCCAAAATATCTTCATCTTCTGATGTACTTTTTGACTGGACTTGTGTGTTCTTTTCACATTGGAGATTTAGACTTAAACTTAGGGTGATCTCAATTTTCTCGCTAAATGTATCGGCAAGGAACCAAAGTCTCCTAATGAGAGAATTTTTTTGTATGCTGTTTTGGGTTGTGGAAGTCATCGTTCTATAGAGCTGCATAATAGGTTATTTGTGGCGATCTAAATTTTGGCGTCAAATATGTTTCCAATCTCGCGAAAATATACTCAAAATGTGCTAAAAGGGTTTTCTTTTGTCTCATAATTAAGATTTCAACTTGAACTTGTGCCGATATCAATTTCTCACCAAATATTTTTAAAAAAAGCCCACTTAATTTCGCCAAATATAAGGAAGTGTTTTTTAAGGATTTTTATGCACAGGTTGGTCATTCCGAAGTCATCACTCTGTAGATTGTGCCAATCACTTATCATGTGTCAATCTTCATTTTATTACCGAATTTGTCATCAATCTAGCCAAATTATTTCCATATAACGAGCCAAATGCGGAAGTTTATTATATAGCATGTTTTATATTTTGGAATTATAAGTTAATATAAGTAATTGGATTTAATGCTTTATAATAGACGTCACATAACATAAGCTTATTACTCTATAACATAATAAATGGTACGTATAATTGGATTGATTTGAATTTTTTTAGTCAGTCGAAGAACAGGTATTTATTTTCTAATAGAAAATATATTAAACCAATCACGAAACATGACATGAATGCCATTTACATTGCCTTTTAACAGTGTACTCTGGTATTTTAAGAATATATCCTTTAGTGAATACATTGGATTTTCCAATTTGCTAATTTGTATATCCACAATTAATATCTATAAATCAAGGTGTTCTCTCCATATTATTATTACACAAAATAGTTAGACCCTAAAGTTAGTGAATATGTTGTCCAGACAGTTCTTAGTGGATCACCTGAAAAAGTAACGAAATGGAGATCCTCTAGCCATAGTGACACAGAGACATCAACAGCATTTTCCCGATTTGATTCTATTTAACCTGAATTTGAATTAAAATTGGTAAGCATGTGTTTCTTAAGTTCCCATTTTTAAGTTGTACCTGTAGAACAGACAGGATGTCATATTAACACCCCATCCCTAGTCAAGCTCATTTATGATATTAACATAAAGCAGACAAAAACCAGTCTCTTTGACCAAACCGATAACCAAGCTACTAATCGGACATAGACGCCCCAATCTTCAAGTATTCTGGGAAAGAAAAGCCTCTCAGAGATCTATTTTCTGATATTTTAACCTTAGTCCATCGACAGCACTCATGAAATCAACAGCTTTTTTTTCAAGTTCAACAACCCAAAAGAAGGAAGAGGCATCGCTTCACGAAAAGGAAATAGAACTAGGCCCATCTACTCCCTATTGCAGGGCCCCTCTCTCCAGCAGCCTTGATACTGAAGATCTGACGGCCAAGTTCGAGGTGACTTTCCAGAATTTAGGTTACCTTGAAAGAGAGAGAGATTCAGGATCTAGGACAACACTGATTTTCACAATATTGGGCTTAACGATTTTAGGGTGACCTTGTAAAGTTTGTTTAGGGGTAGATGTGGGAATCTTTAATTTTGCAATAATTTTGTAAGGATCTTCGGAAATGTAGTTGGTTATTCAACGGTTTGGAACATACAGGTTCGGGTTTGAAGGGCTATGGCTTGATTGTCATAACTATGACTTAATGAAAGGGCATTATTTGTCAAAGCCATTCTTTTTTTTTACGGTTAATTAGCCTTTTTGTTGAATTTAAAAATATTGATTAGCAGAAATCATGAGACATTTAAATGTATTATTTCTGTAAAGTTTGTACAATGGTACTTGCGGCAAAACTTTGGGATTATAATGGTTCTGCAAACTCTGAAATAGAATGAAACTTGTATTTTCCAGCTAATTTTGTACTCGCTGAATGAAGAAGGGGGAAAGGGGGCGATGCCATTTCGCACACAAATATGCAATTGCCAATTCTCCACTCACTTAATATCATCGGGACATAAATATTAGTTCTGACATCAAATATAAGACTCTTCAGAGGTCTTGCCATAGATATGCTTTTAACTGCTCCTCAATATATATTAAGGAATTTTACTAGTTTTTATGCAAAATGTGTTGTACTATCAATTTCATGCTTTATGTGGTGTCGCACTAAATGGCAAACCGCGGTGAATTTTTATACACAAATTTTAAGTGGTTCTTGGAACAAAGCATTATTCACACTTTTTTAAAAGCCTTAGAAGCGTATTATTCAACGACTTCTCAAATAGCTAGACATCCTAAATCGTCAATTCAATTTCTCGACCGCCCTTACTCATTACCCCCTCTTCCAAACTAAAATATTTTATTAAAAAAAAATTTCAATAATTTAGTGAAAATTTTTGGTTACATGATGATTGGGTATATACAAATATCATTAAATTTTTAAAACCTCATTTCGCACACCTAAATTAAGTTAAAGTAGAAAGTTTAATCGGTGCCAACTTAATTTTTTTTTCATTTTTTAAAAGAGTAAAACGACATCATTATTGTTTTTCTCTTAATTGCTTTCAGCCTTTCAAATTTTAGTATGGTAGCATTTGAATACCAAATAAAAAATTTAACAGTGGTTTGATATTATAAAAAGTATTTCAATAATAATAAAAAGTATCGATTTAAGGACCAAGTGTCTAAAACATCACCCCAAACTATTATATAAGACAAATGAAGATCAGAATGCTGAAAAATGAGTGTAGGACAAATTTAGTCCCTCTTTAAAAACGAATTTTAAAAACTTAAAGTTAACTTTTTAATTCGGTCTCTGAAACTTATTTCTGAGATTCCCAAATGGGTCTTTATTTGGTTATGGTGGAGTTCAGAGAAAAGTAATTGACTTGTTTTTCGCAGTTTTCGGGGAAAAAGCACGGTTTGAATGTTTGTTCCTTTATTTTACTTATCACAGTAGGAAACCGACTTTGATCCATGCGTGACCAATTGAATATCCCATTTCTGTGCAGTTATTTATCAAAAGGGATGTTTTACAACCCACCAAAACGGTTTGTTGACCAGCTTTAATGACGAGCAAATCGCAAGTAAATTTGTCACGCTTAAAATATTTGAGATTTTTACGATTTAATAACATGCTTAACAACGAGAAAAAAGATATTCAGGCTAACTTTAAAAAAAAATCCTGTCGGAAATTGTTAAACAACACACCTAAACAGTTTTTTGACCAGCTATAACCCCTAGTAAATCTCAAGTGAACTTTTCACTCTCAAAATAATTGCGATTATTACGATTTAATAATATAAAACAACATTAACAACGAAAAAAAGAAAAGATATTCAGGTAAACTTTGCTAATTTTGCCCGTGTTTATTCTTCAAAATATTTGTTAACGAAATCAAAATTAAACTTATAGTATAATAATAAAGTTAGCCCAAAAAATAGACAGAAAGCACGAACTTACTAAAATGGGAAGGAATCAGGAGTGCACTAAGGTCACGTGAAACTCCTAAACTGCTTCCGGTTGCATAAGATGTGGGTGTTTTATCATAGCATAGCAGATGACACTTACCCGTATTGGATCTTTATTACCCGAAAATAACCTTTGAATAAACCCCTGCAGTGTTTCAGGAATTATTTGTATAATTGTTTGGTGAGAATTGTATTTCATGTGGTTTTTTTTTTAATTCATATTCTTATTTTTAATATACATAAAGGATATTTTGAAATAAAGGAGCTGAATATAATCGAATAACTTGCTGCGGGATATTTTAGAAAAAAGCTCTTGAACGTTTTTCGTTTATATTTAATTGTAAACACAAGTTTAAAATTGTTTTTACAAAAATTACAACAATCTGTTTATCTTGTTATTAAAAAAATAACTGCACTAATTTAAAATTTTATTTAAAAATCGATAAGCTATTTTAACAACAGCTTTTTTTATATTAACAGAAGTGATTTCCAACCCCATTTCTTGTCGACTGATATTAACTTTTAAACATTCTTAGACTTAAATCAAAAACAATAAGTGAACTTTTCAACAAGCAAAAAATATTTTAAATTTTCATCGATAATTTTTTGAAAAAAAAAGGATTTTGTGATCAAAAAGTGACTTTTAATATTTATAAAATAAAAAAAGCGAAAAATATATGTCACATTCTAATTTAACTGTAAAAGATTTTATTCAACAAATAATCAAGTTTGTAGACCCTTAAGGAGCCTTAACGTCTTAATGGAACCTCTTGACGAGGCCTCGATTTTTTTTTAAAGATCCTTATCCAATCCTGATTTAGAAGGTCTTCGATTACGATATTC
Organism: Oedothorax gibbosus; assembly: GCA_019343175.1. Taxonomy (NCBI): domain Eukaryota; kingdom Metazoa; phylum Arthropoda; class Arachnida; order Araneae; family Linyphiidae; genus Oedothorax; species Oedothorax gibbosus. The sequence continues at coordinate 543,552 of JAFNEN010000362.1, forward strand.
GTCTTAATACTAGTTTATTACTCTTCTATATTTCTATGGTTTAGCCTACATGCAGTCTTTCACATGTCGCGCAACTTTTTCCATGACTTTTTTTTCTTATTACTCGTTTAAATTACAAATTGAAATATAATTTTATTAACAATAGGTTTTTATAGGTTTTGGGGTTAAACCAAGTTAATATTTAACCATAAAATATTATTGTTAGAATATGTGATTACATTAACTAAGATGTAAATGATAATAATCAATAATTGTTTTTAGATAATATGACTATTTTCCAAAAATGGTGCCAGGACAGAAATCTGCCTATTGTGAAGAATGACAACATAACATTAATATTATTTATTACAAAACGTCTGTAATTGTGATACCAAATTCAATTTAAAGGTAAAAAAACTAATACAACTATTTTCTTTCATTGCCGCATTTCAAACAACCTTATCTAGAGTTTAAATTTACAACGAAAAAGGTTTCTGGTACATGAGAGAGATAGGGTCATTAGTCCATAATTGAATATCTATTTTAAAACTTTTAACTCAAAGTTGTATTTCGAGGAAATATTGCCAATCGATTGTGCTTCTTTTATATCCAGTTCTATTAAAAAAGAACCGGAAAATACAAGTAATTGAAAACAATGCAGACAACACACTAAGAGAGTTCAATAATAGTTTTATTGTAGAATCATAAATAAGTTTATTTTTAGACTTTAAACATTAATTAAATTTCCTACAGTCTAAATATTTTATGGAAGATTTTTTGTAATCATGTTTACTAAAAGAGTTACAGGTAAATTTCATAGAATTACAGTAGCGTTTATTATATACATCATTAAAGAGTTTTCTATAAGTTTATTTTTGTAAAACAAAGCTATGTGATACGTTAGTTTCTATAGAAGGTCGTAGAGGTCATTCCACGTGAAAAGTTGTGAAAATCAACCAAAACAAGTAGGTTTTTGTAACAGTAAATGTTACTTAGAACCGTTCTATTTTAAATTTAAAGTTTCTCGTGCGCTTGACTAAATGGCAACACTGGAAATATTGAATAAATCTGGAGTATTTTTGTTATTTCAATATACTTCAATATATAATATTGAATCTTAATATATTTTTAGATATTTATTATTTTTAATATACTTCTATTTTTTTTAAATTTTAAATGCAATTTGGGATGTATCCTTGCCTGATTTTTTGCTTCAATATGACGCATCCCACTATTTTGTAAGACTTGTGGTTCGTTGCAGGAAAGTGGGTGACGGACCAACAGACAGACAGACAGACATAGCCTTTATAAAAGCTTCTCCTTTTTACGTTATAAACGTAGTGTGAAAGCTAAAATGACCTTTATTGAAATTAAAGATTAGTTAAATTATTGTTTGTTAGAATAAACTGGGTTTTTTTACAGTTTTTACCGATATATATTGCGTATACTCTTCTGGGATATTTTAGTTCAAAATAAAATGTACATCAAAATAGTATGTTTTATTAAGTGTGTGAAATATTTTTATGAATAGTTGGAACATTTGTCCCATCTATTTTTGTCAGTCTGGGAAAACCATTTGCTGCCAAAAAGTACATTTACTTTTTAGAAAATTAGTAATGTTAGTTTGTAGATAAACGTGTGAGGAAGGCATTGATATATGGTTTTCTAACAAAACCAATAAAAAAATATACAATCCAAAAGAAAAAAGCATGGAAAACTAGCCCCGGTGTCCCCTACTATTGCAAACAAAATTGCATGAATTCGTTTGGCAGATTTTATCATTTTTTTTTTTTGAAAAATTAATTTTTCTTAAAGCAATTTATGAAAACGTTGTAAAATACCACAAATAGTATTTTCCTTGTTTTTGCAAAAAAAATATTTATGTTTTAAAGTATACTTTAATAAATAGATTCGTTAAAAATTGGAATTTAAATCAGCGGCTTTAGCTTATATTGCAAATAATCATTAAAAATTCATTGAAACTATTATTTAAAAAATCATAAAAAAAAGGTTTCCATAATACTTGGAAATTAATGCAATACATAATTTTAACGAAATTTTTACAAGCATTTTTGCTAATTTAATTTTTTATGAAACACACTGTTGCAAACCATATTCAAGTTACTAAAATTTTCGATAAAATAAGTCTATGCAATTTTCAGTTATCCTCTTATAAATAGTTGTTTTTTTTTAAATTTACAATAAAAAAACTAAAATACCTTTCTATGAAGTTTACAGAATATAAAAGCATTTTTTTTAAATATAATTTAAAAGGGCTTAAAACTTAAGGCAAGCTTATATGTTCCATAAAAAATTTATGTGTTTCAAAATTGAATACGTAACCATCTGTATGAGAACAATTGCAATTGGGCAAAGGCGGTCGGACATACAGACAAAGCAATTTGAACAAGATGCAGTCTACTTTTTTCTTTTTAAAAATAATTTAGAGTTGGAAATTATAAAAGGGGTACCAAACCCCTTAAAATGTTTCTTAAAAAACCTGACCCACATTTGATTCACCCCCATTTTCACAGCAAATCCGCAAAACTCCGGTTCCGCCTTCTGATATTTTTTAACATGGGAAAGAGGATGCGTTCTGAGGTGCGGCTGCTAACCTTTTTTACAAGAATTGGGGCCTTTTTTAAGGATCGGACCTCAATACCGAATCTCGACTTTTGGGGGAGCGCACTTTGTCCCGATTTTCTTAACAAAACACTGGAGATGTCGAGTACTAGGGTGGAATGTGCCCCAATGATTAACTCTAGGATTTGTGTACTAGATTCGGCATGCCGGATCTTGGGATGCGGGGGGTCGATAACCCTGTTAGGATTTGGTTTTTATGTGTGGGGATATGGGAAAATTATACTGGTTGAGTTTAAAATTTGATTGAATTTTGTGTTTAATATTGACGCATTTAATATTGACGCATGTGTTTAATATTTACTTGATACTTGTGTTTAATACTTGTGTTTATTGCTTGATACTTGTGTTTAATATTGACGCATTTGAGATTAAAAAATGTTTTTAGTAAATAGGATTTAATGTATTTCACAGTTATGTTTTTTCAATTGATTGTCATTGGAATATGCGGAAATATAATCAATAAGTTGCCTAAACATTGTTATTTAAAGGCGAATGAGACCAATTTACAGCTGGTCTCCAAACCAAAGTGCCTCTGTGTTAATACAATGGGGAAAAATATTTTCTAAGCCACATTTCTCTGGCTGTAATAAATATTTTTAAAATCGAATTTTTTTATATGATAAATGTAGGTGATTAACAGGTCACTATAATTCCAGTTTTTGAAATTGGTTCGAATATTTTGTGTAAATTATTTGTTGAAAATTAAAAAATATATTTTAACCAATTTCAAAAAGTGGGGTTATAGAGACCTGTAAATCAGCTACATTTCTGACGTAAAAAAACCGTTTGTAAAAATATTCAATGCAGCCGGAGAAATGTGGCTTAGAAACTAATTATTATTTCTCAAATTAGAATTCAAAAATTGAAATAACATTTCTAGTTAAAAAACATGCAAGATGGAGAAAAAAAAGTAAATAAAACGTTAGAAAGGGTATGAAACTAAATAAAAAAAATGCATAGTCTTGCTATTTTTAATACATTTTACAACTTTCTAATTAACATTTTTTCTCATCTTGTATAGCATGGGAAATTACAACGCTTATTCAGAAATTTGCAGCTAAAGCCGACCGAAACAGGCTCTTTGGGTACACTGTTAAAAAAAAAAACTGAAATTTCAGGAGAAAAATTACTGATTTTAACGGAACTTTCCCGTAACGACTGAAAACGGGTTTTTTCCTTCTGAAAACGGGTTTTTCCTTCTAAAAACGGAAAATGTCCGTAAACCACGAGCGAAGAGATGAAAACGTAATTTTCCCGTTTTTAGAGCTGCCATACTTTTATTACCCTCTCGTATAATTGGCGATAATGCACTATGAATACACACATAGAAACTCGAACATCAAATACCTGTATTATCAGGCCCGTCCGTGGCCGAGTGGTTAGGGCATCAGCCTAGAGATTTAACCTTCTCAGGAGTGCGGGGTTTCGAATCCCACCTACTGCCAGTCATCCTATAAATCGGATCTGTGCTGGAAATAATAGAAAAATCCTCAATTCACAGATGGGCCCGAGTACACTGGGAATGACGTGCTCGTTTAATTTGTGAAGTCCAAAGTCCCGACGGCGTTAGCGTACGATGTCGCTCGGAGTTCCGTTGGGTGCCCGCTCAGGTGTCGACCTCGTGACTTGACCATGGTTCTAAATTACGAGGCGTTATTGGCTGTGTTAAAGCTCCTAAAGGTGTCTAGAAATAGGCAGCCGGAAACGATTACCTTACTTTACCTTACCTGTATGGAGAAATGCAAAATGGAAAATTTTAATAACGGAGAAATAAGAAACGGAACTTAAGTAGAAACACGGGAAAATGCAAAATGGAAAATTTTAATAACGGAGAAATAAGAAACGGAACTTAAGTAGAAACACGGGAAAATGCAAAATGGAAAATTTTAACAACGGAGAAATAAGAAACGGAACTTCTGTAAATACACGGGAAAATGCTTAACGAAACGGGAAAGTCCAAGCAACTCTGCTGCCGGTACTTTTCCCGTTAATTTCAGTACATTTTTTTACAGTATAACGCATGGTCACTTTACTAGGCATAGACTGGTTTAATTACTATAACTGCTATACAATGAACAAAATCAGTCAAGTTTGTAAAGCGTAGCAGTGGCTAAAGCTGGATTATGGAGTAACCCTTAGGAGCACAGTTATAAACTCGGATCCTAAAGTCGCCACCGCACTTTAAGAACCACTTCAGAAACCTTTTTTTTTCGATTTTCGAAAAATACCACCGCTATTAGTTATTCCAGAATCCTAACAAATATTAACAATGTAATATCTTTCTAACACATAAAATTAAAAAATTGAAACCCCATAAAAAAAGAGAATCTATGTATCTTAAAATTTAATAAATAATCGCTACTCCTTTCTGGGAAAAGGATCATGTGTTTTCACAATATAATATTCAAACACAATATTCGAACACAATATTCAAAAATTTACAATAAACTATTCCAAATATTTTAAAAAGTGAAAAAAAAATATTTTTTTAATTTTTTGGTAAAGTAATTCCATATTAACTTTCAAACATAGTACAGTTCACTCTTGCTTATCCGGCGCATTCGGTACCATAAACCAATCGGATTCCCAAAAGCACCTAAATTAAAGAGTGTGGTTGGTCGGCTTTAAAATACGTCGCACTACAGAGCGCCTGTTCTTTATCCATTAGGTATGCTTTTTTATATAAAGAAACAATATATTTAAATATTTTGCAATTTGAAAGTGAATTCTAAAATGAAATAAAAAATATTTCTTTTTTTTCAAGACAAAATCAAAATTAGAAATTCAGTGAAGGAAATATATCTAAAATTATATGTGGACTTCATAATTTTTTTTAATTTATGCATGACGAAATGTTTTAAATAATATGAACTGTAAGATGGATATAAATTTAAACACCCAACTGCAGTTGGTTATGTATATGTATAAATTTAAACGAATAAAAGTTAAATAAAAAAATAAGAAGAAAAATAAAATATTCATTTTATAAATAATTTGAACTACTTTATGCAGATAAACAATAAAAATAAACGATTTTTTTAATTATTTTCTTTTAAAAACAATTCTCTACCAGAGTTCTTGACATTAATTTGATATTAATAGTGGAGTGCGGATGCAATTATGAGCAAAAAATAACGGTATCTGGAAGTGTGAAATCAGGTCTTTTTTTCTTTAAGGAGTGTCTCAAATCAACTTCCAGATTATAAGAAATGATAAAAAAATATTCATATTGCCATATAAAATTTAATTTAACGTTTATGTTTCACATCTATGTGAACTTATTACTAAAAAGGGTTCAGGACTATTTGACCCAGTTCACACTCTTAGAATAAATAATAACCTATATGAAGGTTATAGGAAACTTTTATTGAAAGTTTTATTTCTCAATATATTACTGTGGATGTGTTTATATTGTAATATTTATTTCGATTAAGGGGTTTCTGTTGAAATTTTGAAGCAATCTAGTACCCTACTTCAATTTAAAATGATTTAATTTAAAATGTCTATTTTTACGTGCACATAAACTTATTGTTGATAAGTTTTATGGAACAACGCCTTTGATCCAATTTTAGGCATCCGTAAAGGAAGTAATTTCATGTATTTTTACAATGGAAAAGTCAAGAAGAAAATATATTTTAAGGTTATCATTAAGTTATTCCATCATATATATGTTATGGCTTTTAAGATAACAATGGTAGGTACAGAAATTTAATTTTTTAAACTTGCTTTTTAGGATATACTTTTATAAACGCTAACTTTTGTCGGTAAAAGTATTAAAAGCTAAATTTAGTTTAACGTTTAAATAAATTAAATAAATATTTTTAAGGAGATATTCTCATTTGAAAACAATTCTTATTTTGGTTTTAAATAGAATATTTTAAATCATACCGTCATTATTCATTTCCATTGTATGTTTCACAAAAAATGAAGGAAAAAAACTATAAAAACACTGATTAGATTTCAAAGACATAAAAGAAGTCCAATCACCTGAACTTTTAATGTCATCAGTTAAATGTAAATGAAGAATACAAGAACAAAACAAGGCAATATATATACAACTGATGATAAGTAAATAGGAAGCACCTTGAACTAATTTAAACAAAAGAGAATTTAACCCATTATTTACTTTAAAATATATTAAAAATCAATTACTAATGGTTTGAAATACTCCTCAAGGATTTTAATTTCACAAATACAATAAAATTAAGGATTTATTTAATTAAAATGAGTAAATTATTGTCTTTCACAGTCCAATTTATTTAATGATTTTATGTGATGAGTAATATAATACACATAGCTCCTAAACCTTTACAGTCAGTGTTCAAAATATTAATGCTTTTTAGTTTTAATTTCTTTTAATATTGCAAAACAGGAAGTTGAGAAGACGTTTTTTAATGTATATTTTTTAAAAAATCGAAAAACTTCCATGCATGTTTCTAAGGTAAATAAGAAGGGAAATTATATTTGAAAATGCACTAAACACAACAAAATATTTCAAATTCAAGTTAACCACCAAAACTGAGTGTGTATTTTTTTTAATTATCATGGAACAAGCTTTTAATTAATTTCCAGGTGAAAAGACAGGATTATAGGACTGTTTTATTTCAGAAAATGCTACACATCAGCGAGGAGAAAAAGAGTTAATTTGCTCACTCTTTTCTTCTTTTAGATGTGTCCTTCTTTAGATGTCCTCTCTAGATAGTGTACAATACCACAAGATTTTTGATATCTCTAATGCAAACTTACGACATATTTCAAATCGATTTTTTCAAATTATATACTACTTGACTTCCGATACTTAATCTTTTTTATTAGCTGAACCATCAAAAGCGTTATTTCCGACCCTTGTTGCTTTTGAACCTGGTCTTCCCTCTTCTATAAAACAGAAAAACATGTCCAGGTGTGCTTGGTATTCTTGCATTGCCCTTTCTATATCTATATAATGAGTAAAGACAAAAAAAATTATCACAATTACACTGTTAGGAAAACCACGGTAAATTTATAGCAGAATATGCTGGCAAGATAGGTGTCAGCTTTTTTTTGCTGTTATTTTATAGATTTTTTTTATGTAAACAGTAGCGTCGTAAATTTCACAGAATTTTTTCTGCAGTTTTGCTTCCAGATAAATAGCAGCAACAAATTTCACATTGCACCACGGCCTATTCAACTACTAAGGCTTCGGCACTCGGCACAGTGACGTCAAAATTTCAGTCCACGCTCATGTTTGGGAAAGCTTCTTTGACCTTGTCATTTAAGTTGGCCGTGATTGCACTTGTAACTTTAGAATATTTTTGCTAAACAAATTAAAATAATAGAAAATACCCAAAATGTCTATGGCTGAATTAAAAATATATAAAGAGCTATTTTTTTAGATTAAATTTTCAGTAAATGTGAAACATAACAAAAGTTAAGTAAACATCAATTTTCCATGTAGAATGATGCTTATATTTTCATGTCACCTTTTTATGTCCATAAAGTCAATGGTGGTTATGCTATATCCCACCCCAAAAAATTATAAAACGTTAGTTGCCGTGCATTGCTTTAATGTCTAGCGATGTGTGAATTTTCAGTACACTCTTAAAACAAACGAGCGGTTTTAACTCAGCCTGAGTTAATTTCCACTCCTTTCCGTGCCGAAAATGCACTTCTCCTATAGGAGTGAATTTCACTCTTTTTCGAGTGGGTTAAAAGAAATAAAAGAAAACAATTGCGTCCTACACTCTTAAAAACGAGCGGTTTTAACTCAGTCTGAGTTAATTTCCACTCCTTTCGGTGCCGAAAATGCACTTCTCCTATAGGAGTGAATTTCACTCTTTTGTTTTAAGAGTGTAGGTTCAATGTGCAAGCTTTCATTCACTTTATACTGTAATTAATTTAACAGATATTATTTGAAGGACTAGTTATCATATTTTATCTAGTCTAAATTTTCCATCTCCCATCCATTTTGCACAACAATTAGGGCCTTACGACTTCTAAGTAAGGTCAAGTTTTTTTAACGGTTGTGTGTGCATACCAGTATTCGACTTTAAAATCTTAAATGAAGTTATTTAATGCTAACTCATTGAACATAATGCACTAACGTGGAAGCTACAATAATGGTTTAGATGTTTTCGACTAATAATTTTTAACTCTCTGAGGGATAAGCAAATTGGTAGAAGTCTAAACTTGTTTGTCTTGGATTATAATTGACTCATCTATACTTTAAAATTTAGTAAATTTATAAAATTAAAAATTTTAATAAATTTTAGTGTGTTGCTGGAAAACTTGACAGTCAGGTGTCTGGTATGCACGTTTGTATCTCTCTAATGATTAAAGTAGTTATTCCGTGACAACTCAATAAACAGAATGTAGCTTTTATCTTTCCCACATGGAAAATATAATATATGTTTAGAGTTTTGATTATAAACTCTAAAATGTGGTTTTTTAATACTAACCCAAAGTGCAATATGCCCCTTTTGCTCAACTATTTTTCTTTCCTTCAGAGAAATGCATACTAAAGAGATTTAGACATTGCATACTAAGAGACATACTAAGAGTTTTGACTAGACAATCTGGATGTGGTTGTGCTATTCTGATATCTGCTCTCATGCTTTGCCCAACGATTAAGATGTCCCGTACTACCTTTTGCTTTTACCACACGGCACAATGAATAGATTTAGAGTTTTGACTAAAAAATCTTTAATGCGGTTGTCCAATGTTAATCCAAGGAACAAGATGTACTCTTTTACCATTTGCATTTCCTACATTTCAATTAATCGAAAATCTTGAATGTGAGTGTCAATACTACTAATACATGAACACAATATCCTTTTACCATTTGTGTGTATTTCTTAAATGGGTACTACCATATAGAATTAGACTTTCAACCAAAAAGTCTTAAATGAAGTTGTCCAATGCTAACCCAATGAGAAGGATGTCCCTCTTTACCCTTTGTATTTGCCACATGGCAACCACTACATTTTTCGACCAGAAAAGCTTAAAATAGAGTTTCGACTAGAAAATCTTAAATGTTGTTGTCCAATGCTAACCCACTAAACAGGATGTCCCCTTGTCTTTCCCACATGGAAATCCCAGCTCCAAAAAGTGTTCTAGCTCATTAGCGAGTCTTATGTATTCCGAGTAAGTGAGCATGGAAAGTCAACAAGCCTTTCCTTTGTGCCTCGAGCCCGAAAGGAAACTCGTTCTCCTGGGCTCTGTGGCTTTTTTTTTATCCCGCAGCTCTCGTAAAGTGATAGTAAAGATGGAGAAGAAAATACGATTGCTGTCACAGAACCTGTTAGAATTAATCAATATCGAATTGGACTAATGCGACCAGAAAAGTTAAAATTTTGTTGAGTTGGTGAATGCTTTTTTTTTTATTTAAAACTTTGGTTTCCTATGGTAACGATCGTCGACCGTTACACTCATATTAAGTCGCATAATTATTAACGTATAGCGATATTGTATTTATAGAAATTTTTCCAAAAGCAGTGCATCAAACGTGACGGACGGTACAATTGCGATTTTTAGGAAACCCAAGCTTTACGAAACAAGTTGCCTTCGCTCGACTTGTTTCAGATAACGCAATTCTTCCAGATTTCATTCCTGTATTTCCTTCGATTGGTGCTCCAATCGGTTCTCTATTCCCGTGTGACGTTAATTGACCAATCGAGTCTTGGGAAAGAATTTAGTTTCTTTCAGCATTTCTGTTGCCACTCAAGATCTGATACATGCCCATAGTGATCCGCCGTGCGTTTAGCAGTAGAATGACTTTGATGAACGCTGATTGCTATGTATCCAAGGTTGTCGCGACTCTGTCCACGTTAGTAGAGGAGCAATCTAGTGATACTATACACTCTTAAAACAAACGAGCGGTTTTAACTCAGTCTGAGTTAATGTCCACTCCTTTCCGTGCCGAAAATGCACTTCCCCTATAGGAGTGGATTTCACTCTTTTGTTTTAAGAGTGTATAGAACCTGTGCTTAAAATAAAAACTGACTTTAAAACTTTCCGACTCTTCGGATAGGACTCCAACTCCTAGCTATTCTTCTGAGTGGACAAATAGAGTAGAGCAAAGTGGCCACTTGTGCAAAAAGTGATACATAAGTTGAGATATGGAAACCAAGTTTTTAATAAGAATAATTGTTATTTTAAGAAAACGGTAGCTTATTTTCAGTATAGTTAGTCTAAAAAATTTACATCAAAAGTCAAACTGCCATATTTTAAAGATAATTCATTTTTGAATTGTAGAACAAACTAAAAAAAAATTGAAAAAAGTTTCAAAATAAAAAATATAAAAAATACAAAATTTATCAGAATCTAAATGCCATATTAATCATAAAGCATCATATTGCCTTTTGCTTCTGTGCCCAATTCCAGATCAGTAACAAATACGACTGTCAACCTATTGGGTTTATACCTCTAAAGAAATATCGACAAATGCTTTTTGTACGATGCGAATAATCATCTATGAACAAGTTTTCAATAAAGAACTGTATTTATACATAATACTATATCTTCCTAGTTCGTTCCGGTTAGAGCTCTGAACTGCAGTGGTTGGTTCTAGGTTCACGTTCGATTCCTGAATAAGACATAGTCATAAATTACACCTCGACGCATAAAAACCTCACAAAACATTAGACAGTTTGCAAATAAATAAATTTATTTATAAGCACCCGAAACTGTTACATAAATATATATTTACCTAAGATATTGAGATGAAGTCTAATTTGAAACCCAAAGGATTTTTTTTTAAATGTAGTGCTGTTACAATATTTTTTTGCGCAAGGAACTAGTGAGGAAGTGTGTAGAGGCTCACTTTTTTTTTATCCGAGTAACCAAATATGCCTAAAAGCCTTCGGCTTACAGAGGTCTTTGTTTGGCTTTGAATCAGTCACTTTACAGCGTTTTCGTTCTCTGACAGTAAATCTGAGCCTCCTTTGAGAGTTTCAGGGGACAGGAAAACAAAACTAACTCCTTAATGTTAACCTATGGATAAATCGGATAAAAAAAAAATTTTACATATTGTTTCTGCACTTGTTGGTATGCTTATGTGTGATAAGCCCAACGTTTGTGCTTTTTAAAATGTCTCAAAAATAATTAGAACTTTTTTTAATATTTTAATAAGCTGATAAGCGAAATATAGATTTACAGTTGATTAAAACAATTTTCAAAAACAATATCAAGGATTCTTCTAGGCAAACAAGCATGGAGCTTATCGATACATAGGCATACGAACAACTTTGGGGACAATATGTAAAGAATTGTGGATACTAGTAATGAAAAATTAGATCCAATTTTTCCCATCGGTTAACATTGGCGGAGTTAATTTCGTTTTCGGAAATTTATGTCCCTTTAACTAAGACGAAAGGTCGAACTCACATACATCAGACGCCCCCTTTGGTGGATAAAACAGAGACCAAGCCCCTGTGTGCCGAATGAGCCTTCGGATTATCGCCGCTCAGTTAAACGAGTATGGACTGTATAAGTTACACGCGCTTTAGAACAGCACCTTCACTCTTAACAAACAATGCAAAGAACTGGAGCAGAAATCAAGTGTACTTTCAAAACAATCCATGCAAATCCCATGCAAAGTGATAGTAACCTACTAAAAGGACATCCTCCTTGCAGAGGAAAGGCGAAGTTCCATCGCCTGAAGCCTACACGGGTATGTGCATTGCGGATAACGATTCAAGGGTGCTGCGTAGAGCACGTGTAGTCAGGGGCACCCTTCGCAGTGTTGCCAAACAATGAACCCTGAAGTCTGTATATACTATATCTTTGAGGAGGAAAAGGCTCTTATTTATATTTATAATCCACAATTTTGAACTGCATTTCAAATTTAATTTTAACAAATTGAACTATGCATTGCGGATAACGATTCAAGGGTGCTGTGTAGAGCACGTGTAGTCATGGGTACCCTTTGCAATATTTCCAAACATTGAATATACATATTGTCTATATAGTCATCTGTATACACTGTATTGTCTCTATATGCTATCTATCTGAGGAAGTAAAGCCTCTTATTTAAATTTATAATGCACAATTTTGCACTATAATTCAAATTTTATTTTAACAAATTAAAATGTGCAATGAAGGTAACGATTCTAGGGTGCTGCGTAGAGAACGTGTAGTCAGGGGCACCCTTCTCAATGTTGCCAAACAATGAACATTATGGTATGTATATACTGTCTATCTAAGGAAGGAAAGACTCTTATTTAAATTTGTAATGCACAAATTTGCGCTACAATTGGGTTTCAGGTAACGAAATTTCTTCCAGCTTTCATTCTTGTCCTTCTTGCGATTAGTGCTCCGATTGGTCCTCTGTTCCCATGTCACATGTATTCACCAATCCAGGCTCGAGAAAGAATTTATAATTGCATTTGGAATTTCTGTTGCCACTCAAGACCTGAAACATTTTCATTCAAGATTAATTTTTTAAAAAAAATGTGCATTGCGTATCAAGGTTGCCATGTGTAGCAAACGTGTAGTCAGAGGCATCAAACTCAATAGTGCCAAAATAGGAACCCACGAACGATAGTAAAACAAATACAACGTACAAGTTTTCACTACAAATTTAATTTTAAAAATTCAAAAATACATTCTGCGGAAAAGGATAGCTGTTAAAGGGTGTTGTGTTGCAGCACTTGTAGTCGATGGCACATTGTTGTCAAACCAATGAACCCTACAATATCTACACTATTATGTCTGTCGCGGAACAATAACTTAAAATTAACATTGTAAAAATCTTCAAAACAACAACATAACATTAACTTATATTTTTATATTAAATGTACATTTCAGATAACGGTGTGTTTTTCTAGGCACGTGCGGTACTACCTACTGCGAAATGCTCATGAAAATGCCTAATGAATGATCAATGTTGTCATACTGAGAGCTTTATATTTATTATATGTTTTCGGAAAGAAGGATTCGGCGTCAAATACAAAAACTGCCCAAATCTGAGCACAACAAAAGTTTAAAAAATTCAGTTAATTTTTTTTTTAAATCTCAGTGCTTATAAAGCTTCAAGGGTGGTGTTAGTCAAGTACAGCCAACACTGAGGCTAAATAATGACCCTAACCTTTCTTGTGAATTTCAGGGTACAATCAGTGGATTCCTAAGTTGGTCTAAATACGTAATAAATTGGTTCCATAAAATAACAAAGGGTTTTTATTTCAAAATTTATTAACTTTACGGGAAGCCGAAAACATCTTGTTCTGGTACATGAGATAAGTATAATATTTTTTTTACAAAAACAGAATAACGTAAACAAATACCGATCCTAACAATGACCAACAAATCAAGCCCAAGCAACTGCCCCATCTGTAAAGGTCAAACAAATTCCAGTCAACCCTTACAATGCAAGTTGCAAGACAATGCAAAATTCTCGTAAACACCCCACCATTTCCAGTGAAGTGATTTTCTCTGCGAATCTAAATTTCAAATATATGTATTATTATCTGATATTGATATAATAGAACAAGTAAGTGGCAAATGTAGGGCAGAGGAGTCAAACTGTTTACCACACTGACCCGAATTCAATATATGAAGGGATCCACGGAGGGGGGTGACAGGTATGTTCTTTTTGGAGAACATGTCCTTTTTTAAATAAGATTGTATTCTAAAAGTTCCCTTCGTCACTTAACTGTGGTTCTAACTTATGGCGCCCGTCGCCAATAGCCCTCGTGTAGCACTAGTGCGATGATAATTCAAGCATACCTACCTTTATAAAAGTTCCCAAACATTTTCGAGTTTAGTGGTGCTCTTGTAGATAGCTGTTGTTCCATATGAAATAAAAAAAATGTTTTATTTCATCTGGTTTGCAAACAAATATCGATGTCTGTTTTAAATTTTACAAATTACCGAAGCATAACCAGAAAACTTAACAAAATGTCATTTTGTGTTCGAGTTTAGTTAGGCACAATAAGAGTAGAAAGTGCACTAACTAAATGCTCAATTGATATAGATATATATTTATTTTTTATTGACTTTTTTTTTATCTATGGTCTTATTTTTCACTCATACAATCGTTGAAGGACATGTATAACTACGATTAAAAATTAAATTTCCTTTTAATAAAAAATTAACACTAACCTAACGGCTTCCGTTTCATCTTCAAACAACTAGAATACAAGTAAAGATAATCTCGATTACAACATGGTTAATTTTTTTTCTGAAACACTCAGATATCAAAACAAATTAAAAAATTCTGGAAGAAACGACTTTTTAAGTCAAGTCATCCCAAGTAACAAGTAAAACGCTCCAAACGTTATTTTCCTTATCATCCTTATGTCTAAGATGTCTTTTTTGGGACGTCTTCCATTCTTTTCTGATCGTAAAAATCGTTGACTCACGATGATTGCCCCACCCTACGGGTCACACACGAGTGACACCAGGATATCTCAGACCGACTCGATCGGGACTTAAAAAAAACTCAGAGGTTCCGATGTGACACAGCACAATCGTAAATAATATGTGGGAATAAATATAGGCTATAATCGAATGGAACCAGGATCTGCCATGGGAGGTTTTCGATTCAGACTTTATTTGTAAAAATATTGACTATTTTACCAATTATTTTTTAAAGTAGACTACCGACCTTTAGGTTTGAATAATGCTGTGAAATTTCAAGCTCAATTGTCCTTTGTTCGGATGTTTGGGTTTGCTTGCTCATTAACGTTTAATAAAAGGTAATTTGCTACGTTTGCAGTTGCTTTCTTGGAAGGTTTTTAATGGGATGTTTTTATAAAGGTTTTATATTTCCTATATTAGGCTCGTTTACTTGGATTGACTCTGTGGTAGATGCAATCGTGGAATTTGCCAAGTTTTGCTTTCGATTTGCCTACGTGCAGCAAGAAATACACCTTAGCGCTTTCATACAAACCTAACCTTATAGTATTAGAGTATAAAATCTTTTGAGAGTATTGACTTATTAAGACCAATCCTTGTGTTTTTAATCATTTACGATGAAGCGCTTTTGGTTAATGCCATGTAAATACATACCACAAGTGAATTTTAAAAAAAAAATTTATTCCAGTTGAAACTTTTATATATGATTCAGAAAAGTTTGAATTGTGCAAATTTTACATCAAAAACTATTATTGTTTTTATCTGTGGCAACACTGAAGTTTAAAAGTGGCTGCTTTTTTTTAAAGCATGGTTTGTGGTTTTTCACCATTTTGAATTCTTGAATTTTAAGTTAAGTATTATTTTTTATCATATTTTTTGATAAAATTATTAAAATACACTATAAGAACTATCTTAAAAACACATTATTAATCGGGATTTATAACTAAAAGATACTTAATTAGAAAGATAAAAAATCCCCTTTTTGGCTGTAGTGTAAGTCACGAAAAGACATAAAAGTTTCTATAACTTTTTAAAATAAAGCTTTGCTTCAAAATTTGTAAGATATTTTCTTTCTATATTAACCTCTGTGTAATTCCACACCTTTAACTTTTAAAATAAAAAGCATTTTCTCTATTTACAAAACATTTTAGCTTTGTAGTTTAAGTCACAACGTAGTGTCAGCCACAGCTTCTGTTTGATTTATCTGTTATAGATTAGCTATAATATTTGTAGATTTCTTATATTTTGATAATTTTGATTTAAGATGGCTAAATCAGCAGCTAAAAGTAAAAAGAAAGCAAAGGGAAAGACTTTAAGCATGTGGAAAATTTCAAACCTTTAAAGAACATGAAAGCAAAAACTACTTTACGGGCAACACTTTAACAAAAAAAATACACCATCTCTATTGCAATGTTCCAACCGTTAGACAACATTGAATGACATTTCTCTGCCACCAATGTTGGTCATCTTTACCTTAAATCATGAAAAAGGACCAATTGATGGACTTGATGATAACAGTAAGGGGGGGGTCAAAGAAGCCACACTTTCCATGAAAATTGACCCACATTCTGCTAAAGATATTTTCACTTTGCATAAGAAATCTACCCAAACACATATCACTATTATACATTTCTGACAACTGTGTAAAGGGCGAAATGGTAGATTAAATTATATTTGCTCATCAAAAGGAAAATAAATATTTCCGATTCCTGACACTCAAAAATTCCTCTGCTTTTTAGAATTAAACAAATACCTACTTAAAATTCCCAATGTTTCATTAAATCCTCAAAAATACTACACGGCTGACTAAACAACTGGAAATGTTGTAAAAGTAAATACCTCTCAACAAAATTCTGAACATGAATTTGATGCTGGAAAAGGAGCTTTAGTTCCTTTTGTAGGAAAAATTATAGTTAAATATTTTGTGAGGCAAATGTTAAGTAAAGATGCTTATTCGATAAAACTGAAACATCTGCAATGGTCAGGAAGTCTTTTTGAGTTTCTTGAGAAGGAAGATTTTTCAGACATTGCTATTGAAGAAAGAATTAAGAAATTACCAGAAACCAACTTTAGGGGACGTAGAATAACTTTTTCCAACTATGATTTTACCATGTATGCAATTCTTAACTTACCATGTTCAAAATTATTTACATATGTTATTATTGCCAAAATTTCCATATATGTGATAAAACTCACATGATGTAGTGTAAGTCACAAATTGAATGTAGTGTAAGTCACGCACAAAAATGTTAATAAATTATTTCCTATGATATTTCAACACTTTTTTGCAACTAAATTATTTAGCTTTAAACCTTATACTTAAAATAAGCACTGGTAGAATGTTGATTTACTGCACTATGAAGAAGAAATTAGAGTTTTAAATGATAACCAAAAGTCGACTTCTTTTCATGTAGTGTAAGTCACATTATGACATTTTGATTATTTTTTAGTAAAATACTAAATGAATAATGTTTTTACAGATTACTTGCTAAAAATACTATATGTTCAGGAGTAAACTGACATACAATATTTTTTTTTAAATAAATGTTGATGATTATGAACTATGCAAACAATATTAGTTAAATCGTCAAATGTAGTGCAAGTCACGCGTGGAAATACCTTTTATTTAAATATCTTGTAAGTTTTTAATAAAATATTAAACTATTTTAGAACAAAAAATTGAGACCAATAATCATAAGAGAATTAGGAAACTAAAACTCAGCACATTAAAATTCTACGAAACCACTCATGTTCTGAATGGTTTCGTGTACAGGCATAAGTAATTTTTAGAAACATCAGAACAAAAGGGTTTAATTGAATTTGGACATGTTCAATTTGATTCGCAAGGTCCTCAATGAAAGCTTTTATTAAAACCTTCATTAAAAAACCATTTTTGGAATTATTAATGTATATTTTTCTTCGTTGTTGAGACGTCAGACTACAATATTGGCTAAAAAAATAGTGTTTAAAATATATCGTAATAATAAAAAAAACCTCGCAATGGACCAACTCTTCTCATGGCATTTTAAGCGCACATTGTGATGTTTCTATTTTTTTTTAAAGATTGCTGTTTGATTGAAAACCTATTATAACGTAATTTTATAGATTATACAATTATTTCTGAACTGAATTCTAAATTACTAATACATTTTTTCGAAAAAGTTTAACATAGCAACTTTTATAGCATGCAAGGTTTGTTCCAACTTTTCATTCATTAATAATAAAACTATTTTTTTAGTTAAAAGGTAAGTAATAAATGAATGAATTTAAGGATGCAGAAAACCCTAGTCTTTCACTATATACATTATTATACGATCAAAATAACTAAATTTTACACCAGATGTATATTTTCCTCCTTAACATCGGAATTAAAATTAAATATTCTTACAAAACGCAATACCAAATTTCATAATTTTCTATGCGTTAACAATTTAATACGTTCAAAATGACAAAAGCGTACTATCAAATAAAATTATTTTCCATGCGTTAACACATTTTGACAATTTCAAAAATACAAGCTCAAACCATTTAACGGAACAGGAAAAAAGAAATCTTTAAATAGATTTACATTTTCATTAAAAGTCTTCTCTCTTCCTACACGCGCTCACATATTTATCCCCGAAGTAAAAATAATTTCAATAACTCCTATTCCCTATCATCTTTAACTTTCTCTAATTTCTTTAGAAGATTTTCTTCTAGAACTTGTTCTAAAACTTCCTCTCTGCCATCTTGAATGGCTGCCCGAGCTTGATAAGGCTAAAAAAATGTCTGCCGGCCATGACAGAATCGGGTCACTTTCTTTACTCTGCTTGTGTGCTGAGGTGAACAATCGCCAATTTTATTTATTTGATTTTATTTTGAAATATATTTTCTTTCCTTTGTTGGATGCGTAACCTGAAGGTGGAGGATTTTATAATTCATTTGTCATAGCATCTAGATTTTTCTTCCGAAACTATATTTAGGAACTTTTATGTCGGATCCTTTAAAGTTATATTTTTAATTACTTGCAAATATATTTTGTCCATTATAGAGCATCAAGTCTTTATTTGAATGTAGTATTATGATTTCTTTAAAGTCGGGTGTCGACATCGTCACTTCACCATGGTTCTAAACCCCGAGTCCATTCGCCAATAGCCCCTCATGTAGCTCTAGTGCGAAAGTCTCCAACCAAAGCCTATGATTTTTTTAAAAACCCGTGAGCAGGCGCAGGGTATTGACGACAGATTACAACAATAATAATTTTTTAGGGATATTTTTACAAATTTAGGATATAAATTTAGGACACAAATTAAGGATATAAGTTAATCGAGTGACCTTCTAATTAAATATAAAGGTTTGGTAAACTTTAAAAAAAATCAAGTATATAAGGATATTAGTTCTAAAAAAAAATCTTTCGGGTATAAAATACTCCGTGCGCCTTTTGTCGAGTTAAAGAATGATACAATAAATGTAGATTTTGTTTTTAGTTGTAATTAAAAATGAGAAGAATCGGAAAATCAGAAGAAAAAAATCCAACCGACCTAACTGTTCCTGTTCTCTTTGTTAGACGTCATGACTGGTAATCCCTCCCCCCCCCCCCCCAAAAAAAAAAAACACACCTAGGCATGGCATTCATCAAAGACGAGTTAAGTTGAATTATCGACGCACTGGAGCAATTGCAACGAGCGTCCTAATTTAGAATCACAGGCAAGTGACGAGCCCACACCTGAGTAGGCACCTAACTCAACTATTTTAAGGGCGAAATCGTGCGCGGCGTATTGCCTTTGGAGCCTATCTAGTGTGCACTTCCTCTACGCGGGTTGTCATTCGTCAGACTTTTTGGCTGCACGGACCGTTTATAGGACGGTAGTTATTTTGTCAATGTCCGGGCCCGAACCTGGCACATTTTGCATGCAAGGCAAGCGCTTTACCGGCTAGGCTCCTCAGCCCCCCCCCCCCCCCCAAATAAAGACGAACATTTAGGTTATTGTGAATATCGTCGCACTAGAGCTACCCGAGGGCTATTAAAGACCAACAGTACCAGATAGGCCCGGGTATAAAAGTTTATATGTCGTATATATAGTTTTGTCCTAATTGTAAATGTTCTTGTTTTATGTACTCATCTGTTATTTATGAAATTTATCTTTTGAATATATAGTGCTGTACATTTTCATATCTATCATTCCTCGTGACTTTTAACAGAAAATGTGCTGTATTATCGTTAGAGGTAAAACCAAAATCGGAACTATATCCCGCAAAGAGGCGTCCATAAAGTACGTGATGAGTTTATAGGGGAAGGGGGGGGGGGTCTCGTCAAATATCACGTAATTTTTTTCCCGCAAAAAAAATCAACTATCATGTCTTTCCGAAACAGATTTCAAAATGTTCGAGAGTTAATAAAAACTATTTAAAATTCCCCTAAAAATTAATTTTAAAAAAACACGCCCTCCAACCACTGAAAAAGTATTGCTTTGCTATGTAAGGGAGAGGTGGCGTGAATGGGACAGGTCATGGATGGGACATTGAACATAAATCTTTAATTATTGGTTGTTTGAGTTCCAGATTCAGTCAATAGATAGGGCAGGTAAGCTATATTTTATCTAACAAAGTCAAACTGTAATGGCTGCTTCAGTGCTTAAGCAAAGTGAAATTTATGTTTTTGAGGCTTCCCACTAAAACTAATTGTTATTATTAAAAAATAGTATTTAAGACATCTTTTAGGTGCTAAACTGTTTGAAAATTATATTCCTCAAAAATTTAACTTTATAAACTCCGGGATGAAGTGAGATTGATATTGCATTTTATAGCTTTTTTTTAACATATTGTCATTCCATATGGGTAAGCCATGAATGGGACAGTCGCATTCATGACTTACGAGGTATTTTCTAGGAAGACTTTGTTTACATTTTGTAAGAATGTGCTTTTAAACTACTATTATGACAGTTGAAAATTTCAACTGAACACATTTTTATATACTATTTATTATAAGTACATTGTCATTTAACATATAAAATTATAAAAATACTTTTTTAAAAAACTGCCAAATAGTGAGCAGTCCTATAATGGCTGTTTTAGGATGACGAATCATCGTGCCTACATATTTTCACTCGAAAAATAGTAAATTTTTAATATTGAATTCGAAAGACAAGTTAGGGAAAAACTTGAGAAACAACTTCTAAAGAAAAGGAAAGTTTGGGAAAACAAACAAAAAATAAATTGAACATTGATTGTGACAGTGAAAGTATAGTTATGGAATATTAGGATTCTGAGGATTCTATGATGTACGACTCCGATTAAGCAAATTTGGAAATCAGAAATAAATACACTTAAAATTTATCTATTTCAAAGTGTCTTGTCTTCAAAAAATACAATTCAGTGTAAAAATTATTGATTAAATTTACTTTAAACTATTTATTTTTCATTTTGTTCCATTCATGACACTATGAGTCATGAATGGGACGGATTACAAAAATCCAAATAAACCCAAATTTTCTCTAATTTACGAAAATGATAAATTAGCATTTGTGATTTTTTTCAAATTACTTGAAAGATAAAAATAATGCCAAGTAAGTATTTCTTAAAAATAATGAAAGATGTATACATAATTTTGCATTTTTTCTTAATTTTTGTTCGTAAAATTTTACCAATAAATTTTAAATGCCTTTATGTTAAATACAAGTATTACATATTGCAATGAGCCAAGTTCTCTTAAACATATTTTCCGTGTTATCATTCTATACATACATCATTATAGCATGATACAAACAAAGATAAAAGTCAATTTAAAATTCAAAAATTAAATACGTAAATATATTGTCTAGTAAAATTAATTATTATGCGCCAAGTATGGTCAAGAGCAAATACCTTTCACACTGTAACCAAGACGACTTATGAACAATTTTCAACATTTTTTCCCGCCTATTTTTTAATATAAATAATATCAGAGATTAATTTAATAAGTCTACTAATAGTTAATTAATAAATAATTAACCCAGTAACTAAAATTAAACTATTATGAGTTCCAAATTTTAATTTATCGATCAAATGTGGAGATTAAAAAGGGAAATCGAATATTTTTCTGGAATAATATTGGGATTAAATGAAAATGGTACAAAAACTCAGCCATATAATAAAACAGACTTTTCTTTTGCCTAGTAAAGAGCACAGAAAAGGTTCATTTTAAGTTATAAAGAACAGAGAAAAGGTTCATTTAAAGTAATAAAGAACAATAGAGAGAAAGGCCAAAGTGCGCTTGTCAATGGTTAATAAGGCCGTCCCTTCTGACTAGTATAAAGAGGAAAATAGTTCGAGTGTAAAAGTTACGTTTCCGTACACATTAAACCCCATTCGCGGTCAGTCACCTCTTTTGTTTCCAATATTAGACGATAGATGGCAGTCATCTACGGAATCAATATTTTGAGAATAGTTTTGGAAACGGTGGTTTGTTTTGTTACGTTTATTGGTGATTTTGTTTTTTGTATTCATACTTTTTGCTCTCGTGATGTCTCTGAGACATTTTAAAATATAGTATCGAAATATTGTAAGTTATAGAGAAACTATTTTTTTTCTCTTCAAAAGTAAGAAATTTATATTTAAAAAAAAATATTACTACATGTATCCGTAGCGAAACACTAAACATAATAAGATACACAATTTTTCCAAAAAAATGTGCAGAATGCTTATTGTTGCACTTTGATTTGGTTTTATTTAATAAAGACTAGACACTCTACAGTCTGTAAGATTGGGTGTTCAGAATATACTCGGAATTTAGTATAGAAATATACAGTTACTGATTAATACGTGAATTTAATAATAAAGAATAAAGAAGAAAAATCAAAACAATGCAAGTATAATTACTATCATCTAAATAGTTTGATTTAAAAATAAATTTTGTAATATTGAAAGGAGACTGTAAGCCAAACTTCTAATGCTCTTGAGAATATCTTTAAAAGTTTGTCTATGAAAGTTTTATTTACATTTCTTTAGAATTTATCGTCAAAAATTAACATTTTCGATACTTTCCTTTTGTGCAATTTAGCAGGAACATAACGCATATTATAAAAACAAAATCTGCAAAATAGAGTTTTAAATTTTGATAAATAGTATAGACATGTTGTAATTACTTATTGTCTTTTTTAAAAAATCTCGTGTATCGCGTGTTTATTTTCAATTAATTGTTAGACTTGAATCGCAATCTATAAAGTTAAAATGTACAAAATATTGCTTTAAAAATTAGCATTACAATAAAAAAATAAATAGGTTTTTGTTGATAATACTGCCTAAAAACCTTTTTAGATATAACGGATTATCGTATTAAAGCTACGATGCCTAGTACAGGGGATGAACAATTCTTGCTGAGTTCTTCGAAAACTAACGTTTTTTAAAGACAAATTTATCAGCACGAAAATGTTTTTATACACCCTTTAACATCCAAAATTGAGATCTTAAATTAAAACTAACTTAATAAATATTCTATATTTTTTTCTTGGAAAAAGTTTGGTACTGCTATTAACATTTACTTTTATTGTCTAGAAAGTGAATTGGCAATCGAGAAATTCACGAATAGTGAATTGTGGTGCTGCCATCTTCATGTACTTTCAACGATTAGATAGTAACTTGGTAATCTAGAAATTCACAAATAGTGAATTGTGGTGCTGCCATCTACATATGCTTTCACTGACTATATATAACATAGTATTCTTAGAAATTCACGAATAGTGAGTTGTGCTGCCATCTACATGTACTTTCACCGACTAGATATAACATAGTAATCAAGAAATTCACGAATAGTGAATTGTGGTGCTGCCATCTACATGTGCTTTCAACGACTAGATAGATTCAGAGGAGGAATCCTGATGGCTGCTCTGTTTTCCGTTGCGAGCTTGTAGCTATAGACGAAAGCCTGAACCATATTGCGACCTTTGCTTCAGGAGAAGAGGTCTGGATACTAACTGACAGCAAGAGTTCATACAGTATCTGGCCAATTGGTCCAGAGTAAGAGACAGGGTGGTAGTATCCATCCTCAAAAGGCTCAAACAACTTTATTTGAATCATCAGATCCACATACAGTGGATCCCCTCTCATGTCGATCTTGAGGGGAATGAAATAGCTGATGCATTGGCCAAAGCGGGAGCTAGTGAGGTATTGGTTCCACTTGAGCCTCTTACCTACACGGAGATTTTCTCGCAGGCTAAGTTGAGTGGAAAAATAACTTGGTCTACTCCTCCACTACATCATTGGTATCGGGGCCATCGTCCTGGCGGTTCTTTGGCACTAAAATGTAACAGACAGAGACAAACCGCCATCTCCCGTTTCCTCAGTGGGCACCTCAGAAGTATGACCTTCTCGGGTGGTTCAAGAATATTTGACACATGCTCCAAGTGCTCTTCTGAGCAGGCTTCACCATCTCACATCTTGGAGTGCCTGGAGCTCAGCCATCAAGATCTACTGAGAAGTCCGCTGATGGTCCTGGACTTCATTGAGGTTTTTGGACTCATGGACCTTGTCTTGCTCCGCTGGACTTTGGGGATAGGAAAAGAAAAAAAGACGATAGACTTTGTTGCTTTTTTAAACCAAACATGAGATAATAGAAAATGAAGAGTACAAGGGAAAAACCGCTTAATTTCGTAGAAAACTTTCCTCATCAGGCCTTTGGCGATGAAAGCGAGTCAACGCCTAAACTGGTGTGAGGAAATCGATTACTCATTTGTTTTTCTCTCGCGGCAACCCTGATTTACGCCAGCGATCAGCGGACACGAGTCACACGTTGGTACCGCGAAAGAAGAACCGAAAGGAAAACCATTTTTTCTGTCGCCAATGTCCGCCAAGCAGATACAATGGGGAACTTGCATGTATTTTTTTTTTATTCTTTTAAAATAATCATCCAAATATATTTTTAAATACATTCAATAAATTATTACCTCTATCGACTCATTTTTTTATTTTTAAATAATCTTCAAATTTGTCTTACTCTTAATCAATACCGCGATGAAGAACGAAAGGAACCTTTTTGCTGTCGCCAGTCCGCCAAGCAGTACATGGGAACTTGCAGTATTTTCTTTATTCCTTCAATAATCTCCATGCGTCTAGAAAATCGACATAAATTAACCTCACCGACATGTAGTTTTTTAATTAATTTCAAGTTGCCTTACCCGCCTTGAACGCTGCTTGGCCTTCCATCCCGGTGACGTCAGTCGAACCAAATGAAAGAGAAGACGCTGCTGTGTTTGCGAATGTCATCTAAGCTTTCTTATCGCGTCGAAATCCATTAAGTATGTATAAATATTAGTGCAACCGAATGTTGCAAAAATTGTTGTAAGACCACGAAAAATTACCCAAAATTATTTCAGCTCCCACAGAACGTTTATAAAGTTAAAAGTGGAAGCTTTTAAAAATGCTATATGTCCTTTCGTCACCTAGGGCGCGACTAGAAAAGAAATTTTGGGGTTGGGGCAGTCGTCGTAAATTTTATTTATATATTTTAATTAATATTACTTTAATTTAAATTATTTTTAATTAAAACTGTTTTTAATTGAAAAAAAATATTTTTCAATGTAAATAGAGTTATTCCAATGTTAATAGGGTTTTTTTTGCTAATTTATTATTACTAATGGGGAACTTGCATGTGTCGGGAAATAGCGAAATACCATTTGTAAATGAAACTTCATGCGATTCTAAGAACGTCGACATAAATTTTACCTCAATCCGACCATTAGTTTATTTTTAATTAATTTTCAAGGTTTGTGCTTAGCCCCGCCCCTTGAAAACGCTGCCTCTGGCCTTCCCTCTCCGCGTGACGTCAGTCGACCTGACTGGGAGAGCGAGAGATAGGCGGCCGCTGTGTTTTGCGAATGTCACTCTTCCTAATGCTTTTCTTATCGCGTTGGATCCATTAAAGTTATGTAAATTCTGGAAAATATTCGTGCATACGAATGTTGCATAGTAACTTGTTGTAATAGTACCACGAAAAAATTACACCAGAAAATTTATTTCAGCTCCCACAGAACGTTTATAAAGTTAAAAGTGGAAGCTTTTAAAAATGCTATATGTCCTTCCGTCACCTAGGGTGCGACTAGAAAAGAAATTCTGGGGGTGAGTCGCAAATTTTATTTATATATTTTTAATTAATATTACTTTAATTAAAAATATTTTTAAATAAAATTGTTTTTAATTTAAAAAAAATAATTTTCCAATGAAAATAGAGTTATTCCAATGTTAATAGTTTTTCTGCTAATTTATTATTACTAATTATGGACATTAATTAGTTTTTGTTTTACATAACTGATGTTTGTATCATTTAATAAACAATTAATGTTTCATTTTTAAAATAATAATTATGTGCAATAAATAGAAAAAAATCAATTACAGAATGTTTTTATTGAGCATTTAACTTATTAGATAATTTAAATTACTTAATTTGTAGTGCAGAAACTAAACGAATTAAATCAATAATGAAATTAAACCAAATTTCATCACAAAAATTCCAGTTAAAATTATATTTAAAATTTAAAAAACCAAAAAATTAATGCACATTTAAAAAGAAAATAGAGATAATTCCAGGTGTAACTGGCACTGTTAAAGGTCCACGGAGGCTAGAAATGATTATGTACATATACTGTATTAAAAAAAGTTTTAGAGAGAGTGGGAGTTGGATAAATTATCCGGCCATTTTTAATTTGATTAAATTTGTAAAAGAAAGTTAATGAAGATCGGCAATTTTGGCAACTAAAGTATTAATTAGAAGTAAATGCTGTGTTTTATGAATTTGTTTCTAAGTTTTATAACTCGCGTGTGTGAAAGAGGTTCCAAGTGATAGTTATACTGTTACACACCTACTAGTTGTAGTTTTCCTAGAGATGTAAAAAAAAATACGTCAAGTTAGTTAGGTTCAACAATGTTCAAAAAGGAAACAGGTATTTTTATTCTTAATTGTAACATATAACATGCTTATTTTATAAACTAAATTGCTTCTATGAATTCAAATACAAATTAAAACTAAATTTAATTTATGGAAATAACTGCATTAAGAATGGGAAATATTTTTCATCGTTACAGGGATTGGATGAACTTGTTACGAGAATAATGTACAAAACTTGAAATCTGCGTTCCACATAATTACATAAGAGACAATATATCTGCTCGAACATGTTTGTCGTAACACGTGTTTACAAGTCGTCAAAAGCATTTTACTTGTATCTAAGTAACTTATAAAATATGTGATTTAATTTAAAAATTGCAATGTGTGTACATTATTTTGTCGAATCCCTGTAATAATGAGATTTATTTCCCAATCTTAAATACAGGTATTTCAATCAATTAAATTTAATTTTAATCTACATTTATATTATATAGTTAAATTATAAGTACAAATACATACAATTACATAATATAATTGCATAGAAATTTATTTTATAACATAAGTATGTTACTATTTAAGTATAAAAATAGTATTTTGCTTCAAATTCAAACGTTCTTGATTCTAACTATGTATCAACACACGCATTTTTTTACAACTCAAAGAACATTAAAAAACCGCTTTTCTAAAAGGTTTTTCGTGGTACTATTACAACAAGGTACTATGCAACATTCGTATGCACTAATATTTTCCAGAATTTACCTAACTTTAATGGATTCGACGCGATAAGAAAAGCATTAGGAAGAGTGACATTCGCAAAACACAGCGGCCGCCTATCTCGCTCTCCCAGTCAGGTCGACTGACGTCACGCGGGGAGGGAAGGCCAGAGGCAGCGTTTTCAAGGGGTGGGGCAAATCGCAAACTTTGAAAATTAATTAAAAATAAACTAATGGTCGGATTGAGGTAAAATTTGTGTCGATGTTTTTAGAATCGCATGGAGATTAATTTAAAAGAATAAAAAAAATACATGCAAGTTCCCCATTATGGACATTAATTAGTTTTTGTTTTACATAACTAATGTTTGTATCACTTAATAAACAATTAATGTTTTATTTTTAAAATAAAAATTAAGTGCGATAAATAGGGAAAAAATCAATTAATTACAGAATGTTTTTATTGAGCATTTAACTTATTAGATAATTTAAATTACTTAATTTGTAGTGCAGAAACTAAACGAATTAAATCAATAATGAAATTAAACAAAATTTCATCACAAAAATTCCATTTAAAATTATATTTTAAATTTGAAAAACCAAAAAATTAATGGACATTTAAAAAGAAAATAGAGATAATTCCAGGTGTAACTGGCACTGTTAAAGGTCCACGGAGGCTAGAAATGATTATGTACATGTACTGTATTAAAAAAAGTTTTAGAGAGAGTGGGAGTTGGATAAATTATCTGGCCATTTTGAATTTGATTAAATTTACAAAAGAAGGTTAATGAAGATCGGCAATTTTGGAAACTAAAGTATAAATTAGAAGTAAAAAAAAATAAGTAAATTAAAAAAAAAGAACGAATTTTTTTCTAAGTTTTATAACTCGCGCGTGTGTGACAGAGGTTCTGTTCTAGGTGATAGTTACTGTTACACACCTACGTGTTGTTGTTTTCCTAGAGATGTTAAAAAAAATACGTGTTGATAGTTAGGTTCAACAATGTTCAAAAAGGAAGCAGGTATTTTTATTCTTAATTGTACCATATAACATGCTCATGTTTATAAACTAAATTGCTTCTTTGAATTCAAATACAAATTAAAACTAAATTTAAATTATGGAAATAACTGCATTAAGAATGGGAAATATTTTTCATAGTTACTGGGATTGGATGAACTTGTTACGAGAATAATGTACAAAACTTGAATTCTGCGTTCCACATAATTACATAAGAGACAATATACCTGCTCGAACATGTTTGTCGTAACATGCGCGTTACAAGTCGTTAAAAAGCATTTTACTTATATCTAAGTAACTTATAAAATATGTGATTTAATTTAAAAATTGCAATGTGTGTACATTATTATGTCGAATCCCTGTAATAATGAGAAATATTTCCCAATCTTAAATACAGGTATTTCAATCAATTAAATTTAATTTTAATATACATTTATATTATATAGTTAAATTATAAGTACAAATACATACAATTACATAATATAATTGCATAGAAATTTTTTTTATAACATAAGTATGTTACCATTAAGAATAAAAATAGCACATTTTGCTTCAAATTCAAACGTTCTTGATTCTAACTATGTATCAACACACGCATTTCTTTTACAACTCAAGAAACATTAAAAACTGCTTTTCTAAAGGGTTTTTCGTGGTGCTAATACAACAAGGTACTATGCAACATTCGTATGCACTAATATTTTCCAGAATTTACATAATTTTAATGGATTCGACGCGATAAGAAAAGCATCAGGAAGAGTGATATTCGCAAAACATAGCGGCAGCCTATCTCTGGCTTTCCCAGTTAGGTCGACTGACGTCACGCGGGGAGGGAAGGCCAGAGGCAGCGTTTTCAAGGGGCGGGGCTAAGCGCAAACTTTGAAAATTAATTTAAAATAAACTAATGGTCGGATTGAGGTAAAATGTATGTCTATGTTCTTAGAATCGCATGAAGTTTCATTTACAAATGGTATTTCGCTATTTCCCGACACATGCAAGTTCCCCATTACGGCACTACTCCTAACAAATAAAACGTTTCTTCCGCTGTACTCTTCAAATATAATCTACAGTATCAAAAGATCAATTTTAGGTTTAGGTGGTTAGAAAATGAAGGCCAACTTGGCATACGACTTCATCAAGAAGCACTCGAATGAAAATGAGATGAAATTAAAGAAGTTAGAGTTAAAAGAGAAACAAATAGAGCTGGAAAGAAAGTTGGAACAAAAGGAGAGAACATAAAAGAGCAGTTTAAAAGGCAATTTGAATTGCAGGAAAGGCGTCTTGCCTTTGAAGAACAAGAAAGAATGGAACGCCTCATCAAAGACAAGGAGAACGAAAAAAATCTTAGTAATATGGTCCAAATGACTTTTGAAATAATGAAAAAAAATGACAGAAACGATCAATAAAAAATAGAAATTAAGTTTTGTTGGTTAATTTTTTTACTTGAAAACCTGTCTCTTGTAAGTCAAAAACCTTTTAGCGATATTTTTATGCTTTTACCATGTATTTTTTTTTTACAGAAATAAGTTGAAAATATATCTTTATACATGATTGGCTTCCAGTTCCTGCAAGTTGGGTGTATCTTAAGCCCTCGTTTTAATTGGGGCTAGTTCATTTTGTTACCGAGTAGCATAGTGTTTATTTACAGAGGTCAAAGGTAAAGAACATATGAAATTCAAATTGGCTCTCATTTTAACACGTTGACTGCGACGATAGCGGTGGAAGCGACGATAGCGGTGGAAGCGACGATAGCGACGATTTTCATCGATAGAGGCTGATGTGAAGTATAAGAACATCCTGTTTTTTAAACCAGTTCGTTACAATAGAAATGAACTAACTCATCTTCATTTTCGAAAAAGGTTAGGTTAGTTTGAATTATCGTCACCATTTTCGAAAAAGTAAAAATCTTAGTTCGAGGTCGTAAAATTACAGGTTAGGTGGAATTAACGTCGCTAACTAAAGCTACACGACAGCTAGTCGTAAAAATACGAGGAAATGTTCCTGGCCTTTTCCAACCGGATAACTCATCGTCTGTCACTAATTATTGAATTGAAAGCCAATAACCAGATTTGTTTCAGTGATTAACTTTTCAACTATGAAATCATCATTAAATTTTCATAATTCATATTTTTTGGGGTTGTTTTTGTTTGAAAAAACTACAAAAAAATAAAACAGAGACTATTTGCAATTTTTTTATAGCTAGATAGTTGAATAACAAACTAAACCGCCCTGCGAAATGCAGTATGTCTGGGTGCCTGGTCGCCCTACACTTGAGACAAAATATTAAATTTCCTCGTTATTTTAAATAGAATATATCTTTCAAATCATCAAGTATTATTCCAAGCACAGCAGGATCGGTTTCAAAAGTGTAAAATATAATATTCTGCGTTCTATATCCTCAAATCGATCACTAAGTAACCTTAAATTTGCTTGCGGTGTTAACATAACTCAA
Organism: Oedothorax gibbosus; assembly: GCA_019343175.1. Taxonomy (NCBI): domain Eukaryota; kingdom Metazoa; phylum Arthropoda; class Arachnida; order Araneae; family Linyphiidae; genus Oedothorax; species Oedothorax gibbosus. Next base: position 574,514 of record JAFNEN010000362.1, read on the forward strand.
ATATAGGTGTTAACATAATTCAAATATAGGTGTTAACATAATTCAAATATAGGTGTTAACATAATTCAAATATAGGTGTTAACATAATTCAAATATAGGTGTTAACATCCCTACATAATTATGGCTGTATTATATTTGTCGTCAATAGGCGAAAGATACACTTCGCGATAACACAAAAACTGCATAAGCTTTAAAATCTATGTATGAAAATTCATCAGTCACATCTGGGATTACTAGGTGTCAATTAAATATCATACAAAAGGGTAGATGAAAGAGCTAGATCGTGTAGTTTGTATAACCACTAGACCATCATGTTTATCAAATTTTCAAACGAACTTGAACTCATAAGAACGGTTGGCGAAATGGTACTATAAATTTCATCAGAATGTTCTGTTATCGGTTAATCGGAACAACGCCACGCGCGTCATTAAGTAATGGTTTCCTAAGATTACGGTGCCGTCATCCGCCAGATTCGTAACGGTTACGTATGACGTCACAGAAACCTTTTCCGTACAAATGTATGGCGATGGTTTCCTAACAACACGTTAATCGTAACCGTAACGGATCTGTACCATCGTCACGGACGTTCTTGCTTTTCCGACTCTTCTTCACACGTTTTTCGGACACGTAACGGCTACTTTTGCGAGGGAAAAATGTTCGAAAAGAGCGCTTCTCAGTCGGCCTTTCTCTTCTGGGGCTATAGGATTCTTGTGGCGATTGTAGGGCTTCGAAACTAAATCTTCGCGCACATGATTTAAAACAAATTATCTTTGTTCGTAGATGCCGACGTATGAGGATATGGAAAGCCCCCTTCAGTTGTCCTATGTTTGAAAATTTCACTTTCCCTCTGCCGGCTACTTTCTAAATCCGATTCCTCATCCTCCATGAGTATTAGCAGAGCTAAATTTTCATAATCCACACACACAAACTCATTTTTATATTGATTGAAGTTACGAACCGGCTAAAAAATCACGATGTGTCGGTTTGTTTACGTTTGGATCGGTTGCGGATTACGTTTCTTCATTTCGAGGAAACCCCATTCGCCGTAAACATTACGATCGGAATTGTAGCGGAGCGAATCTGTGACGTCACGCGTAGAGTTACGGTGACGGTGCCGTTATCTTAGGAAACCATTACTTTAGCAGTCAAAGTGCTAAACTTATAGATTTTCATTCAAAATGAATCGAAAGCAGCAGTCTATGTCTTTAGAAAAAAACAAAAATTAAATGATATTGACAGCAAATGTTTAAAAAAAAGCGGAAATTGCATCATGTATTATTAGTGTATTACATTATAAAATTAGAATAATTTTTAGAATGTATTTTTTTAAACTATTCACTGGTTCAATGCAACAAAAATGCTTGACGGTTAACAGGAAATGTTTCTGTGTTCCCTTCGAGTTCGTGTTAACGGGGTTAGAATGTATAAAATAAATTCTTTATGATGGTAATGAACTGACAAGTACAAACTTTTAAATTAATTTGACTTTATTTTCCATGTAAGTAAACAATAGAAGCAATTTTTTAGACAAAATGATCATGTAGCTGATCAATGTTACAAATTTTAGAATCATCTTCACTCTGATGAAAAGAAATATTTCAAGTTTTAAAGATGTGTTGATGACCGTTATATCCCTTCTGAAAATTTTACATTTGTGGTGACAAAAAAAAAGAAACCCTTGCATTTTTAAAACTTAAGGGCAAACATATCTGCAACTTTTTATAAAAAATATAGAAACTATTAGAAAAACCATTAAATTTAATTGTAAATCCTTTAATTTTTTATTATACATATACAGTAAACTCCCGATTATCAGCTGGTGGATTATACGTTTTGCGGATCATCAGCGGGCCACGATCCCCCCTTTTTTCCCCTGCAAAAATAAATTAACAAAACGCAGAGAAATGAAATTTATCTTTTTCAAAACTTAAAGAATAATTCTACTCTGACTCAAACGACGGACCGTATCTAGACCATGCTACTTCGCCCTTGACAATGCAAGAAAGGAAACCACAGCTTGAAGTCACAAACTTTATTCATGGTTGTTTCATATTCATATTTCCCACATATCCTGTTATCTACACACAAGGTTGACACAACACAAAACTACTAAATCATACACCGATACACAAATCATACACCGATAATAAAAACATTTCACATAAAAGTTCACCTAAAAAGTAGTGGTCAACTCCGCTCACAAGACAAAGGTCAACAATGGCTGCCAAAAGCCATCTCACACTTCTCCAGCATCCGTTGCCATCGCAAAACACACAGCATTTCAGTGGCCGTAGATACCCAGGTAGCACACCAACGTCGGCCAATATTAAAAAAAAATATTGGCCGACATCGGTGTCAATATTGGCCGACGTCGAAATGGACCCCCCTAGCAAATATTGTACGACGTCGTTTTACGACATTGGCCAACATTTATCAACGTCGTACAATGTCGCATATCGACATTGGCCGACATAAAAATGACACCCTTGCCGATATTGTACTACATCGGTTCACGACATTGATCAACATCGCATATTGACATTGGCCGACATAAAAATGGACCCCCCTAGCAAATATTGTACGACGTCGTTTTACGACATTGGCCAACATTTATCAACGTCGTACAATGTCGCATATCGACATTGGCCGACATAAAAATGACACCCTTCCGGATATTGTACTACATCGGTTTACGACATTGATCAACATCGCATTTGACATTGGCCGACATAAAAATGGACCCCCCTAGCAAATATTGTACGACGTCGGTTTACGACATTGACCAACATTTATCAACGCCGTACAATATCGCATATCGACATTGGCCGACATAAAAATTACACCCTTGCGG